>JAOPTO010002421.1:0-97282 GCA_033822845.1 Tetrapedia diversipes
GCTCGCTGCTCGCTGCTCGCTGTTCGCGAAAGTGTCCACACTGCTGGCGAGCACAGCTCGCAAACTGTTCGCGAGCTGTTCGCGAACAGCAGTGTGGACGCGGCATAACACCTTCTCATCCCTATGGTCTATACTGTTGAGGAAAACGACAATGTTAAAAATATATATAAACTTATTTATTTGATGTAACAATTTTCTGATCCCATTCACACGTCCTATTCTCAATCAATCTCCAAAACAAAAGGTATACACTCACGATCCTCATTTAACTTTTTTCATTCTCTACTCCATTCACTCATATTTTCATCCTTCTTGTTTTCCCATACATTGCTTCTCATTCTAATTTCTTGACCGTTCATTCTAGAATCTCTTTCACACAAACAAACATACACACGTCAATAAATTAGCAATCACTCTCACATGAACTACGTAGGTTTCGCGTGTTTATGTAATTTGTATTGGGTATGCAAAGTAATTCGGTGCCTTTGCATTTAACGCTTAATAAGTTCCGATCAAATTAAAATATCTTAACGTTTATCTCAGTTAAGAAAAATTCAAAAGTTAGGAAGCTGGATCACGCACTAAAAAGGCAGCAAATTAATTTGCACACCTAATATGTAATCTAAATTTAATTTTATATAATCTAACTAATTTTATGTTCTTCGAGTCCTTCTAATTGAATAAAAATTGGAATATGTTAAATATTTATTACTGTTTGGTCGCTATTGGCTAACTTAAAGGTAGAACATAAATGATTTTTTTTCTTTTTTTTTGGTCTTTTTGTACAATCAACGTTTGTAAAATTTGCGGCGTTCAGCGATTTTTTTCGACGATGCATTTTTGCAGATTTTGCGAAATATATTCAGAAGTACGTATTCTTGAATAACTGCCGTAAGATTTGCAGCGAAGGCTGTAATTTTTGGGATTAAAGGATCACGTTTCTTAACTTATTGTAAAACGTACGAAATTTGATATTGTTCATAAGAACTGTTTGCAATTTGGATGATATTGCAAGCTTCAATGCGAGTCCATTGAAAATCGTGTCGTCTATGGCAGCCAATGCGAAATCGTAAGAAGCTTGAATAATTTAGCTGGTATGCAAGTAATTTGAAAGATGGCTGCGATTAAGGTGATGAATCACTAAGATCCGAAAGATTTACGACGCCGTGGTTACATTAACTCGCCAGGCAAACACATTTGTTTCCAAATTAGCGGCATATTGTTCCCGAAATGAAATACACACTTTCTCCGAACGTCCACGTTCTTCAGAGCGAACGAACCGTTATGTTAATCATCTTCTACTAAATATAGACCCAATCTAAATAAACCGAGCTTTCTAATTCTCCGAACGACCGACTTTATATCTCGCGTGCCTTTTTCCGGCATTGAATCGAACCGAAAAAAATTAACGAAATATTTGTGTTGCGTGGACAGTTCATCGATTTCACGTGTAAAGTATTAGGCATGCAAATTAATTCGGTGCCTTTGCATTTAACGCTTTGTAACTTCCATTCAAATTAACACGTTCGTCGCCCATATTTAGATGACGTTCTTCTTCTTAAAGTTAAACAGGATTTTAAATTGGAATTTTAAAAGGAATTCGATGGAATAAGCATTGAAGTGTAATGTACAGTGGCTCCAAAAAGTATTCGTACACTATGTCACAAATAAATTCGTTTAACCCTGAAATTCTGAGTCTAACAGAAGTATTTGATAAAACTTTGCGGGTATGTAGATCTTAATAGTATACGTATGAATTAATCTCTTCTTTTCATCTAAATGCCATTTTAAAGGGATGAAAACAGCGTTGAAGTTTCTGAGTTTTCTCTCATTTTTTTAAAGATAACTTTGTAATTGTACTTGATGAAGCAAAACCTTTCAAATAGGAAATGTTTAATTTTTAATACTCTATCGCCCTGTCATAAAAAAAAGGGCACAAGAAAACTTGTACTCAAAGCGTAAAATATCACTGAAACTTTGAGATTCGTTATCAGGCCCCTTAAAAGATACTTTGCCGTCAAAAAAATTGCTCTATGCAGGATACACCATGCTGTGTATACACATAAAGTTTCATTGAAATTAGAATTCCAGAAGTAGATGAATTTCTTTATAATACAGTGTACGAATATTTTCTGGAGCCTCCGTATATAAATATAAAGTACATAAAATACAAATAAAAAGTTAACATTTTTGCTGCTTTTATATTTGTTTTTTTTTTACCCCAGTCTTCTATGCAATCGGATTTGGGCCTAGCGAAAAACTCAGCCGAATCACGCAGGGCGACGAACGTATTAAAATATGTTGAGAACAATTAATGTGAATGGTTGGTATGAATGAGGTGTATGAAAGTATGTTGGTAAGAATGAGTGTGTTCTGAATGATTGCTGTATGGTATGCTCGTCAATTCGTTTTTCAAGATCTGAGAGAGAAAGTAAGAAAGAAAAAAAACGAAATTAAAGTTAAAATTGCATAAAATCAAGATAAAAGATAAGAACAAAACGTTATTACAATTATTAATTAAATCCATGTTGTTATTATTATTAAATATTAAAATGTAAAAGGCTTTCATTTCTCCATTAAAATTAAAAATATTGCCCCTGACCACGTCAAAGTCCAACAGAATACCTTTCCTGCCCTATGGTGATTTGAAAGTTGCAGCATTATACTCTAAGGAAATCGTGATAACTATTTCACCTAATAACAATAAACGATTTGTCGTTCGACAAGCAGTATTTGAGGCACTGGTTTGTTCATTCACAAACATTCTTGGTTTGTTCCGTTTTTGATAATGACGTTATAAAGTGACGTATAAAACGTGCAAAGAGTGGTTTTAGAAGAAATTTTAATAAAACTTTTGAAAGACGTTTGAAAAAGCTGTACAAAGGTTTGCGTTTCAATCAGTTTTCATCCACCAATGCTGATCGCAACGTTTACTTCATTTAGGAAAAATTCAAAAGTTAAGAAAGTGGGTTCCGCACGAAAAAGGCACCGAATTAATTTGCACACCTAATACGTTGACTTTAACGTTGGGCGTGCTACTTTGTACAAATGACACATTCGAAACGAGATTATTTATTTTCTCCAACAGCACAAATTTCATTTTCATTGACGTCAATAAATTTCGTTTATGCGACGAGTGTAAGCTCTAAGAATATATAATTTACTCCTAAATTCTTTATTTTGCAATCGTTGTCGTTTCATTAATTTTTTCAAGATTACCACGAACAAAGGGGCTCAATCGAATACAATTTTAGTTGAGTGTTTAGGGTTAACGTCACGCGTCATCGTAAGATTATTTAAATTTGTGTAATTATTTGACGAACAACCGTCGAAACGGACTGACGAACAATTTCTTTTTCGTGGAAGGTCTCGAATAAACAGGCCATCATTCATGGGATTCGCGAAATTTTACGTCTCGTCGCCAACGAAACCAGTTCGTGGTTACACGCGTAATACATATGCATAACCCATAGAGACGCCCACCTGCTATCTCGTGTAGGTTAGATTCGGATTAGGTTAAGATTCAGTTTCGACGCTTATACACGTGGAATTTATTACGAATCACCCTGCGGTGCCGTTGGATTCGAATTTCTGAGTGTACCAGGAAACGTATCCGAAGGCTCGTTATCTCATACACGGTGTCCCATAGGTTCGAGCGTAAACTTTGAACGAGGCTGGCAAAATGTCACATGAATATATCGATACAGGGAACTTTTATTAACTTCGTTTGAAAAGTCGTGACGGCGATATGAAATGCGAAGAAAATAAATAGTATTTATAGTTCGTCGAATAAATCCAATGATTTGCACTGTGCTTATGCCTTTTCAAGGCGTTCTCAAGCTTTGATATGGTTGCGAAACATACTAGTACAGTTTGTATTGTGGTTTGTCGTACACTGTATTTTGATTTTACCTATTTATGAATTTTGTAGCGAAAGCACATGTATTGGATTTATATAATTGCGAACGCAGTAATCTAAAATAATTTAAAACTATTGTTTATCATTAATTATTGTGTATTTTTTCTGAATCTAAATAAGTGTGAACGTTCAGAGTACCTTTATAGAATTATTCTCCTAACGCAGTAATCTAAAACAATTTAAAATTATTGTAGCTCTTTAAACTTAAAGTGCCATGTTTGGAAATGTTAAATTCGTGTGATATGGAGTGAAAACAAGTAAAAATAATTTAAACTTTCGTTTGTTATCAATTATCGTATTATTTTTCTGAATCTAAATAAGTGTGAACGTTCAAAGTACCTTTATAGAATTATTCTCCTAACGCAATAATCTAAGACAATTTAAAATTATTGTAGCTCTTTAAACTTAAAGTGCCATGTTTGGAAATGTTAAATTCGTGTGATATGGAGTGAAAACAAGTAAAAATAATTTAAACTTTCGTTTGTTATCAATTATCGTATTATTTTTCTGAATCTAAATAAGTGTGAACGTTCAAAGTACCTTTATAGAATTATTCTCCTAACGCAATAATCTAAGACAATTTAAAATTATTGTAGCTCTTTAAACTTAAAGTGCCATGTTTGGAAATGTTAAATTCGTGTGATATGGAGTGAAACCAAATAAAAATAATTTAAATTTTTGTTTATCATTAATTATTGTGTACTTTTTCTGAATCTAAATAAGTGTGAACGTTCAGAGTACCTTTAAAGAATTATTCTCCTATTCCAATTAATTGTTAATTCTTTAATCCATTAAGGCACAACGTTGCATTAACGAAAAATTTTATCCTCAGCATTTGCTCAGTCAATTTACCTGTTTAAATTTTGTTTTTCAATATTACTCGTTCGTAAAATTATTAATCAAATTTTTTGAACTCTCTTTTATAACTACGAAGGTTGAATACAAGATTTAACAATTTAACCTAACTGTAAACAAATTGCAAAGAAAATATTGCATTGATGCAACGTTGGTCTCTAATGGGTTAATAAAAAGATTTTGTGCGTTCTACTTCCTTTCTTAAATTACAACAAATTCAATCTCAAGGCCATGCGTTGAAACGCATGGCAGGAAAAGCATGTACAATGGCTCCAAAAAGTATTCCTACACTGTATTACAAATAAATTCATTTAACTTTAATATTCTGATTTCAAATAGTGTTTTTAATAAAACTTTATGGGTATGTAGGGTGTAATAGTATATGTATGGATTAATTTCTTGTTTTATAACTAAATACCATTTTAAGGACGCGAAATCAACATTAGGATTTCAAAGTTTTTTTTCTCATTTTTTTAACATAACTTTGTATTGATGCGTGATCAAACAAAATTTTTCAGATAAAAAATCTTAGTTTTTAATGCTCTATCGCTCCACCATAAAAAAAGATGCCAAAGGAACCTGTGTTCAGTGCATGAAAAATCGTAGAAGCTTTAGGGACCATTTTCACCCCCTGTATAAGATTTACTGTCGATGAAAAAATTGCTGTATGCCGAACCCATTATGCTCTATATACGTACAAAGTTTCATTGAAATCAGAATTTTAGGATTAGGTGAATCTCCTTGTAATATAGTGTGCGAACACTTTTTGGATACACTGTACGTGTCACACGATGGGCGTTAACACTTTTTTTCACGGAACACGACATTCTCTAACGTGATTCTTGTCTCTCTGCCAATTTCACCGATTTCACCTTCGATTTATCTTGGCGAAACAAAGATACAGCATGTCTGTTGCGGCCACGTCATCGTTAAGAACCGCGAACGTCTGTGCCGCCATTTAAACGCTGACACGTACGCGTTTCAATCTGATTAATTCCGAACGTCAGCCATCCCACCGATTAGCATATCCAATTAATAACGATCGAGACGTTTCTTCTCGAAGAAATTTCGAGGAAGTCCCACTTTCGGCAACAATTGCGCGGGATCGAGGAATTCCTCCGGAAAATACAGTGGCACCAAAAAGTATTCGTACACTACATTTCAAGGAAATTCACCTAATCCTGAAATTCTGATTTCAATGAAAGTTTGCATGTGTATAGAGCACAATGGGTTATACATGGAGCAATTTTTTTGTTCTCGACGGGAATTCTTTTTGAGAGGTTAAAAGTGATCCTCAAAGTTACAGCGATTCTTCATGCTTCGAATACAAGTTTCTCTGGAATCTTTTTCTATGATTCAGTGGTAAAAGATTAAAAATTGCACATCTTTTATCCGAAAAGTTTTGTTTTATCACGCACCATTACAAAATTATATTTAAAATACGAGAAAAACTGTTGAAATCATTAACGTTGTTTTCACCAACTTAAGGTGGTATTTTAATAAAAGAAAAAATTAATCCTGGTATGTTAACAAAATTTTATTAAAAAACTTTCATTGAAATCAGAACTTTAAGGTTAAATTAATTTATTTGTAACACAGTGTACGAACACTTTTTGAAGCCACTTTTGGAACGGACGATCGGACAGCAATTATTGCGAGATGCCGTGTGGTGACATAGTATTCACGTTACACACGAAATATTTTTCCCTACCTGTTCTACACTCATATGGGACGCTCGTTCCGCTGGAAATTAGCATACGGTGATTTATGAATTTATTTTCATAATTTCGACCTCACCAGCGTCGTTAGATTCTCACCGGTCGCGCCGTTTCACTGTCCGCCATCGCTCACCGATTGCGCAATCGGAATGCGATCCACGGTTTCGAGGATATTCTTTTTGGTGAATCCACCGATTCCAGAAATCAGAAACGACGACACGTTGTCTGTTTTTAATCTCTATTTGCTTGCCGACGGTTTGTAGGGGAAGTTCTCCTGAAATCGGATGGCACCTATAGTAGTACTGGAGAATAGCGATAGTTTTAACACTATTCCTACAGACACTTCAAGTATACCTATTTCTACCGCGACATTCCCACGTAATACAGATTACAAATTTTGCTCAGAAACTAAACGATGAAAAAAGAAGTGAATATTGAAAAATGTATTATAGATATGTTTAAGGAAAAGTCTAAAGCTTAACCCCTTGACTACTGTGGGCGACTTTAGGCGCTTAGAAATTTTGCGTTTGTGATACTGAGAGCGCCTATAGGCGCTTCACACAGTTTGGCTTTCTGACACCAAAAATTCTGACACATCGTAACTCAATCCCAGCCGTATGGTACGACCAGTACATATCAAAGTCTGCCGTAGTCAAGGGGTTAAAGACGGTTCAATTACGTTGTATATATGAAATTCTAATCGAAATTTTAGAAACGGTCATTTGACCGGTCGTGGTAGGATAGTGTTAAGGTTCAAAACGTTGTGAGATCATCATTAGAATAATATTATCTGTTTTGTTGCTTTCTATTCATTTCTAATATTGTTAAATTTTAGATAAAACAGTATAAAAGGTATAAAATATCATACTTTTTTGTTTATTTATGAAAATCTTTAAGTCTACAGTACAAAGGTACACTCCATACGTTCCTTATTCTTGGATGATTAAATTAAATATATTAATATAGAAATTGCAACGGGGAGTTGATAAACATTTAGAAATCAACGCATTGTCACGTGATTAGGTTCTACAATAAGACAATTACTGAAAGGAATGAGCTGAGAAAGTGATTTGCTGGTTTTCCCTTGGTTTCCAATTCCTCTAGATTTTGAACCACAGGAAACAGAATATCTGGGACTAAATCAGTTTTGTCTTCTTTAGAAGATCTGAACGAAATTATATTGGAAATCTTTTTGCAGCATTTGTTCGTTATTAAAGGCATCACTGTCTTATGCCAATGTTTATAAACTTTTTAGCTTTTCAACTTGTTTAAAACGACTTTCTTTAATTGTAAATAAATGGCAGAAGCTTGTTATTTCTTGGATCAAACAAATATTTTCGATCATATTGCAATTGAAAATTGTTACCGCGATTCTTTTGATATTTAACCCTTTCACTTCTGATTTAAAAAAATTTTTATTTTAGAAAAAAATAATGGTTTCACTTGAAGCTATTTTTTTTGGTTAATATTTCCTAGACGTCATTGTTTGTCAAATGCATAGCAGATACATACACTACTAAAATATCCCATCCCAATGCCATTTCAATACAGTTTATAAAAATTTAAAATTTTTCGAACAATACTCGGGATAAATATATCCCGGCAGAAGTGAAAGGGTTAAATCGGGTAATCAAGAGTTAAATCTCAGTTGCTGTAAAAATAATACTTTCCTAAAATATTACGTGTTTGCTCCTCGCCTGTAATCTATACGAGTAACGTAAGTCGCGAGATAATTTAATAACTTGGCGTTAATTGCCTGACGCGATAATACTTTACTTTCTCGTTTCAACGTTTTATACAGGCACCGGTGCAATTAAATGCAGAAACGGCAATTGCTCGCGACACCTGCGCCCCTTGGCGAATTTAATATTTTGTTTATTCAGTCGTAACGGTATTTTTAAATCATTAAGACGATCAGATCGGATTGCTTATCGCGATTGCAAAAAAAATAAAACGTCGCGTAATAATCTCGTTCCCTTCGTTTTCGTCTTCGTTTCCATGGTGGATCGGAGATAATGTCGAAGGAGAAACCTGCAGCGTTTCAGGGGATCGGTGGCCATGATAAATTGGACAGCCCGTATAGTGGATTGCGTATTGTGAAATTCTTGGTTGGCTATTTATCGCGAAGATATTGACTGGTTTCGTTGAAGGCGGAATAAAATATCCGACGATGGGGGAACGGCAATAGATTTTTCGAACTTCGAAGTTGGTCATCCAGTTATGTAGGCTAAATTAGGTGTTCACGAATGGAATGCTGAAGTAAAATTCATTAAATATTTTTATGAAAGGTGATCGAATATTTTCGTAAAAGGTGATTCATGATATTTGCATTGTATAATCTATAATTTTATTTATGTTGATCTGTTAACTATGGACAGAGAAACTAGTGGCATTATTTACATGATAGTATAGTTAAATTAATATTGTATTTGTAATATACATTTACAATTAACATTTTTTTAAATTCTTAACCCTTTACACTTGAAAGGTAAATCTCAAATTTTCAAACTATAGTTAGTTTGTTTATTAGTTAAACTCAAAGGATAAATAGCGACGCATGTAAATTTTATTAATTACATAACTAAACTAAATGAAATTTAATATAGCCAAATGTTGGTAAATATTCTGAATTTGAACATTTTTGAAGTTAGCATCATTAGACGATTAACAGTCACCTTTCTTGTGCAAAGGGTTAAATTTTGTATCTAAAGTAACGTTTTCCAACCTTTGGGCCATGAAGCATTTTTTTTTAGGGATTCGCGGAGCTTATTTTTAATTACTAATTTTAAGTGTGTTAAATATGTTAAGGTAATTAAGTTAAGCTAAACTTGTATTCTAGAAAACAATTCTCAAAATATCTTTTTTATCATATTAAAAACTCTTTTCATGTGAGAGGGATTTGTAGGTCATTTAACTATTGCAAAAGCAGGTCGAACATTAAAGAAAGTTAAAAAACACCAATATAAAGGATATGTGAGTAAGCAGTGACTCGATTAACAATTCATGAAATTGTCCAGGAATTGTATGTCTTGAAATTGTCTAATTGTAAGAAAAAAGGTTCCACCCTTTCGAAGCATTAGACATGCACGATAAATGGAACACCTTATGCATGGGAGTATTACGAAATACTGTATTCATTTAACCAGCATTAGTAAATAAAGCATAGACTGTACCCATTCTGGTATCATTACGCACGCTGCCTGTTTCACAATAATGCAACGTTTAACCTTTTATCTCGGCAAATAAATTACAGATTTGTGGTCATTTGTATTGTACGTTCTTGTCTGGGTTCCAGTTATTATTATTATTATTATTATTATTATTATTGCTATCGTGGAAATAGGAGCTCTTTAACTCGGCAACGTGACTGAAATATTTAGTAAATAAGGAGTAGAGGAATTCTGCATGTACACCGTACCGGTTGAACAGCAATAACAGCGAACGTATGCTATCGACTCGTGTGTGGATGGCGGTGAACGTAACTCGAAGTTCATTATGCAACATCGTAAGGGTGAATTTTTAGGAAACAACAGGAACAAATATTGGGTTGGAGGGAAAGTTCTGACGTATTTTAAATAGGCAGGTAATTTTTCTTGTAAATAAAAGAAACATCTGGCTAGTGAGTCATTGGGAATTTTTTTTGTTCTTTTTACCTGTTGTATAATATAAAAGGAGTCCTTTTTTACCGTTCATCGTTTACTTGTGATACTTAAAGCGAAAAACACGTCAGTGGATAAAGTGCATTTACGACACTGCATTTTGTATGAATTCGAAAAAGGAAGCAACTCATCGGTTGCATGTAAAAATTTACGTGCGGTATTTGGAAAAGAAATTGTAAACGTTCGTACTTGTCAAAGATGGTTTAGCAAATTTTGTTCCGGGGATCTGAGCCTCCAAGAAAGTGATCGATCTGGACGATCATCCAAGATCGATAATGATGTTTTGCGATCCATGTTGAAAAATAATCCACATTTAACAAGTCGAGAAATTGCAGAAGAGTTTGGCATTCATCATGCAACTGTTGGAGATCACATTAAATCTCTTGGGTTTGTGTCAAAGCAAAGTGTTTAGGTTTCACATGAATTAACGGAAACGGAAACGGAAAATACGACAGAACTTTCCCTCCAACCCAATACAAGCTTTGAATTTTTTCTTTGATACACTTAATTATGTACTTCGTCGCGCTGTGTAGTTAGCGACTTCGATTAAAGATGATAATTACACGATGAATCATATGAATTTGTTTATATACGTTTAGTCAGGATAACCAAAACGGCAAACGAATTATCAATACGGATAAACTTTTTTAATCTCCCCATAAATACATTTAAAACCTCTTGCACATCTGTATTCTCCGTTACAACAAATCGCTAAACAACTCCTCTATTGTCGTTTCAAAATCAATGTACCGTGTTTTTTGCAAAACTACTTTAAGCTCGTAAATAAAGAAATAATAATAATAAATAATAGATATTTTTCCAGTTGGAAAAATTTGGAGAACGTTGTGGGACGAATTGAGAACTACTGTAGAAATCGATCTTATCAGTTTTCGGATACTTTATTGTATGAGAAAAGAGAGCAAAAGAAAGAAAGAAAATAAAAGAAGTTGATTACTACTAGTGAAAGCAGAAAACTTTCAATTCTTCAAGAACTTCTTTGATTTCTTGTGATATTACTTAGTAGATTTGGAGATCTATCTATTATTATTTAAACAATCTTAACCTCTCATTATCCATATTTATTGAAGAAAGTTTTTATTGAAGACCAAAATACGTTTCGCGCCCCTTTTGAAATTTCATTTCAGTTGTCGCTCAATTCAATTTCTTGTAATATTACTTAGCAGATTTGGAGATCTATCTATTACTATTTAGATTAATCTATTATTTAAATCTTAACCTTTCATTACCTACATTCATTGAAAAGAATCTTTACCGAAGATCAAAATACGTTTCGCGCCCCTGTTGAAATTTCATTTCAGTTGTCGCTCAATTCAATTTCTTGTAATATTGCTTACTAGATTTGGAGATCTATCTATTATTATTTAGATCAATTTATTATTTAAACAATCTTAATGTTTCATTATCCAAATTCGGTGAAAAACGTTTTTATTGAAGATCAAAATACGTTTCGCGCCCCTGTGGAAATTTCATTTCAGTTGTCGCTCAATTCAATTTCTTGTAATATTGCTTACTAGATTTGGAGATCTATCTATTATTATTTAGATCAATTTATTATTTAAACAATCTTAATGTTTCATTATCCAAATTCGGTGAAAAACGTTTTTATTGAAGATCAAAATACGTTTCGCGCCCCTGTGGAAATTTCATTTCAGTTGTCGCTCAATTCAATTTCTGTCACAGGAAAGCGACTGAAAAATGTTTTTCATAAAACGGCCGTTATTAAGTGGCGATCAAGCACGCCGCGAAGTGGTGATTCATGGAAATGCAGCGAATAAATTAATGAGCCTTCGAGGTGCGATCGTTAGTGGTACACGCGTTGCGTTTTCCGCGGCCGCGATGAATGCGGACAGTCTCAAAGGTCATTCGCAAATTAATCGCGGTGAATATAAACGTTCACAGAGGGGCTGAGAAACACGTTGTGAGTTCAGCGGTATTTATCAGACGCTTGGTCGCGGCAACAGTTTTCATTTTAATCGAAATTACATTTAATAAGCCGGGCTCTTAATAAAATCAACCGGGCAGCGAGAGAGAAGCTCGAAGGAAAAAAAGAAGAATTAGAGGCAAGTGTCGTTCGCATGAAAGGCAGCGATAATTTTCGATCTATGAACATTATTACAGGCGCCCCTCGACTTCTGCACAATTCGCTATTTCACACATTTTTAAAAATACAACTTTTTAACATTAGAACTACCAGAGCAGTCAAAATGACCAATTGGTGATTATTCGTAGCAACCTTATAACCTTAAAAGCTTTTAAAATTTATTATGATTTTCTGCAGAGAGTTTAAAGATTTGTTTTCTATGTATTCAATATCTTTTCATGTAATTTTCAATTTCATCTCTTCCATACAAATAAGTATGTTTTAATTGTCAGTAGTTCTAGTGTTAAGCCTTTGCGGTAGGATGTCCCCTCTGAGGGGATATCGTGAGTTGAGCTGACTACTGGGCTGCCCCATCTCAGGGGACATCAGACTTCAGCTATCAGACTACAATATTGTTCAGAACAATACTTTAAAACACAGTTTTTGGTGCAGGTTATTTTACATCCCTCTACTTTCGCACATTTTTAAAAATTTAATTTTTTTAGCTGTTGCGGTCGTATGTCCCCTCTGAGGGGATATCGTGAGTTGAGCTGACTACTGGGCTGCCCCATCTCAGGGGACATCAGACTTCAGCTATCAGACTACAATATTGTTCAGAACAATACTTTAAAACACAGTTTTTGGTGCAGGTTATTTTACATCCCTCTACTTTCGCACATTTTTAAAAATTTAATTTTTTTAGCTGTTGCGGTCGTATGTCCCCTCTGAGGGGATATCGTGAGTTGAGCTGACTACTGGGCTGCCCCATCTCAGGGGACATCAGACTCTAGCTATCAGATTACAACATTGTTCAAATCAATACTTTAAAACACAGTTTTTGGTGCAGGTTTTTTTACATCTCTCTACTTTCGCACATTTTTAAAAATTCAACATTTTAAGCCTTTGCAGTAGGATGTCCCCTCTGAAAGGACATCGTGAGTCTTAGCAGGCTACTAAATTTGAGCCATTAGACTACACTGTTGTTCCGATCAATTCTTTAAAACACAGTTTTTGGTGCAGGTTTTTTTACATCTCTCTACTTTCGCACATTTTTAAAAATTCAACATTTTAAGCCTTTGCAGTAAGATGTCCCCTCTGAAAGGACATCGTGAGTCTTAGCAGGCTACTAAATTTGAGCCATTAGACTACACTGTTGTTCCGATCAATTCTTTAAAACACTGTTTTTGGTGTAGGTCTTTTTACATCCCTTTACTTTGGCACATTTAACATTCGCACACACTTTCAGGAACCGCCTGTATTATGTTCCACCATCAATGTTCCACCTTTAGTGAGACATTTTTAAAACCTCCTAGATAAGGTTTATATTTAGTCTTATTTGCATAAAACAATTAGTAATACCATAGAAAAAGATGTAACAAATATGTTCGCTCGTGTTGGCAAGTTTCAACGTGTCAGTATTTTATTAATAAAAATATACCAATTTTGTTTAATTTAAAACCCAACAGAATTTCTGTGCAACATCGGTCTATTTATTCTTTGAAATTCTGTGTCTCAAAATGTTAAAGCAACTGATGTAACATCAAGATTACCTTCGTCCAAAATAAACATTACGATAAAAGTGACCAGCTTCTCACTACACAGCCTCGCGCGATCTCTTTTTTTACGGCCAACCGAGAATGAAAAAAAAAAAAACTATTTACCTTAAAGAAACATCATTAAGAAAACGTAGAAGCTTTCTATGGGATCTGGTACCCGAAGCGATACTGGTTTCACCGCTGGCCACGTGGGCGATTGATCGATTCGTGGATCGAGAGATCTATTCGTTGCTTGGCTGGCCACGCGAAAGGCCACCGTTGAATTGCTTCGGATAAATTGTTAATTATACGGAACGGCGCCGGTTGGTAAAGATCGCGTGGGAGTATTTCGTGGCTGGACCGGTTCCTGCGATGGTAATTAATTTTCACACACCGTTTCTAATTGAAAAGGATCCTGCCTGCGCCTGCCTACCACGAGACGGAATGTTTGTTTGCCGGAAGCGTAACTCCGTGGCCGATAATTGAAAACGGGTGATCCTGTTTTTCCTTTTCTTTTTTCCTTTTCTTTTCGGTTAAGAAGAAAGAAAAAAAAAAGGAAGAAAACAGAAGGGTTGCAGCGAAAGTGTGCGCTCGGTTTGCGTTATTACCTTTCCTTTGTTGATTTATCGCTTTAGCGGTCAATTCTGAGCGACTTAACGACCTGTCCGCCTGTTAATGCCGTTCGATTTGTGAGGTTTTGCTAACAGGCGTAAATTCTCCAATGGGAGCACATTAGGGAGCACACTGAAGGGTTACTTAGCGGGATTAGAGAGTGTGATTTGATCGTTACGACGTAAGCTTCCAATGAGCTTAACATATCGGTTTGCTTTATAGCGAGGAGTTTAATTGGAAAACGTTTTTATTGCCGAGAGTAGTTGATCACCCGATTTAACAAGGAATTAAATTTTTAAATAACGTGGAGAATATTCATATGGGTGTAAGCTAATTTTTTATCCGATTGTAATTGCTTGTGTTGTTTGCAATCTGAATATTTCAAACGGTTGTACTTGCGTTTGAAGTTCCGTTTGAAGTTTTAATGTGTACTTACTAAATTAAATCGAATTGAAGCGAAAGCAATTAAGCAAGATGAAATTAATGATATCTTCATGTAAGAAATATTTGTAATAATTTACCATTTAGAAGGTGTTACAAAAATCACATATAATTTTCAATTGGTGATGAAGAATCTGTAAAACCCCATAAACTAGTTACACCACTTACACGTAAACACATTCACACAGGTTAAATATGTTATCTATTTCGCTGATATTAGTATACCTATTAAAAGTACACAACACAATATATACTAGATAGGATACTCACGTTAACACTAGAACTACCGACGATTACAGTGTACTTATTTACATGGAACAGATCAAATTGAAAATTACATGAAAAAATATCGAACATACAGAAAACAAATCTTTATTTATGCTTTCTGCAGAAAATCATAATAAATTTTGGAAGCCTAATAAAATGAATTCAATAAGGTTGCTATGAATAACCATCAATCCGTCATTTTGACGGCTCTGGTAATTCTAGTGTTAAATTATTCTCATCATAGACTATCTAACGACACACTAGACAAACGACTCTCACTCGTTAAATTCACTCTTGCTCTCATACGCATAAAACCAACACTCACAAAAAGCACGAGGCAAAGTAGACAGAGGGTATCCTCGAGTATGGTGCACCATGAGGTTCCTCTGTTACGCGGCCATTCGAAATTTTCGAGGCTCTTCCGACAGCAACGGGGATCGCCCTCGGAATTGATGTCGGCCGTACACGCGATCTCTCGAGCTGCTCGATATTTCTCCAACGAGTTCCATCCCTTTTCCGCCCCTCGAACAAGACACCGCGAGAACGTATTTATTACGGCTGCCCCTGACCCACGCAGCATACTTTATTGGTTATGGCCTCGTAAATAGGATGTTTTGTCGAGATTCATCTCCTGCCGTACTCCTCGTTACTGCTCGCGATGACTTAATACCCGGGGATTGATTTCAGGTTGCTGCACGGTGTTCTGAAACAGCTGCGAAAGGGTTGAAGCTTTGGTTTCCAATCGCTAAGCCGATAAGCTGAGATATCTCGTTTTAATGCTACCTTACAAACGTTTATTCACAACTCGAAATAATACGATCTGTGTTTGTTACATTAGCCACGTTTATTGTTACACGATAAACCGATATACAAAAAGCGTATACTAATATTCAAGAATTTACAAATGTAAATTGAAAAAGGTGCTTGTATGCACTGTATTCTGTTTTTCGGCGAGCAGAGCGCCGTAAGTGAGCGAAACTATCGTTTGGCGACCGACAGTCGCCTCTCGAGCACAAAGGGTTAACCCTTTAGGTACGGCAGAAAGTTCCATTTTCCTAACCTAGCGGCTGACGCGTGTATTTCTGTGATTTAACCCTAGAACTCCTAAGGGGAGGGTTCGTCGAACCCACAAATTGAAAAACCTTAAATTAGAATCATTTCCGTTTCATAAAAAATTCTCTTAAAATTATTTATTGTTGTATACACATTTAAGTTTGATATTGAAAAGTTCCCGTTGCTATGTGTAAACAATTAATAAGTATAAGAGAAATATAACTGACTACGCGCCGTAATGACGGTACGCCACGGGATGGTGGCGATCACACGAACTGGACCCTCACGCTCTCCTTTTCTTCAAAGAATAAAAATTACAGAACGAAGAATGAAACTATGTGACTTGTAGGGTTTTTAACGTTTAATAATAATAATAATAATACATTCTATAACTATTCTAAATACAATTTGATTAACTATTCTAAATTCAATACGTCTGTTCGTATGCGCGGATCAGGGTGAACTGTCGTTGCCGAAACATGTGCGGTACAACTACGCTGTTCAATTGTTTTTTGCATTTCCCCTTCTTTCAATCATACACACACACACACTCACACTTACACTCAGTGTTCCATCTCTATCATGACTAATTGGGAACTTTAACTAGAAAGACGCTACGAACTAAAATACTAAAAGATTCAGAATCGACAAAAAACGGAATCAGTGTATACCGGAGGTTAAAAGCAGTCGCATAAAATGTAATAGTTTATTAAGATCAATGCAAAATTGTTACAAATGCAAAAACCATGATTGCAGAAAACATTCACTCTGCTATACTCTTCCATTCTTGTTTATCAGGAGAATCAGAAGAATCAAGTTCAAATTAGTTGCACGTCACTATACTATTTTATAATAGTATGTAATTTTAAATATACATAAATCAATACAAATTGAATGCAAAAACATACGTTGTCTTGTTTATAAGCTATAGCATATCCTAACATTGTAAAAAATGTTCAAACAATCTAAAGTATTGAATAAGAGTTTCATTTACTCTATTTTAAATCTATTTCCAATATTATGATTGTGTACAAGAATTCCAGGTGGCTGCTTGATAATTCTGTCGAACGTTCTTCGTATTTTCTAAAAAATTAATGTTTTCGAATCGTAACACTTTCCAATTAATGATGGAATACGTTTCACATACGAAAAAATTAAATTACAATTGTAATTGTCGACTCCTTTATGCGCCTTTTCTAAAGTTTTTTTGGAGAATAGAAGGCTTATTTAAAAATCAAAAGCAGTAATCTAAAGCCCTTTACTGGAACGAAACTCAACACCGAATCACTTATTACATTATACCGGATATGCATACATGGTTACCTCTTCTAGAGCAAGAACTGTTGTTAAATTGAATTAGTTGGGTAGCTTCTGGCAAAGCAGCTAGAGCTATTACAGGCTTTCGCATGTAAACCGTATTAAAGTAGAAAGTTCTTTAAGCGTTTAGAAATCTATAGTGAGTGCCTAATAGAGTGCACACTGTAAGAGTCTAAGAATGTATCAAGAAACGGAATATTTCAGTTATCGAAAGTGTAAATTAAATTGCTTTGAAAAATAGGAATTGTTTTCAGTTGTGTCACATTAATTTGACAAGCATCTGTGTTTATGAATATACTATAAATTGGTTATTTAATTTTTTTAATATCTAATGATTTATATATACATTAATAAGTCTCAAATGAATATTATAAATTAATAATTATTTATAAATATATACAGAACTTAAATTTATATATTAATTAATATTTATTATGTATATAATAATTATGTAAATAAATATATTGATTTATTTATTAATAAATGTGTATATTTAAATTATATATACATCTATAAATATGTACATATAAGGATTCATGAATATATAATATTATATAAATAAATCATAATTTATAAATTTTTAAATGTATATAAGTTATTTATAAATCTAGTAAAATAAAAGTAAAAGTTAAGCAGAATCACTTCATTTATTTATTAATAAATGTGTATATTTAAATTATATATACATCTATAAATATGTACATATAAGGATTCATGAATATATAATATTATATAAATAAATCATAATTTATAAATTTTTAAATGTATATAAGTTATTTATAAATCTAGTAAAATAAAAGTAAAAGTTAAGCAGAATCACCTCATTTATTTATTAATAAATGTGTATACTTAAATTATATATACATCTATAAATATGTACATATAAGGATTCATGAATATATAATATTATATAAATAAATCATAATTTATAAGTTTTTAAATGTATATAAGTTATTTATAAATCTAGTAAAATAAAAGTAAAAGTTACGCAGAATCACCTCATTTTGCTTACAGAAGGTTAACAACACTCTGTTCAGCTAGAACTGGCAAGGAATATAAACAATCACACGCTATTCGTACGTGGGTAGGACAAAGTCGTCCGTGAACACCTGCATTCGGAGAAATAAGAAACAGAAATGTTACGTTTGTTTAGTTTCAGTTCTCGCTGGACGGAGTACACATTACCAAACGTACGCACAGTGCTGTTCAAAATTTTTGAAGCTTCACACACGTGAATATTGCAAGAACGTGAATGAAGACGGTACTGACTTCAAAACAAAATATAAAAAACACATTGGAATATCTGTTCGACCCCAATCAAACTAACAAAATTTAACCCACCATTGAATCCGTCGTTAACACTATTCCCACCGACACTTAACGTATACCTATTCCTACCGTGACATTCCCACGTAAGGCAGACTACAAATTTTTCTCAAAAAATAAACAATGAAAAAAGAAGTGAATATTGAAAAATGTACTATACGTATATTTGAGAAAAACTCTAAAGTTTAAAGGCGATTCAATTACGTTGCATCTATGAAATTCTAATCAAAATTTTAAAAACGGTCATTTGACCGGTTGTGGTAGGAATAGTGTTAATGACCTGATTGTCGATTCAACGTTAAACGGCCACATAAAAAAAAAGGTTTAGGATCGCGTGATCTTAAAAATCTCTGAATTGTTTAAAAAAATTATTAAGGACTTCAACATTAGTGCTTTCAAATTGATCGATTGTATCATATGTATGTATATTTCCTGTTACATAAAAGAGTTAACCATCAATTGGTGACACGAATACGACATGTGTACCTCAATTAGGTTATCATAATTTTTATTTGTTCCATAATCTTGTTGTATTCGCGATATTTTCCTAATATGGAGAATACTGCTCATTTTACCAGAAATCCAAACGATATTTGCCACTTGATCGATTCGCAAAAAAATGGGAGAGGGAAGTGTTCGCAAATTACCACGTCACTGGTTGAAGGTTACTCTAGCCTGTCACGGTTTCACCATCGATGCTGCTCGACGCATTCCTGTTCATTATCTAATTTGCCGATCGTTTGCAGGCTCACGTGCACCGAGCCCTATTTCGTCAGCGAGGGCCTGTACGTTGCTCTCGACGAGCTGGAGAACACGCGCGAGGTTACTCTACACGTGATGACCATCGGCAGCTTCATCGAGGATCCGGCGAAGGTAAGTCGTTCATCATTACGCAAACGTTTCCTTCTCGCCTCGATCCGGTTGAAATCGAGCGCTAGAAATCTACGATCGCTCTATTCTTTCCTTGCGTTACCAAATCGAACGAGAGACACGTTTGGAATAATAATCATATAGCAGAGAGAAGTTTACAGGGTTGCATTCTACAGTGCAATCTGAAAGTTGCATTCGATAGAATTTTATAAAAGGTTGAATTTTTGATCGGTTTTGCGATCCACACGGATTGTTGCGTTTTATTTTCGCAACGATTTATTGCTTCCTTGGGGGAAAAGAAGAATAGGGGTTGAAATGTTGAGCGCTGCGTTGAACAGTGATGGATTATAAGCTTAAACAGCGGTAGAAATAACTTTATTAACCCTTTGAGTGCTATGAGCTCATATATGCGTTCGACGAAAGTTGCTCGTAGGGACTATGGACGCATATATGCGCTTGTCAATTTTTGTTTTATTCGTTAATCTTTTGAGAGTGCTGTGGGCGAATATATGCGTTTGACGGCAGTTGCTGGTAGGGATCATGGACGGATAAACGCGTTTGTCAATTTCTTCGATCTTCTGCTTATTGCAATGCGATTATCAGTGTGAGTACAAATAACATCGCAACCGCCGTCCACATGGAGCACTTAGACCGAGAGTATTCAGCACTCAAAGGGTTAACGGGTTGAAAATATCATTTGCCTTGATATTTAACACTTTGATACCGATTTCATAAATTCTTCAGTGCAAGGGTTTAAGGAGATACATTTATAAATTTCAGTATTATTTACATAAATTAAGTAAATTTTAATGTAAATAAATTCTGGTTACCATTTAATTTTGGGAATTTTTAAAAGTACTTTCATTTGATGACTAAGAGCGTCGCCCCTCGGGTGCATAAGGTTAAATGGTACAAATATAAAACATCCGATAACCCTAATTAAACATTATAACCCAGAGCTAGAGAAAACGGAAGAGAAGACAATTAATCGTTCCGTTCTTTTTTGAAACCCCAAAATCTTAACACGTTAATTGCCTTACTGGTACTTTTCAGGATTCCGGTTTAAAACGATAATTTAATTTGTTCGTATTATATTATTAAAAACCCTAATCACAATTCATAGTAAACATCAAAACGCATATAAATTGTATTTAAAAAAAAAAAGATCCTATGAATTATATCGTAGGTGGCTCATGTAACAGAAAGCTCTTCGTTCATCTATAAATAAATTTTCTATTATTTTCCAAGCTAGCCATGATTTTTTTTCTTTTCTCTGAGGCCATTTATTCATATTGATATTAATAATACAATTACAAATTTTCTCGTGGCTGCACAAATATTGCAAGTAAACATGCTACGAGATAACTCGTAGTTGGCAGTCAACGTGTTAAAAACCGAATCCGCGCCATTATCCCAAAAAATACACTACATCCTCAACTTTGCGCCACGTCAGGCGTGAGCCGGAAGGTAAACGCCGGAAAGAGCGCGTAACGAGCGAGCTTGGATGCAGCGTCCGCGATTCTTTCGTAACGAACGAGGAGGGCCCGGTTCTGTTTCTGGCGGCGCAATAAGAGGCAGCTACACTCGAATAAATAAAAACACGGCTAATTGCAAGCGCGCGGATACCGGTTCATCCGTCGACCCTTCGTTATCTGACGCGAGCGCCGATTAAAATTACGTACGGCCGTCGTGCACAGGGGAATCGTACGCCGCGCCGGTCTCGCGCGTTGCCTGCCCTATCTCTCGGCCCTCTCCTCGGGTCGCTAATTAAATGCAACGGCTAATTAGATAACTGATAAAAGGTTATGGCGGTCCGCGAGCCGCACGATGTACTTTTGGCCCCTCCTCGCGGACGCTCTAGGCCTCGCAACTTCTTCCTGCTTTCTTTCTCTCTTCCTTCATGACTTTTCATCGTCCTCTTTTTTACTGTCCCTTGCTCTCTCTCTCTCCTCTCTCCCTCTTCTCTTCTTCTTTCACCTCTCTCTTTTTGTCTCTCACCTCTTCCTTTCTGTCTCTCACCTCTCTCTTTCTGTCTCTCTTTCTCTTTCTGTCTCTCTCTCTTTCTGTCACCCCCCTCTCACCCCTTCACTCTCACCCTCACCCTCTTTCTTTCTCTTCCCCCCCTCTCATTCCTTCTCTCTCCCTCCCTCTCTCTCTCTCTTTCATTCTCACCTCTCTGGACAGTTTTTACATCGCTCTTCCCTCCGTCACGTTATCTTGTACTTTCTCTTCTTCTTCCTCTTCTTCGACTTGTCTCAAGTTTTTTACTCGACTTCTTTTGCCTCTGTTCTTCCATTTCTTCTTCTTCTTCTTCTTCTTCTTCTTCTTCTTCTTCGCGATCTTCTTGTTTTGCTCGGTTCCCCACTTTAGCTGCAGTACTCTTTTTACGTGTTAACTACTCTTGCTTTTGTTTCAACATCCTTCCCTCTGCCGTTACTTCCTTCGCTTTCTTCTTTCTCCGTCGCGTATTTTTGCATTCGGCGAGTTCGCTTGCTGGATTTTTTTTGCGGTCCACGATCTTCTTTTCGCGTTATTTTCGTTCCTTTGCCATTCCGTTCGGTTCCACGCTTCTTTTGAGTGCGTTTCCTTGCTTCAACCCTGTCTTCGACCATCCTCTTCTTCGCGTTTCGAAGCTTCTCTTTCACTAATTTCTCCTGAACTGCCCTGTACTTCTACTTTTTCACTGTTCCTCGTCGCAATTTAATGTTTCGACTCCTCCTCCTCCTCTTCTTCTTCTTTTTCAGCTTCTTCTTGGAAAGCAAACGAAGGTTCACTTTTTTTTGGCTATCTTCTCCCTTTACTTCATTCTTCTTTCTCTTCATTACTTATTTTTATGCTAAATTTGTTTCACAGATCGTACTTCGCTCACCGTTCTCTTGATCCACGTGTCCCATCTATCACATCCTTCGTTTCTTTCTACTTTATTCCATTCGCGGACGAGAATAGAGCCACTAAATTACATTCGCTACTTTTGAATTCGCGACAGGCTTTGTTGCTTCGCTTTATTTGCATATTTCTTCTGCTTCCGTTGGTCCCGTGTACGCCTCCTCTCTTCTCGTTCTCTGTTTTCCATTTTCTCATTTGGTATTTACTGTCAACATTTTTAATTTCACCCTTCTTCGTTGTTTCTCTTATTTACTGTGGAACATAAATGTATTTAACGGAAACCAGAATTTTGTTGTATCGTGTACCGTGTACACAACATCAGAAGCAAAACCATTGTAAGTTAACCTTGGACCTCCTATATATCACACTTATGTCTCAAAAATAGTTTGACAATTCTCTAATAATCTGTCAAGCTACAAGTCACACCGTACATCCGGTATCCGGTATCTACGACAATCGACGACGATCGACGACGCTTGATGACAACCAACCTGCTGTCACACCTTTTTATTATTTTATATATTATTTTCTAAATTGTATGTCGTAAACAGATTACAAGTGAAAATTATAATAATAATAATAATAATAATAATAATAATAATAAAAAACGAACATATCTAATAGACATATCAATACCTAATGATACAAATATAGAGCAAAAGTACAGAGAGAAAATAGAAAAATACAAACCACTCACTCAAGAAATTAAAAGAATATGGTTAAAAGACAACAGTTAAAAAACCAAGCTGGACTTGGCAACGTCCCGTTCAGCCGCTGGAGAACCTCGGGAAACCTCGTTTGTTTTTCGATCTTTCACTTACGAACGAATAACTATAATGCTATCCACGCAAAGCATTTCGACCTAGAGTATTCAGCACTGAAAGGGATAATTAAAATGCCGATGATTGGATTTTTATAATAAAATTGTTAATACGGTCATTAATGACATCTGCTACTATTATTAGTAAACATGACTCACAAGTCATATTATACAAGTATTCAGTATACAGAAAGCAGCGAATGTGTTGAGACGTAAAAGACTAAATAATTATACTGTTAAAGTTATATCTAAATTAAAAGTGTATTCCTTTCTTCTTTTTTTTTCGCTGCCCATTTTTAAACAAATCCTAACAAAAATCTTCTCATTTCTCCCACGCAATTTCTCCCTTCTATCTTTATTCTCGTTTACACGTTCAACTTTATCCCTTCGCATCTTCCATCACTAATCTTTTTCAACCACCCCCTCTTCACCACCCACTCATTCATCTCGTCCGTCTTCTATTCCCTTCATCCGCCATCCACTGTTGGCTCTTCCCTCGCGTTTTCACCTCTTTCCTTGAACAAGCTCTACCCGCGTTCATTTCGCTTCGAAATTCGAGACTCGGCTAGAATTCCAGCGTCGATGAGGTATCCGCGACCTTGAGGCTTTAAAGGCTTCGCTTTGGATAGCGGCGTAGGAAGGGCAGCTAAGTGGAAATCTAATTAATGCTTTTTTACCTGGAACGAAGTACTACGTGGAGCCTCCGTTCCGGGAACTCGGTCGTGGGCTCTAGGTGGCGGAGCAGCGGTCACGTTATCGTTAATCTCGTGCCGTATAACGGGGGCTGACAGGGCAACGATCCATTTTCATCGGTGGGGCTCCGTAGAAAACACTCGATACAACTGGATTTTATACTGTCGTGACAGCTTGAGGGGCTCGTCAAATTGAATCAAAGTGTATGCATACGGGTCAATTAATTTCTTAACCCCTTGACACAGTATTGGATCCTCGCAATTTTTGACGTTATTCCTCATGTTTCTTTTTTAGACAAATTTCTTCCTGTGTACAGCAATAAGCAACTTTACTATTTTATATAAGTATACGATTTTTTAATCCTTTGATACACTGCTGGATCCTCGCAATTTTTGACGTTATTCGTCATGCTTCTTTTTTAGACAAATTTCTTCCTGTGTACAGCAATAAGCAACTTTACTATTTTATATAAGTATACGATTTCTTAACCCTTTGATATACTGTGGTGTCTTACTATTTTTGACGTTATTCGCCAAGTTCCTTCCTTCAATAGATTTCTTTTTCTGTACAGCAATAACTTTACCATTTTACATAAGTGTACGATTTTTTAATCCTTTGATACACTGCTGGATCCTCGCAATTTTTGACGTTATTCGTCACGTTTCTTTTTTCGACAAATTTCTTTTTATGTACAGCAATAAGTTTTGCCATTTTATATAAGTATACGATTTTTTAATCCTTTGATATACTGTGGTGTCTTACCATTTTTGACGATATTCGTCAAGTTCCTTCCTTCAATAGATTTCTTTTTCTGTACAGCAATAACCAACTTTACCATTTTATGTAAGTATACAATTTGTTAACCCCTTGATACACTGCTGGATCTTCGCAATTTTTGACGTTATTTGTTATGTTTCTTCTTTCAACAAATTTCTTCTTGTGTACAGCAATAAGCTTTGCCATTTTATATAAGTATACAATTTCTTCACCCTTTGATATACTGTGGTATCTTCGTATTTTTGATGTTATTCGTCATGTTTCTTTTTTCAATAGATTTCTTTTTTTTTACAGCAGTAAGTTATTTTACCATTTTATATAAGTGTACACAGGTCGACAAACAAAATTAAATAATATAATTTAACCGGACGCGCTTGAATCAAATAGCATGACAAGGGGTTAATGTATTTAAAATTATGTAAAATGTTTCTGTTTTTAATTTTGAATTGGTATGTCTTCGAATGAATCAGATGAGTAATTTATGACACTTTGCTCAAAGTTATAGTTAATAGATACCAGATACGAAGTTTCTCGATCAATGGGTTAAAAATCATTTAATAAGAACAATAGTTCATTGAAAGGTATTTAGGCATTTCTTTTTTCTTACATTATAATTTGGTTAAGGAATTTCAGATAAAAATATCTGTAATAATTTAAACGTTTATTACTTCTATAACGTAAATTTATTTTTATTATTATAACACGTATTAATAACGTAAGGCGACAGAATACAGTGTAAAATATATAGTTTCTTAAATATAATGCATCTAAAATACAACATTCTTAGGCTAATGAAAAATTGCCAATTCACAGGTGTAAATTGTTCAACTCTCTATTCGTTTATGAATCGCACATAATGGGTGTGTTTATATCTTTATTGGTGCAATAAAACTGCATTACATGAACTTTCGTTGCGCAAAGGTTGCAGCGTTTGAGCACTCTGTTATTTTAACATTTCAATATGCAAATACATCGACTTCGGTGGTATTTCATTTGAATTGCCTTGAAATTAAAAATGTCCTATAGAAGAAGACGAAGAAGAAGAAGAAGCAGCTTCCTCGCAACACTCATCGCTGCGTATTATACGCCTCGAGGATTAAATACCATCACTACCGTGCTAAAATAACGCAGCAATAACAAAGTAATAATCAAATAATTAAAGAACCTGTCTTCCTCGCAATTTATCCTTCGTAACAGCTGTTTTACAAACGCGCGGGATGAATCGAATTTTTATCGGTGCACGCTGCGCTAGCCAGCTTCGATACGTAATTGGTATTTATGGTGGCCGGTAAATAACACCGACTCACGTTCACCACTGCCTGCGATTGCTTAAAAGTTCAAGAATCGCCGTTTATGAGGCAACAACGTGTCCGCGCGGAGATAAGATAAATGCGGTAAAATATTCTGTCTAATTCGCACACGCATGAATCGATCTGTCAATCAACGGCGTCGTTCCGTACGTTGAAAACTGAAGGCGTCCTTTCATGAGCGACGACGCGCTGCGCACCGCGGAGAAATTAGCGGAACTGTAAAAATGATCGAGCATGCAGGGAGCGAGGGGCAATTACCATTGGCATTTCAACATACTTGACCGAAATAGTATCCGTCGAGTCGTCAAGGTGGACGATTGAATGGGAAACCGGATGTGTCGAGCAGTGATAGTGCTCGGTGGAGTACGGTTTTGAATAATTTTTTACAGAAAATTACTTGATTTTTGTTTTCTATATTCTTGTGAAGGGAACGTGAAAAATAATAAAATAATATAGTAAATAATTAAATCGAGAATTCAAATTAGATTCTGAGATTGAATTAACTGGAATTACGAAATGGAACAAAATTCTAAAGTCTGTAATCGTTGCTTTCTACATGATCCTCGAAGCAAACTGAGAAACTGCAATCACTTACAATTTTCGGGCCCACTAGTGAATAAAATTCTATTTCCAGAGATTAAAAGCTATCGATTGCATTCGGTAGTCATTATTATTAATTTTTGTATGATCCTGAAAGGAAACAGAGAAACTGCAATAACCTACAATTTTCTAGCCCACTAGTGAATAAAATTCTATTTCAAGAACTAAAGGCTATCAAATGCATTCGATAATCATTAAAAAAATGTCATAATTTCTCTGTAATCGTTGATTTCTACATGATCCTGAAAGCAAACTGAGAAACTACAATCACCTACAATTTTCTAGCCCACTGGCGAATAAAATTCCATTTTCAAAGAACTGAAAGGATATCAAATTATATTCGATAATCGTTAAAAAATGTCATAGTTCCACAGTAATCTTTATGATGCTTAAGGCAAACTGAGAAACTGCAATCACCTACAATTTTTGGATGCATTATCGAATAAAATTCTGTTTACAGAGAGCTAAGAAACTATCAAGTGCATTCGATAGTCATTATTATTAATTTCTACATGATCCTCGAAGCAAACTGAGAAACTGCAATCACTTACAATTTTTGGGCCCACTAACGAATAAAGTTCTGTTTTTGCAGAGAGCTAAGAAACTATCGAGTGCATTTGATAGTCATTATTATTAATTTCTACATGATCCTCAAATCAAACTGAGAAACTGCAATCACCTACAATTTTCTAGCCCACTAGTGAATAAAATTCTATTTCCAGAGAACTAAAAGGATATCAAAGTGTATTCGATAATCATCAAAAAATGTCATAATTTCACTGTAACCGTTGATTTCTACATGATCCTGAAAGCAAACTGAGAAACTGCAATCACCTACAATTTTCTAGCCCACTAGTGAATAAAATTCTATTTCCAGAGAACTAAAAGGATATCAAATTGCATTCGATAATCATCAAAAAATGTCATAATTTCACTGTAACCGTTGAATTCTACATGATCCTGAAAACAAACTGAGAAACTGCAATCACCTATAATTTTCTAGCCCACTAACGAACAAAATTCTGTTTTTACAGAGTGTTAAGAAGATATAGAGTGCATTCGATAGTCGTTAAATAATGGCGCTCGGCAATGTCTCGGTGGTGGCGACGAGCTTTTCCGCGAAAGCGATTTTTCCCTGTTTCGTCTGTGTCGCGATTAACGAGTCGAGAAACTGGTTCGCATCCCGCTTGGTACGCCTCATTACCTAGCCGAGGGGTCCCAGTATTTTATTTATGCGTCTATAGCCAGCGATAGTTATTATAATTGCTTGTCGCTTCCACATGATTTATGAGTCCAGCCGCTAAACGCCGCCTCTTTAACGGCTAATCCTGTTCGTAATGGCTACCGTGGCCGAGTTACACGAAAATTCCTCCGGGAGAATCCCACGCTTGGAATAACGACAGAATTCGGGGAAGATTGAGCGCATTTTTCAGTCGCGGGCCATTTCCCGCGGTTATTTCGGTGTTTCCTACGCATCCGCTGTTTCCGTGTTCCTTGCGGATGTGTTTAACACTAGAACTACCAGAACAGTCAAAACGACGGATTGATGATTATTCATGGCAAAATTCACTTTACCAAACTTCCAAAATTTACTATGATTTTCTGCAGAAGGTATAAATAAAGATTTGTTTTCTGTGTATTCGATATTTTTTCATGTAATTTTCAATTTCATCTCTTCCATGCAAATAAGTACACTGTAATCATCGGTAGTTCTAGTGTTAATCCTCAGAGAATTATGCGAATGCGTTTTGTAATCGCACATCTTTATGGAAAACGGATAAAGTATTCTAATCTTCATTGGAGGACTAGAAAAATGTGTTTTTTACGTTACATACTGTATACGTGTTGTATATATGCTTTGGATGTTCTATATAAATCTGTATTATAGTTTGGTACACTAAATGTATATTTACAGAATTTTATATTTTCGTATATTTTTAATATTTTAACACATTCACGTATTATAATATATATATATACTTCAAATTTTGATTCTGATGACCTGTTTAAAAGAATTTGTAATCTAGCCAACTCACTTGCGGACTTAAAGTTTTCCAATTAATCCTCAGATAGCTTTAAAGCTGAGGCAATCAGCTAAAGGCTACAAATCTTCAGTTATAAGCACTGCAGTGCTTCGCAGTCTCTTTTTGTATTCTTATGATGTAGAACAATGTATACTTCTGTATAAAGTTCTATGTAATTGTGCTCCATTTAGTTTCATTTTTACTTTCATTTTTAATTATTTTGATTCTTACTTTTATTTTTAATTATTTTAATTTTTACTTTTATTTTTAATTATTTTAATTCTTACTTTCATTTTTAATTATTTTAATTTTTACTATGTATTACTTATCTATAAAGGGCGTTTACCCGTCAAATAAATAAACAAATAAATAATTGCTAATAATATTAATTATACTGATAGCTAATATTAATATATTATCGTTGCACATTTTACATACTTAGTGCATACATAATTTCGATTAACCGAAACTATGGAAACTAGAAGTTTGATACGCTAATCAACCGTCAAAATAATTGAATCGAAGTTGGATACGGAGTAAAATCAAAGTAACGTTCGATGAATCAAGCATTGTATGGTAACTGTTATTATTAGATTTGCGATAACATAACCACAATGTGGGATTTACGCGTGTTAAAGTTGATAACCGTGGTTCGTAATGAGGGGGAATCGATCAGCGTGCTGCACATGCAACGAAGGAATGGAAATCTTTCTAATATAACCGATGCAATCCTTTCCGTAATGAAACGAATGAATTCAATGACAAGAGATCTTGATGGATCGCTCGAGTCTTAGGCTTTGATGCGTTTAAGGGAAAACGGATGATGTATTATAATTTATTCGTGTCGCTTCTTCAGTTATTGCATCTTCGATGGACTACGAAAGAAAATCTTATTAACAGCAGCAATAACAATAATTCATGATATCTAATGTACGATATAAGCGAAAGAGGTAAGCGTTGAGTCGTAACAAGTTAATAAATGTACAATTGTGTGAAATATTTGAAAGATAAATATTATGAATACCAAATGCACTTTTTACGAGATATCTGTATAATTTGAAATAAAAAAGGAATTAATCATTCTGTTATTGTGTATTGTGCTTTGGTGGAAGGATTTTTTTGTTGTTGGTAAAAAGTTTCACAAGAAAATGTATTTTTAATACTTGAAAACGAAATGTCATTAATCACTGTGCCTACGATTGATCTCTCAAATTTTTTGATCAGAAATACAAGATTTCGTTTAAAAAAGAAAGAAGATAATTAAAAAGAAAGGAAAAAAATTTATCTACACACAAATCACATTTATTATAAATCACCTTTCTTAAAATGGTCCAGTTTTTAGTGAAACAATGAAATAATGGCCCAATGATTAAAAAAACACACGGTTTATCAGATCTCATCTAGTTTAGAAACCATTTAGCTGATTTTCTAGAAACGCGAAACCTGTTCCTCTCTCAATTTCTCCAGGTGAACAACAAGGTACAGTAGCGAACAAAAGTTTAAGACCTAAGGGTCGAAGAAAATAAATTAATTAATTAATAAGGAATAACGGTATAAATAAAATTTGTATTCTATGCTAATCCATAAATAGTTTTACCATCATGACGATAAAAATGAATAGATAAACAATATTTGATAACCATAAAATTATGTTTTACATTGTTCTGTCGTCTTAACCCTTTACGGTCCTATGACACAGCGCACAGTGTTGGGGAAGTTAGGGTATTTGCTTCAAAAAACTGGACAAAATTCCTTTCATATTCACTGAATCTTTAAACTGACATCACTTCGCTGAAATTTATCCAAATTGGATAAAACAAAAACGATTTTTAAGTTAAAGATTTTTTTTTAATGGTATGTTGGATTTTTATAGAAATGGCTGTTCGATTTGTTGTTTATTCTCTTTTATGGTCTTCTTTTTATTTTAATTGCGAACAATATTCTAATATTTTTCATTTTCAACTTTTTGTAATTGCAAATTATTAGTATACTATATTAGGGAACCATTTTACAGGTACTTTAAAATAATTTTGTACCAAAACAAACGTATGCAAATAATAAAATTTCACCAGTTTATTTATTTTTACATTGAATACAACAAAATCTGTTAAATGTTATACTAAAATAATGTTTAAACTTTTATTTTATACATCCACCAATTCATAAGTACGTTGCGTTAGCAAGCTCATGAATGTTTTCCAAAGTAAACGGTACCGATCGAATGAGCGATTAGCAAAATCTGTGCAGACAGTTAGAATGAAATTGCGAATGCAGCATGGACCGCAAAGGGTTAACACTATTCCTACCGACACTTCAAGTAAACCTATTCCTACTGCGACATTCCCACGAAAGACAGACTACAAATTTTTCAAGAAAAATGAACAATGAAAAAAGAAGTGAATATTGAAAAATGTATTACACGTATATTTGAAAAAAAGTCTAAAGTTTAAAGGCGATTCAATTACGTTGCATCTATAAAATTGTAATCGAAATTTCAAAAACGGTCATTTAACCGGTTGTGGTAGGAATAGTGTTAAAAGGAAATTAGTGGACGGTTCGCCATAGGAATGCTCCTCAATTTTTAGTCTATAAAAATACTTGCGGAATATTTAATAAATTTAACACGTTCCCTGTCACGTGTACTATTTTTGGTACTTTAGTAGAAATAAAGAGATAACAATAGTTATTAGTTATTCAATTACGTTGCATCTATAAAATTGTAATCGAAATTTCAAAAACGGTCATTTAACCGGTTGTGGTGGGAATAGTGTTAAACATTTGTCCGCTACTGAAGCGATTATCAACGCGTATCGATAAAGATGTATGCAATCTATCGCCTTCACGGCTGCATAATGTTGAAACAGGCTACCACCTGTCAAAGTGGCACAATCTGCGGAAGGTTAGACACGCAGCAACTTTGCATCGAAGCGCGACGACCTCCTAACTAGCGGCGATCCTATCGATCGCACGGTTAAACTTCTGTAATGCTATAATTATAACCTGACCGCTATGTCGATGATAATTCAGTCGACTTCGCGCGAAGTATACAAATGCAACTACGTGCATCAAAACAGCAGGAAAACCGGTTCCGACTTCTCTTCGCGTTTCAACAGCGAAACTTCTGTCAATGCTGATGACGAGGAAAACAGACGCACGTATCGCAGCATCCGGATTATACTAAGTTCCAGCAGGTGTTCGTAATACTTGAGTATTGGAGATGGGATTTTATATTACTAAATAAAATACACTCTTATTTGCAATATTGTAACACTTTATTATAGGAAATTCTACTTTTATTTATTAGCAGAGTGGATGGTAGGACTCAGGTGTGAGTAAAATAAAATGAAGGACTTAGAATACTAAAATATTTAAAATAGTTTAATGATAACAACTTCATTATAGGAAATTCTACTTTTATTTATTATTAGAGTGGATGGCAGGGCTCGGGTGTGAATAAAATAAAATGAAGGGCTTAGAATATAATAGTGTATTTAAAATAGTTTAATGATAACAGTTTCATTATAGGAAATTCTGCTTTTGTTTAATTAGTACAGTGAGATGGTAGGGCTCGGGTGTGAATAAAATAAAATGAAGGGCTTAGAATATAATAATATGTTTAAAATAGTTTAATAATAACAACTTTATTATAGGAAATTTTACTTTTATTTATTTTTGTAGAGAGAGATGTTAGGGCTCAGGTGCGAGTAAAATAAAATGAAGGGCTTAGAATATAATAATATGTTTAAAATAATTTAATAATAACAACTTTATTACAGGAAATTTTGCTTTTGTTTAATTAGTACAGTGAGATGGCAGGGCTCAGATGTGAATAAAATAAAATGAAGTGCTTAGAATATAATAATATGTTTAAAATAATTGAATAATAACAACTTTATGGTAAAGTGAGATAATAGGGTTCTTCGAAAAAGCCCTTCATAAAGTACGTTAAGAGGAAGCAGCTTTATGGCTAATTTTTGATTTGTAGTATTTCTGTATTCAATTTCTAACATTGAAGCCGATCAAACTCGTCCAGATCATCGGGTGAGACCGTTCGGAAATGGTCCATCATTGAAGGCGACAGTAATTCCTACTAAGTTAAATAATTAAGAAACAGTGTTTTAAAGGTGCAATCAATCAATGTCAAATAGGGAAGCAAATAGGAAATAGAAAGTGCAATTAGATAGGTTATAAAATGTCAAATTGTAAACTGGAAGCATCCTAAGTCAATAAGCAAGGATTAAATTAAAACATATGTAATAGTTCATTATTTAAAAAAAAAAAGAAACACAAATATCTGAACAAACTATTAACCTTTTTAATACCTATTTAAATACATTTAATTTATCATTAAAAAAATGAAACGTGTTTATTCTGTTACTCAAAAATTCTTTTCTCTGAACACTTCAGTCACCCTACTAGTTCGCACATAACAATCTGGCGCTGTAAACGATGCGTCTTTACGCGAGCAGCATAAAAATGTTCCCTCGAAAACGTCCATCCAGCCTCTTTCTCTTCTCGATAACGATCTATCCAGCGGTACATGCCAATCGATAAGCAATAGCAACAAAGAAGCGACGTGCAGCTTGCTACGAGATTACCCTTTCGCGTAGCGTTGATTGAATTTTATCTCGCCGTCCGCAACCGGCCACGTCTCCGATCTTCACCGTTTACCTCCACCAGGGACGTTCGGTTGATGTGATATTTACGAGCCCCGCGTGGCCCAGGTGCCAGCTATTCGACATAAATATCTCGCTAACGATCGGATGGAATTTCGAACAAAATAACCGCCCGATCGGCGAGGTGTTTTTAACGTCGGCCCCTCTTCCCGTCCTTCGAGTCGCGACGGAGGTAAACTTTGTTCGAACTGATTTACGACATCTCTGTTGTCGCGTCGAGTCCTGCTGGAATTTCCTGGGCGGTTGCGTGCTCGGGGTCAAAGTAGGTGTCGGGGAGTGACGATTCCTTCGAGCTGGGAAATACGATCGCTATTAACGTGTTCTGTGCCGAACAGTTTTTTTGAAGACTTTCCGTTCAGGTCGCGTGAGGCGTACACGATCTTATACGATCTTACACTTTTACGATTAACACTATTCCTACCGATACTTCACCTGTATTTATTCCTACCTGCAACATTCCCACGTAAGAGAGACTACAAATTTTTCTCAGAGAATAAACAATGAAAAAAGAAGTGAATATTGAAAAATGTATTATACGTGTATTTGAGGAAACGTCTAAAGTTTAAAGGCGATTCAATTATGTTGTGTATATGAAATTCTAATCAAAATTTTGAAGACAGTCATTTGACCGGTCGTGGTAGGAATAGTGTTAACTAATGTTTTTCACTTTTTCAGTGCCTCCAAAATTCGTTTAACCCTGAAATTTTGAGTGTGATAGAGGTATTTGATAAAACTTTGGGGGTATATAAATCGTAATAATATACGTATGAGTTAATCTCTTCTTTTCATCTAAATGCCATTTTAAAGAGGTGAAACCAGCGTTAAAGTTTCTGAGTTTTCTTTCATTTTTTAAAGATAACTTTGTAATGTAATTTGTGATGAAGCAAAACCTTTCAAATAGAAAATATTTAATTTTTAATACTGTATCGCCTTGTCATAAAAAAGGAACACAGAAAAGCTTGTATTCAAAGCGTGAAAAATTGCTGAAACTTTTAGCTTCGTTATCAACCCCCTTAAGAGATATTTTGCCGCCATAAAAAATTTCTCCATGCAGGACGCACCATGCTCTGTACACACATAAAGTTTCATTGAAATCAGAATTTTAGGAGTAGATGAATTTCCTTACTATACTATACAGTGTACGAATACTTTTTGGAGTCACTGTATATACGTCCTACAATTTTTCAATAGTACAAAACCATAATTAAAATTTTTTAAAAATTCTTCATTTTACCTTTTTTTTGAATGGAACGAAACGTATTCAACCAAATTGTCCCACCATTGCAATATGGCAACGATCCACCGAATCATATTATAAACCGTTTTTGAGAACTGTTTTCTGCATTGTTGTGAATTGAACAATATAATTCGCATCTATATAGATATGTTCTAACTACAGGATGATTAAACAAAATAATTATATTTACCTAATCCTAAGGACTATAATAACTCACTTATGTAGAAAATTCATTATTTTTAAAAAAGATATTTCTGGAACATAACAGGTTAACCTCTTGACATACAAATGAAACAGAGTTTGATGCGTCCGAAAAATACTATTTAATTTGGTTCAACTAAACAGTTATGTGTAAACTTAAAAGCAGAACATTTTATTTTGAAATTTGCATTGCTGTGTAACATGTAATCAGGTTGATATATTAAGTAACATTTATTCATTTATTTGTTTATTTATACGGGAAAATGTCTCATTAATATAATACATGAAAAATACAGTGACACAGTGAGACAGACGTATAACAAATTAAATACAATTAAGAATTAGAATAATTAGGATACGAGTGCGTCAACAGGACAACGCTCAAGTGAATACACTAGTTAGACGATCGTGTGACTAAAGTAAATGCATATTATAATTAACAGATATCGCGATTAGTCTATTTAATGACATACATACCAACAAAACCTTCAATTCCAGTTTGTAATGAAACAGCCACGTCTGGGATCCTTATTCCGAACGCAATAAGCGTGACGTTTCGTATTTGAATTCGAAGAGCCTCTGGAGGGACGGCCGGAAAAACAAAGACGGTTCACGGAGGAAGAGTCAATCTCTTCAAATCCTGAAGCGGTTTTCCGGATGCGTTGAATAATGCATACCACGGACGAAGGAAGCATTGCGGTCCGACAACGAGGACGCTACACGGAAGCATCTTCCAATTGGCACGTAGACAGCTTTTACGAGCCAGCGACACGCGGCCATCGCGATATTTTCAGGACGAAAAAGATACAAACTCGAAACGATTGATTTGCGATAGTAGCAACGAAACAGGGTTGAGAGCTGCACTCTCGAGGCAACGCGACAGTCAGATTAGTTCGTCGTTCGCTTAACTGATCCAAGTGTTCGTGTTTGAAACTTCAATACGCTAGCTAATAGGTTTGGCTTTACACGCATATATATTAACACTTTGACTATCACGTTGGTTATGTATGACCGGCCACGGTTTCTTCTGTGATGCTACGGACAAGACAATGTGAAGCATCATTTTATGGTTCGAAAATATTGTTTATCTATTCATTTTTATTGTCATTATGGTAGAACACTATTTATTGACTAGCATAGAATATAAATTTTATTTATACTGTTATTTCTGATTAATTCATTAATTGATTTCTTTTCACCCTTTCGTCTTAAACTTTTGTCCGCTACTATATGATTGGTCACGATTTCTCTTGTGATGTCACGGTGGTCATTGGTTATCGGAGCACTTCAATTGCTTACAATTGTAAGAGTTGAATAAAAGTTGACAGTTAATGCACTTTGAACATCATCGTTAATTAGAGGATACTTTGAAGTAAAAAGTGCCCCATTGGACAATTAAAAATTTGAAATATTGCATCTAGCAGTGTCTTGTAACATTCTGAGCGAAACACATGATTTCTGCATGATAGTCAAAGGGTTAAACTATTCTTCTCTACTTTACATATCCTTCATACTTGACGGTACTCTCAGAAATGCATAAACTTTATTCTCTGAGTTTGAAGCTAATTTCGAAGTTAACCTTAGGTTACCAAAACATGTCACATGTTTAGGATAAAAAATTTAGCGTTAATGATTATTGTGAAAGCAGATCAGCTGATATCAGTGTAACCTTCTCAATGATAATCAAGTTACCATAATTACCAGGAAAAGCCAACAAAATTCCTATATTTTGCCTCCCTAAGCCACCTTAACAAAATTCCTATATTTGAATATATCTAGGAACAAATAGTTCAGCATACAAAATTCCATCAAGGTTACCATTTCCAGCGAAATTTCCAAGATACTCTCGTACGATAGACACTGCGAGAAAGTGTCTTTGCTCCGTTTTGATTTTCCAAGGGTCAACCTCGTCTCCCTTCGCTCGGCCATCGTTCGAAGACTAATCCGGTCGATCATAGGATGATTTTCGTGGCGCAGACGAATACAAATGAGGCCTCGGCGAGGAGCCGTGTGTGTCGCAAGCGGAACGCCACGGACCGTCGCCGTCCCGAACGATGATCGGCCAATTCCTAGACACGGCAGCGAGCATAAATTATTCAGGCGATGTAGCAAAAGCGATTAATTTTATTGGCCGACGTCCCGGATATGGCTCGTCTGTACCCGTCACCGTCGCTTTGTTGCAACGTCGTATCCTATGCTCCGTGTTCCTCGATTATGCGCGAGCCCGGCTAACACCTTATTAACGTCGCCTCTCTTGCACGAGCACACCGGCCACAGGGAAATTGCGCAAAGCGGCCTGGCTGACTTGCTCGAGCAGCGTTGCTCTTTTCTCGTCGTCCAATCGGATGCTGACGCCGCTACACGAAGCCACCGGGATCCTTCGTGTCGCGGAATTGTGCGACAATGAGTGTTTGCGCAATTTTTTGACTCGAATTGCAGAAATCAAAAAATGAATGTCTGTGTAAAGGAGTGTGCCTTGTCGCCAGCTGTTCCGAACTTCTTGTCGGACGTGTTGTTGCAATACACGACAACACTAATTCAATTGGGTGGATACAGACGAATGCGTCAAGCAGGTTAACAATTTCTTTAATAATAAATTCACAACAAAAATTTAACAAAACGGATATACGTGTGATTGGAGAGGACTGAATGAATGAATGAATGAATGAATGAATACGTTAATTGAAGAAACAGGGGTTATATAGGGAAAGTGAAGAGAGTGTGGTCGGAGGAGGTTCGGAGGTGTTTCGGAGGTGTGTTTTTGGAATCTGCAAGGATTGGATCGTTGGGTGGAGGATGGGGGTAGCGAGTGGACCGAAGGATGAGTGGAAGGAGATATGCGGAAATGGATGGGGTGATGCATGGTGAAGAACCTAGGCAATAAAGTCATTAGGCCGGTCGACCTTTGGTCATGTTGGCAAATTCAACGAGAAAAAAAAAGTCGTACTGACATAATTTATGTGGAAGTTACGTCTGTTGGCCTTATGGGTTTATTGCGACTAGGTACGTGCCTAATCCTAGTTTTCGGAGTTTAAGCCTAGTTAAAATAAATTTTCATTTCCTTTTTAAACTTTAATTTTCATGTTTGAGCCAAGTTGACTCGTTTCAGGCAAAATAGGTATACATCCAACATCCGGCAGTCTAGTGTTAAGAAACGTTGTTGCGGTCGATAACACCAATCCCCAAAAAATGTCATGTTCCCGATGTTTCGGGTACTCGCACCGTCCATGCGCGTGCATCCTTGTCTCCGTGCAGCGTCTTCTTTTCAGCGGCCCCACGCAGGAATTCGTTCGCGACGGAAAGAAAACAGTGGTATGCGCAGGTGTACGTGGCGAACGTAAATGCGTTCGGCCAAGATCCTTCCGTCATTAAGTTTCTTTCCTCCTGTTGCCCGGTTTTCTCATCGTCCAAACATGTCCCGATGTGAGTGTTGACCTCGCGGTTACTGGGAACCCATCGAGAGGCGAACGTGAACGCCGCTAGACAGCTATCTATGGTGTTGCGCAGGCCGGACGGTTTTTAGGCCCCGGGAAGAATTGACGCTTAACCCAGGTTGGGAAAGTTGAGCGGTCGTCATCGGGCCCCGGTAAAACATAGTGGACTCTCGCGTGTACTACACTAATGTAATTCGCTTTTTTCAGCCTGACCACGATCGCAGCCGTGCGACACACGACGTGCCCGTGGCTGATTCTTGTTCTGGACGATGACAGTTCGGAATACCCTTGTCGAGTGCTCCGGAAGCACTTGCCCTTCGTTCTTTAACGCTAGAATTGCCAACGGGGTAGAACCATGGTTTTCATAGAACCATGGTAAACCTACTGCGGTCCCTATACATTTCAAAAATTTACTATGATTTTTATTATGATTCCTAAAATTTATGTTCCCTTGTATTAGGTACTTTTATCCTACAGTTTTCAATTTGATTTCTTTGTCTACGATAAATATACGATAAATATACCCTAATCGTCGGTAGTTCTAGCGTTAACGCTAAACGTACATTACGCATACCTATGCTTATGAAGTAAACGTTGATTTTTAGAATGAAATTCTTAATTCATTAAATAATATAGGAAATTGTACTTTTATTTATTTAGTAGAGTGAGATGATAGGGCTCAGGTGTGAATAAAATAAAAGTGAAGTGCTTAGAATGTTATTAATGTTTATTTTAAATAGTTTAATGATAACAACTTTACAATTTAGCAACTACTACGTTCTTACTTCCTTTAGAATCAAACTCTTTCTGCCCCGCGCTCGCATTTTCCCCGTCATACATTCTTCCAAACACTCGTTTCCTTTCTTTCTAATTCTAAATCTTTAGAACAACATCTTATTGCATTCTTATAACACTACCTCTCAGAGAAACAAATAATTACAGTCTATATCTATGTATAATTTCTCAACACTTTCCACCTATCACTTTGTGATACACCTGACAAATCGAAGGAAATCAATTTGCCCTCACTTTTCACTCTCTGCTCTCTCTCTCTCTCTCCCTTTCAAATCTCTACTTTTACCAAAGAGTTTCTTTACACACGAAAGAAAGGAGGAAAACAAAAATTAATGCTTTTAACCAGTTAAGTGTGTTTGACAACTATATCCATCATGGAGATATGGCAAAATTTTGTGTCATTACGACTATATCATCCATCATGCGTAAAATTTTGTAACAATTTGATATTTAAATTGTAATTTTGGCGAAAATTAAATTATATTCATAAAGCTTAATATGTTTAGAGGTCAACACGAGATAAAAAAAAAAAATGAAAATGATAAATAATTTGAGTTGGATTTATAACTATATCCGTCATCGCCTGATTATCGCGACACACACTGGGGGGGGGGGGGGAGGGGGGGTGTTTTGTAAAGAGGTCACCACACTTAACTGGTTAATTCTTCGACATCTTGTATAATACTATGCCACTTCGTCGTCTAGGAAGCCAAGAAAAATCAATCTGTCTCACTCGTTTTTTTATTTATCGCCTGGTGTCCGCTGTGGGTAGGGTCCATCGACAGGTATCACGCGACTACGCGAGGGCCTGGAATTAAGCGTCGGGATAATGAGCATGAATGACCCGGCTGTTAGCCAGGTATTTGGTTGCCGCGGCCCCGGGGAGCACAGGTCAGCATCGTCGTCAGCGATTTTAGGGCGACTCGCCTTTCGTTCGAAGATGTTGCCGAATCACGCGAGAATCGCCGACCATACGCGACGATCGTAAATCAATTTGCTAGCCGGTGTTTTGCTCGTGATTTCGTTCGATGCTAACGCGTGCTTTTATCGTGGCCGTCTAAGAAATCGTCGAGCCGAGGTGGCATTTATGGCGATCGGTGTGGTGTAAAAAAAAAAAAATGTGTTAACCCTTTCGCTACGACGGTTCGGACCGCTTGTGCACAGAAAGTGTACACGTTGCGCGTGACAATATTTTGGAAGAAAAGGGAGTTTTCTTTAAAACATTGTACTCATAAATTCTACGTAACATATATTAATTTATTTAACGGGTACAAGGAGTTTCATTAACCCTTTGACTGCGGAAGACTCTGAGCCGAAACGCTTCGCGTCGACGGCGTGCAGCCGGCACTAACTGTCGCTGGGGACTGAATACTTTTTCACTTTTTCACGCAATCTGAATCTGTTCGGCGGTGTATTCAATTGTAATATTGTACAGAATCAAATTACTGTTACTTTATCCACTCCAAAATTAATATTTTTCAATTTTTTAAATATTTTTTATCTTCAATATATATTATTTATTCGTCAAGGGTAAAGTTTTAAAACGCCATAATTTGATCATTATAATGTATTATAAAATATATAAAATGAAATGTACAAAACGAACTCCAAACCATACATAACTTTTGTCAAATGGCAGATGAACAGATGAAACGAATTTAAGATATAGGGAAAACTGACGAAATAAACGAGATTTTTCTTGTTGATAAGCAACAAGGTATGTTGTTTCTGAGTGTTACACGGATATGATAAAATAATTTCTTGACAAATTCAGTAAGACAGCAGTAAATGATCAAAGCCGTCGTCGAGCGCACATGTGCGCCCATAGTCTATATCGACGGCTTGTGCTGGGCGCATATATGCGCTCGTAGCAGTCAAAGGGTTAAAGTAACACAGAATATTGTTAAACACCATTAAACAGCATTTATCGATACGCGTTGATAATCGCTTCAGTAGCGGACAAATGTTTAACACTATTCCTACCACAACCGGTTAAATGACCGTTTTTAAAATTTCGATTACAATTTTATAGATGCAACGTAATTGAATAACTAACAACTATTTTTATCTCTTTATTTCTGTTAAAGAACCAAAAATAGTACACGTGGCAGGGAACGTGTTAAATTCATTAAATTTTCCGCAAGTATTTTTATAGACTAAAAATTGAGGAGCATTCCGACGGCGAACCGTCAACTAATTATTTATAATTATTAATTATTTATAGTTTCCTTTTAACACTATTCCTACAACAACCGGTCAAATGACCGTTTTCAAAATTTCGATTAGAATTTCATATATACAACGTAATTGAATCACCTTTAAACTTTATACTTTTCCTCAAATACACGCATAATACATTTTTCAATGTTCACCTCTTTTTTCATCGTTTATTTTCTGCGAAAAATTCGTAGTCTGGCTCAGGTGGGAATGTCGCGGTAGGAATAGGTATACGTGAACTGTCGGTAGGAATAGCGTTAAGCGTGTCTATCAATATTCCATCTTTCGAATAGATTTTCAAGAAGATTGATTTATACGATGACAGCATTCTAAATGCTTTTCTCCACCACCGTAACAGCTAATGCCTGTAAAGTTTCGATCGGCAGTGTAAGCCTGCCGGTCACGAAACGGTTAACTTATTATTTCCAGCCGTGCAGCTTGCCGTTCTTATTTTTCTCCAGCCGAAAGAAACGAAATGAAACGTACATACAGGAGATATCTCGCGAACAGGGTCCCCGATGTGTTAATCGTGCACGGGCATGGAAAAGCGAAACGGGTCGCGGGCTCGAACGCTCGCGAAGCTCGTTTTAATCTCGCGCGGCCAGCTCGCGTTTATCTGTAACTGCTTGACGCCGTGCCAATTTAGATACCGGTTGACAGTAATCGATGCCGTTCATTTAGCGTCCCGCTCGGGGGAGCATCGAAATACGCGCCACCGATGCAATATTTTCCTTATTTTACAATGATAATTCCGCGGTGCCAGGCTAATACAGCGAAACTTCGGCCTCGTTGAACGTCCACCAGATGTACAGTTGGCCGCAAAAATTAACCCTTTCCACGGGTTGAGAGGCGACTGTTAGTCGTCTAATGATGCTGACTTCAAAAATTTTCAAATTCGATATATTTACTATGATTCGTCTATGTTACACGTCATTTAATTTTGCTAAGTGATATACTAAAATTTACATATGCGACTGAGTTTGACTAGTAAAAAAACTAATGAAAATCTGAAAATTTGCGAAACTATCATTTGGTGACTAACAGTCACCTTTTGAGCGCAAAGGGTTAAGATGCAGCTATAGAATTTTGAACTTTTCGTGGACGTTAATTAATTTTTTAGTTAAGCTTAACATTTATTTTTCGATTTTTGTTGAATGATCGATATGTCGTTGTTAATCCTTTGCACAGGTTGAGAGGTGACTATTAGTCGTCTAATGATACTAAGTTGAAAAATTTTCAAATTCGAAATATTTACTAAGATTCGTCTATATTACACGTCATTTAGTTTAATTAAGTGATATACTAAAATTTAAATTAGTCTGACTAATAAAGAAACTGATTAAAGTTTGAAAATTTAAGAAACTATCGTTTGGTGATTAGCAGTGTTAATTATTCATTAGTTTAAGATTGCATTGTACTGAAAATACTATTCTGTAGTATTATTGTACTTAACTCGTATTTAGAGACACGCAGATAATAAATGTAAATGCATGATAACAATCGATAAATTAAAATTGCAGTTTAAATTGAATCTAAATTTCTACGCAAATGCAGGATATCTTTGTTGCATATTTTATTATCTATAATCTACGTTACATGCTTGAGGCGAAGAATGAAACAATCTTAGGGATATGTATTACTTGTTTCATAAAAATTTAATCAGTATAGTGTAATAATTATACCAATAAATTTTGTAAACATTTTTGTATTCTAACAAATTAAATAACGTGATCATAGCAGGATGTTTTAAAATCGTTATTCTTTCGGAAATATTTAAATCCTGAGAGGTTTATGCAGACTTTTGCGATCGACTGTAGGTTACGGCAGAATCAGAGCACCGATTCTCAGGCGTTCGTTATTCCCAGCGGAATTAATTGGAAAAAAATGTGTCCGTCAAGTATAATTGATCTTTTAGGTTGATATAGATACCGGTCAAACGATGGAAATTAAAGGGAATTCTTTTCTGCTTTAAATAGCGCTGTTTGAGATTGAACGGAGGATCTTTATACGTGAAACGTTCATTACGATCGTGCGAATGTACTATTGAAGGAAAGGATTGAGAAGTTAGATAGCATGAAATGTGTGTAAATTAATAGGGGATCCCGTAATTCAGATAAATGTCGATATTTAATTGAGCTATAGCTGATAAACGTGGACGTGGACTCGAGGACTTAAAATATCTACGGAAACATTCTTACGAAAAATATTACAATTCCTCTTTTCTGTAAAATTTGAATGTCATTTGAATGTTAGCTGCAACATAAAAGGGAACAATTTTTTTAATAACAGCATTATACAGTATGATTTATAGAAATCGTGTTTATCATGTAAGATATGTTGATACAACATAAAAGAGAATAGTTCCTATTACAAATTTTTTAATCGAACAAAACGTTCGTGTCAATAAACTTGAACAGAATAAGCTGCACACGAAACTAAAAATAAAATATATCATGTCATTTGAGGAATCGACACTTTCACAACCATAATAATGATCTTCCTCTGTACTATAAACGTTGCCAATTCATTATTCTATTTAACACTAGATTTACGAACATTTCTTGCATATCTATTTCCAATACATATGTACCAAGGAATAAGGTACACATCGAACAGAATTGGAAATTGCAGAACTGAAAGGGAAATAGATTTGGGTATATTTGTACCTCTCCATCAATAAAAGTTAGCAAAAATCGCTAGGAGCAATAGCAATTATTTTTGCAAATTTTACTCAGGAAGTTTGAAACCCGTCAAATTCCCATAAACCTAGTGTTAACGAAGACACATGATCTTTTAACCCAGGTTTCGCAGTCGAGAGCTGAACACCGTCAGCCTAGAAATTATCATACTAAAATTATTATACAAGCTTTTCAGAATGTCCACAGTATTTTCACCAAATATTTCTTGTATATCTATTTCCAATACATATGTACCAAGGAATAAGGTACACATCGAACAGAATTGGAAATTGCAGAACTGAAAGGGAAATAGATTTGGGTATATTTGTACCTCTCCATCAATAAAAGTTAGCAAAAATCGCTAGGAGCAATAGCAATTATTTTTGCAAATTTTACTCAGGAAGTTTGAAACCCGTCAAATTCCCATAAACCTAGTGTTAACGAAGACACATGATCTTTTAACATCATCATCTTTTAACCCAGCTTTCGCAGTCGAGAGCTGAACACCGTCAGCCTAGAAACTCTCATAATGAAATTATTATACAAGCTTTTCAGAATGTCCACAGTATTTTCACCAAATATTTCTTGCATATCTATTTCCAATACATATGTACCAAGGAATAAGGTACACATCAAACAGAATTGGAAATTACAGAACTCAAAGGGAAATAGATTTGGGTATATTTGTACCTCTCCATCAATAAAAGTTAGCAAAAATCGCTATGAGCAATAGCAATTATTTTTGCCAATTTTACTCAGGAAGTTTGAAACCCGTCAAATTCCCATAAACCTAGTGTTAACGAAGACACATGATCTTTTAACATCATCATCTTTTAACCCAGCTTTCACAGTCGAGAGCTGAACATTGTCAGCCTAGAAATTATCATACTAAAACTATTATACAAGCTTTTCGCAACATCCACATTATTTTCACCAAATCTAAATCAATGTTACCCACTCGTAGCAAACATCATCACTCCACCAGCTTTCCTATCGATTCGACGTCCGGTAGAAATCGGTTTCCCGTCTCGAACTTTCCTCGGCCGGCGATATCTCTGCGAACAAATATTCTTCTTCGTCGAGTGGACGTTTCCGCAATTGTCTCGAGGAAGCAATCTTCCTTCTAATCCCGCGGCTCGTGCGTTGGAAAGCTGCGACGATCGCTCGCGACGATTTGTCGGCGACGCTTCCGAGCGGAATTCGCCGATGACCGGTGAAAATCGACGAACGGTCGAGGTTTTAGGCGTCGCTGATGACGATAATCGCGTGGACGACGAACGATCGCCCCTCGATGGCCGACAGGGCCACCGGCACTTAGCGTTGATGGGGAATTGATTGAAATTCTATTTCGCTCGGACGCGCGTAATGGATGTTTCGTTTGGAACGAACGTTTGTTTTCTACCGGTGGCCGGAGAAAGGAGCAGTCGATGATTTATGTCGCGATTAACGCGATTTCGAGAGAGAGAAAAGGAGAAGGAGATAGAAAAGGAGAGAGAGAGAGAGAGAGAATAAGAGATAGAGGGAAATGGAGAGAGGAAGAGAGAAAGAGAGAAAGAGAGAGAGGGGGGAAGAAAGAGGAAGAGAGAGAGTGAGAATGAGAGAAAAAGAGAGAGGGAGGGGAAGGGAGAGAGCGAGAATAAGATTGAGAGAAAGAGAGAGGAAAAGAGAAAGTGAGAATGAGAGAAAGAGAGAAAAAAGGAGAGGCAGAGGAAGAGAAAGGGTGAGAGGAAGAGAGAGAAAATGAGAGACAGAGGAAGAGGGTGAGAATGAGAGAAAGAGAGAGAAAAGGAGAGGCAGAGGAAGAGGGTGAGAGAGAGGGAGTGGGAATGAGAGAAATAGAGAAAGAGAGAGAGAGAGTGAGACAGAGTGAAAATGAAAGAAAGAGAGAGAAAATGAGAGAGAGACGAAGAGAGAGAGAGTGAGAGAGAGTTAGGAATAAAGAAAAAGAAGAAACGACGAATCCGTTTGTTGCGCCTCGCTGAAACTGCTGACTAACCGATTTTAGCATGGTGCACGGTTTAAATTTAGCGCTTCCTTCTGCACGGATACGTTGTGAAATCGGTAGTCGATAATCAATGCTGCGATCAATCATAATTAAGCTTCTTTAATGGCCTTGGTGAAAGGGGGACCCGTTCAGAGAGATGTTTCTACCTCTTCGGATCGACGCGACTGGTGTTTGCATCGAGCATTTCCGGTTTCGTTGGTTTCAAACTTTTCTCCCGAGAACTGAAGATGAAGTTACATCACTATGATGTAACGATTTGGAATAAACAGTAAGGGGAACGAAGTTGAAATAAATTTTTATTTTCTGAGAAATTCATTCTGTGGATTTAATGATTTTTTAGAGTGGAATTTACTCACATTATGGACAGCCAATTTTATATATCTTTGCAGATGTCTTCACGCGTTCAAATTTCTATTAAGTTCATAAATATCTATGTTAGAAATTGATTATAGAATTACTACGAAACAAAAATGAACCATAAACCAGCTTTCTCTTGACGTATTTTTTTCAAGGGCTTCTTTCGAGAAGCTAAGCCACATCTGGCATTTTTAGAAAGTTCGAAAACGTTAAGAAATAGAACAAAGGGCCTAAAGGACCTGGATGGGGTTGTAGGAATTTCAACCACTGCGTTTTGCTAGTCTCATGACAAAGCTTGCAAAGTTCGGTCATAGTTACACCTTCCTCGTGTCATATAATATAATAAATCAAAATATTTTAAATAAGCATGTATTTTATTTAGTAATATTAAAGCCCCATTTCCAATAATCTACCGTCTGTTAATTTTAGTCGTAAGAAACGAATAATAAGCGATATAAATACAAAAAATAGACAGACATGAAGCCAAACAGAGTTTACTGACTTTTTCTCGAGGAAATTGGAATTCATTTATGTCATGGAAACTCAATTTTGTGTATCTTTTCAGATATCTTCACACGTTCAAATTTCTCATAAGTGCATGAATATTTAAAATCTGTTAATTTTAGTCATCGTAAGAAACGAATAATAAGCGATATAAATACAAAAATAGACAGACACGAAGTTGAACAGTTTACTGACCCACTCACGACGTGCTATCCACCGATTAGAAGTCGTAGTCGACTTTCCGAGGGTTAAATCGCTCGTCAAACTACCCGTGTTAACTCACTAATACCACCGCCAACAGAACCTCCGTCTAACCGTTCAAACTATCCATTACAATTCGAACAGTTCCTCTAATCGCTTCCCAAAAACGATCCCGGGCCAAATCACCGTGAAAATTAGCTCGGCAAACACGGACGTTTCCACGTTTCATCGGCCACAGTGTGGTATATACTCGTCGATGAAGGAACATGCCTCTGATGGGAGAACGATCCGTGTAAAATCCAGTCCCTACGGCACGATACCGTAAAATTACCTTAAACGTAGAAACCGAATCAAATGTAACGCGTGTCTACGAATTCGAGCTTGGTAGATCTCGAATTCGTTAACAGTAGATTGCCGGATGTTGGGTATATACCTGCTTTGCTTGAAACGAGTCAATTTGACTCGAACATGAAAATTGAAGTTTAAAAAAAAAAAATAAAACTTTATTTTAAAGAAATGTAGAAGTCTTTGTTGTGTTATTACAGATTTGTATGTTCTAATTGAATGATTAACCCTTTCGCTTCGGTTGTCCAGTCCGCCGAAATACCATCACCGAACGGAAGCGTGCAACAGAAATATGCACAGTGCGCGTGGTTTCTATAAATACGTTTTTCAAAGTCTTAAATAACAACTGTGCTGAATAAAACAATCATTGCTCTAATTTAACAAGTATATTTACAATTTTAAATATGAAAAGGCGTACAAAATTATTAAAATACAAAGTACATTTGGATGCCGCTTATAAGCGGCGCTCGTACCCACAGTTCATTTCGTGGTTGCCGCTTATAAGCGGCGCTCGAAGCGAAAGGGTTAAATGATAGATGCACCGTGAAGATTACTTGCGATAGATTGACTACGATAGATCGAATATATCTGTGTAGTCGCGCCCAAGAAGGTCCTGTATTTATATTCCCTGAGAATATAAGGGGGCGTTGAGAGGGGGAAAATGTGGAGACATGGAAAAGACTCTGCGAGTGTTTTTTTTATTGTAACGAGACTGCAATTAAACGCTCGTGGTAATGGAGGTCGCCTGGCCATTTGGGCCGAAGGATGGGCCGACGTTCAGGCTCTGTTGAAAAACGTTTGATGCAGTTCCATAGAACACCCGCAGGGATTCCATGTCACCACAGAAAGTTTATTCAAAACAATTTTTACATATATATTGTGTTTCTAAAACATATCTATCGCAGATTTTGTTATTACATTTAGTACATTTTATTTCTTTCACATGATACTTGAACTTGACAAAATCATCAAATTGACTCACTCCGGCAATCTAGTGTTAAACTGACAGGGGTCGGTGGTCTATCAGACAAATGTTTAGGTACCTAGGGTTAACCACTTGCGGTGGAAAAAAATTCACAGCTACAGGTGCTAGAACAGTCGAGTGTAAATCGCTGCGCGACGAGTTCTAGAAGAGAATATAAAGACGCATCAACTGGTGATAATATTACATACAGTTGCTCCAAAAAATATTCGTACGCTATGTCACAAATAAATTCGTTTAACCCTGAAATTTTAGTCTGGGTCTTATACTCTTTGGTCGTATGCGAGAGGACAATGTAGAACATACTTTTATGGCCTGCAAATGTTGTCTGTACATTCATTTTCATTGTTACTGCCTATTAATCGGTTTTTTCCATGCTTCGTTTCTTTATACAAAGGTAACACGTTTCTGAGCGATATCATGTGTATACTGTAAAGAAATATTAAAGTATTAATTATGCGAAGAAAATATTGTTCAACCCTTTCGCTTCGAGCGCCGTTTACAGGCGGTATCCAAATATATTTTGTATTTTAACACGTTCGTCGCCCAGCATGATTCGACTGAGTTTCTTGCCGGACCCAAATCCAATTGCATAGAAAACTGGTGTAAAAAATAAAATCAGCAAAAGTTTTAACTTTTTATCTTTATTTTATATATCTAAATATTTATGTATATATATTATACTTCATTGTTTATTCCATTGAATTCCTTTTAAAATTCCAATTTCAAATCCTATTTAATTTTAAGAAAAAGAGCGTCACCCAAATATGGGTGACGTGGCGACGAACGTGTTAATAATTTTGTAAGCCTTTCATATTAAAAATGTAAATATACTTGTTACATTAGAACAACGATTGTTTCATTCAGCACAGTTGTTATTTAACACTTAGAAAAATGCGCACTGTGCATATTTCTGGCGCGACCTTCCATTCAGTGACGGTACTTCGGCGGACTGGACAGTCGAAGCGAAAGGGTTAATTTCACTGAAAAATCGTGAAGTCGCAGGTGAAACGAAGCTGACGGTTGAATCACCTGCGAATTAGATTACTTGAGAATGCAGAGGTTTCATTGCACAACATTGCAACGTAGTGTGGACGTTCTTCGAATTCCTGGTGGCCCCGGCGGGATTTCGAAATCCTGCAAAAATATTCTGCGGTTGCATGCTTGCACAACACAGTTCCTGATATTCGGCGAGGGGTCAATGCTTGATAAATAATGCGTGGTCTGACGCATTTGCAACAACAATATATATTCACCACCGCTGAAAGTAGTAACGTGCCGATGAATATTAAAGGTCTATCCAAAAGGATTGCCTTTTGTTCCCATTGTCACACACCGTTCGAACAAAGTTGCAAACAATTGAAATTCATTCGCGGCATTAAAATGCTCGTCGGCCCCACGTTTCCAACTTGATAATTAAGTGAAAATATGGCTATTGTCATCGTCACGTCGAAGTTATGCCGTGCGTCGTTAAAATTTTCAACTGACTCCAACTTCATCCTTTCAGAGGCGGTTTCTTTTTTTTTTCTTTTTTTTTTTTTTGAAATAAATTTGTGTTATTGGAATGAGCAGTTACAGGATTTAAGATTGTGACATGTTAAAGCAGAAAACTTAAAAAAATTGCATAATTCAATTATTCTCAAAATCGACAAAAGGAAATTCTGCCTCCGTATAAAACAATTACAATCTTTCATTTCATCCGATAAAAGATAATTAGCATAAATATTCACTCCAAACAACTTGACATCTCCCACTTTCAACAGTTGGCAAACATAAAGTTTAACAACCTTTATAAATTTAATGAATCAAACTTCAATTTTTCTCCTCTTTGCGTAACAAGCTCATTGCAACTTCTATTCTATTTATCGACGTAAATATAGAAATATTCTTTAAGTAATAAGAGCTAAAATTTTGGATAAGCCACTTACATACTTAACATACAAAATTTTGCAACGTATACGATCTTAGTAGTTTCAATTACGAATAATAAGTGAATATGTAAAGATGAGTAAAAACATAGGTAAAATCTAACAATAGGAGAAGTTCAGTACACGATATCTCGACTTATAAAGATTTTGTACGATAATTAATAACCTTCCGATTGTAATGACTGAAAGAAAGAAAGATTCAATTTTTAAAGGCGAATTATTTATTTGATACACACAAAACGTAACCACAAACAAATTGGAAAAATAGAAGCACGCGAGAAGTCTTATGTTTTCCAGCGTTCATTTATTTCCAGTTAGGTAACCACGATAAATATTCGACTTACAGAGGTTTGACAATTCTAAATTCGAGTTATACTGGTAAAATAATGCATGTATCGTATATGGTGAATAATTCGAACTGAAATAAATTTAGTTTCGACTTAAAGAGTTTTCTCCAGCGGAGCTGAAGGAAATTAACAAAATTGTCGTCTTATAGTGACATTCAAATTATCGAGATTCAACTATAGAACGTTTACATAATATTTACAAATCATGGCACTCTATTTTATAAGATCTTCTCGTTTTAAGCTTGTGATCCGTTACTGTAACACAGTGCTTGTTATTGTTCAATAACCGAACTCAGCCAGAAACAGCAGTATCGACAGTACACGACGTTAGAGAAGGCGTTTCACGAGTTCGCGCTGCTTCAAGAGGCGTGTTCAGGCGCGTTGGTCAGAGTTCAAATCGAGCCGGACGAGATAGGGACAGCGACGTCGATAAATCGTCGCGGTGAACCGCGATAAACGTCCCCGCCGCCTTCGTCTTTCCCTCCCCTTTTTCCCGCGGTATCGCGCACGTACAGAGACCGCAGATTTGGTAAACAAATTATTCTCGAGAACACGGAGAGCAGCCACCACTCTCTCTCTCTCTCTCTCTCTCTCTCTCTCTGTCTCTCTCACTATATCATTCTCTCTTTCTGTCTCTCTGCTCCTCCTTCTCTCTTTCTTTCTCCTTCTCTCTCTTGCTGTCTCTCTGTTCCTCCTTCTCTCTTTCTTTCTCTCTTTTTCTCCCACCCTCTCTCTCTTTCTCCTCTCTTTCTCTCATTCTCCTTCCCTCCCTCCCTCTCTTTTTCCTCTCTTCTCTCTTTCTCCTTCCCTCCCTCCCTCTTTCTCTTTCTCTTTCTCTTTCTCTCTCTCACTTTGTCCTTCTCTCTTTCTGTCTCTCTGTTCCTCCTTCTCTCTTTCTTTCTCTCTTTCCCTCCCTCCCTCACTCCCTCTCTCTTTCTCCTCTCTTTCTTCTTCTCTCTCTTTCTCCTCTCTTTCTTCTCCTCTCTCTTTCTCTCTTTCTGTTTCCCTCCCTCCATCTTTCTCTCTCTCTTTCTGTCTTTCTCTCTGTCTCTATCCTCTCTGCTCGCGCGAGAAATAGGCGATTGCGCGGCAGGCAGCCGCGAAGGCTGTGGTTTCGCGGGATAATCATTTCACGAGATAACGTTTGAAATTTTAACAAGAACAGCGTTTCCGCACGATGGGAAACGAAACGCGCGAAAATCACGGGTTTGAATTTTTCCCGCACATTTCTGTCCACCCTTTTTCCTTGACGTTTGAAGTGATTTTATTATAACACAGTAGAACCTTCTTTATGTGAACTTTGTTTAAATGGGTATTAAGAAGATTGTATGTGTAATATGTTTGAATATTTATACATCCTATTTATTTTCCACTATTAAATTTTGTGACTTTTTGGAACAATGAATTATTATTAGACGGATTAACGACTATTGGATTCGGATAATGGGATATCTAAGTATAACATTCAGGATAAGGAAGGTTCTGCTGTATTTCTTTCCTCCGGTTTTTCTCATGATTCGTTTTGTTCAAGGTATATGAATGTGAATTTTGATATTTTCAAGGGATCACATGAACGTTGTTAGGTATTAATTTACTCATTTTCGTAGAATTCGCGGTATAGAAAGCCAGAAAAGAGATTTTGTTATAAAAAGTTCCCCTATCTTGGAGTAATGAACTGGCAGCCCTTTCTACTATCTTTCTTGCAATATGTATTTTTATACCTTTCGATCGACCTATTGTTATATGAACATATAGCTCTTGAATCGTGTGTTGTTCCAAACATTGTTGTATTATTAACCCTTTCGCTTCGGCAGTGCAGTCCACCGAATTACCGTCACCGAACGAAAGTACGCTCCAGAAATGTGCACTGTGCTTAACCCTTTGCAGGCGGGACGGTTCGAAGCCAACCGTTTCGCGGGGCCGAGACACTGTCGCTATAGTCGTTTGAAATTGCCAGCGCACATTTCTGTCTACACGTTAACCCTTTACGGACGAGTGTCGGATATATCCGCCCAACTCTCGCGCTGCGGCTGGCGTTTGTCCGTCGTAAACGACACGTATAAGACACGCATGGGTATACTAGCCTAAGAAGTCAAGTTGGCCTATATTTGTTTGTTTATGATTTTGTTAGATTTTATGAAAAATTTATTTCAAATACAGCTTTAGTTTTTATAACACAAATGCGCGACGTAACTATTTTCTTTACTGCTCCGTCCGCAAAGGGTTAATATCGTTCATAGCACTTCAACATGTCTAATCCTGGACATATGTACACGCACAAATTACACTCTATAAAATAAACAAAATGTTTATTTGTTGATTAAAGACATTTATTAGGAATTTAAATTCTGAAATTTTAGGTTCAGCAACCAGAGCAATATGTATACGCGAGACACATTGTATGAGTTTTTCGGCTCGATCAGTTGTTTTCGCCGAACGCATATATGAGTTTCTCGGCCGAATTGATGGTTTACATAGAACGCATATATGCGGCGGTAGTCCGCAAAGGGTTAATAAAAACAATCGTTGCTCTAATGTAATAAGTACAGTTCACATTTTTAATATGAAAAAAATTATATAAGTTATTATAATAACATTAGATCAATTACAGTTTACATACTTTTAGGTATTTATATATTTACATGATGCCGGATATATCCGGTGCTCGAAGCGAAAGGGTTAAGAATCTATAATATGCTACATATTATTATTCACGGCTTGCTTGTACCGCTTGCTTAAAATGCATCTAATTTTCTCACAATTTGTAGTAACTTTCGTTTTATTTTCTCAATGTAGCAGACACTAATAAAGGTATTCTTTCGTCGAAAATAAGAATCATAACCGAGTCGTATCTATTGTAAAGTTTTTCAATAATCTTGTCGAAAATATTAAAGCAACGACAACGTAGCAACACAGGTAAAAACGTTTCGTTCGATATTGACAATCGAATCGAGTCGGGGTACAAAGAAGAATGGAAGACAAAGGATGTTATTATTTCTTTCGCTCGGTATTTTTTCGCGTCGCCTCCGGGGCTGCGCTACGAGAAACTTTTGCCTAGCTTTAAAACGACGCGAACGGTGATATATGATGCCCGCATAGAGTGCAAAGATCGACGTTCTGACAACGCATCCTACATTCATTTTTTCTAACGTGCCCGCCGACACAGGCGTTTCGCTTCTTTTTTAACCGCGATTTATTCCTTTGTCGAAGTACAATGACTCCATCGCGGCGACAATAGATATTCTTTTATCGCCTCGAATGAGAAATTTTGTCACGCTTCTTGTGCTCTTTTATTTATCTATTTTTATATCAGTACTGGCAATTGATTTTAATGAGTTTCTTCTGTTAATTATCTAATATATGCAGACACTTTGAATACGCTTCTTTAAAACTTGTGATTACGTATTGTATTTTTATACATTTACTACACATTTATATACGTATTTAGTATTTTTATCGTAAAGCTGATAAAATAATGCCGTTAGAGTACTCAAATTTTTATAAGGGCAAGCGAGCAGATGGAATTCATTATAGATTGAAATTAGTTCTACCGACTAAATTTTTTAACTTGCAATTAACCTTACATATTTTGTACATCTGTAAGCGTTATGTCCATTCTGTGGTTTTTTGCACATTCGAATTTTCTGTAAATGTATAAAGATTCGCTCTATATGCTGTAACGGTTCAATCGTTACACAAAAATTCAAGAAATACACTACACTCACACTTTTAATATTTACTATACGCTTTTTTCTTGAATAACTTCTTCAAATAAAAATTTCTTACAGTCTGGTGTAATTACTTTGTCATTCTATATAAGTTGTGAATTTGTTTAAAAGGTCCACTTTTCGGAAATTTAGCAATCGATGAAACTTCATAATCAATTTTACATAAACAATATACACGTATAAATATCATAGTGTTAACGTATTTATTATAATCGCTCAAAGCAACAATAAGTTAATCACTTTTTGAAGAGATGCTAAATATTCTAAGATTTCTATAAAAATTAATTTAGCAATCGATGAAACTTCGTAACCAATTTTACACAAAGCAGTTACAGTACGCACACATAAATATTCTAGTGCTAACATATTTTCTATAATCGCCCATAGCAACAATAGATTAATTACCCGTGCACTTTTCGAAAAGGTGTTGAATATTCTAAGATTTCTATAAAAATTAATTTAGTAATCGATGAAACTTCGTTACCAATTTGACACAAAGCAGTTACAATACACACATATAAATATCTTACTGCTAACATATTTTCTATAATCGCCCATAGCAACAATAGATTAATTACCGGTCACCGATACAAAATGCCCAGACATTTGCCCGTTGGCGTGCATACCGGGTGTGTCATAACGTTCGAATCGTTAGAAAAAAAAAGTGGCGCTCGTTATAAACGTTGAAACGAGCGGAAATCCGCGGACGTTTCACGGTGATTCAGGAACGGGTTAAAGTCCGGTATGGGGCGTGTGCGTCTTAAGGCGCACCACCTTAAGAATCGAATAAATTCACCGGTTTTACCGTGGTTTGCACGAGCGCGCACGCTAACGAGTTATGTCGGTCGCCGCGATATAAATGATACTGCACGGGCAATAAAGTGCGCCGATAAAAACGCCGCCCGATTAATGTGCAAAATAGAAGTTGTCTCGATAACGATTAGCGGTTCACCGGGCGCGCTGCCGTGTCGGGTGAGCGGAAAGTTCTGTCCTGCTGAAAAATCGAACGTTACCGCCATCGCGCCGACTGTGGCGCCGGTAAATCTCGACGTTGCGCGTCGATTTGGAATTTTGGGCTGGTCGAATTTTTGGTCGCTGTTTCATCGAAACTGAGCCATCGAGGTTCTTAACCTCTTAGGTACGACGCGCCGCTATAGTGGCTTTCGCGAATATCATATCCAATTGTATTATTAACTATTAACACGTTCGTCGCCCAGCGTGATTCGGCTGAGTTTCTCGCTGAGCCCAAATCCGATTGCATAGAAAACTGGGGTAAAGAAATATAAAAACAGCAAAAATGTTAACTTTTTATTTTTATTTCATGTATTTCATATTTATATATATTATACTTCAATGCTTATTCCATTGAATTCCTTTTAAAATTCCAATTTAAAATCCTATTTAACTTTAAGAAAAAGAGTGTCACTCAAATATGGGTGACGTGGTGACTAACGTGTTAAATAGTGAATTGTAAAAGTTAAAGTATGTATAATATATTTTGAAGAAAATCGTAATTTAATCGTCAAATATTTCATTCCAATGTACTCCTTTGGGCGCTGCTCCTTCTCAGGGGATATCAGACTTTAGCCATCAGACTACAATACTGTTCCAATCACTACTTTAAAACACAGCTTTTGGCTCATATTTTTTTACATCCCTCTACTTTCGAACATTCTACTTTTGCACATTTTTAAGAATTCAAGTTTTCAAGCCTTTGCGGTCGGATGCCCTCTCTAAAGGAACATCATGAGTCGAGCAGGCTACTTGGCTGCTCCTTCTCAGGGGACATCAGACTTTAGCCATCAGACTACAATGTTTCTATCAATACCTTAAAATACAGTTTTTGGTGCATATTTTTGTACGTCCCTCTATCTTTGCATATTCTACTTTAGCACATTTTTAAGCCTTTGCGGTCGAATGTCCCCTCTAAGGAGACATCGTGAGTCGAGCAGGCTACTGGGCTGCTCCTTCTCAGGGGACATCAGACTTTAGCCATCAGACCACAATATTGTTCCAATCACTACTTTAAAACACAGCTTTTGGCTCATACTTTTTTACATCCCTCTACTTTCGAACATTCATCATTTGCACCTACTTTCAGGAACCAATTGTGTACGTAAGTCAAGGGGCGCCTGTACTTAAAATCACTTAAAAAGTTACACCATCAGTTGAGGTAGCGAATATTAGTCTGCATTACATGTGAAACATACACGGTGGACAACGGACAGGTCGCTGAAGCGAGTGCGGTTGGCTAAATGTTAAACGTTTTTTCGCTTACAAGTTTCAAGCTGTAGCTTGAAAATTGTGAATAGAATAGAATTCACGATTGAGGGAAAGAAATTTATTGTTCTATAAACTAGAATTTATAAAGCACTACGGAATTTATGGCGATTTATTGATCCGGGACGCCATGAAGTGAAGTATGAACTTGTGCTTAAGGATGTAATTTATGTTGTAAATTCAATTTCTAGCTCTTATTCGGCGTTTTATCACTTTTACACAGAGCTACGAATACAGAAAGAAAGTTTAAACGTTCGGATCACTGTATCATTAAAATACAAAGAGTATATATTATTTTGGTAAACTGATTCACGAGCGAATATACGATTCTTATATGTTTCAGTGTCGTACAAAATGAATACACCTGCTTATCGTTATATTCTTAGAAAACTGTTCAAGATACTTGTTTTAAACAACACCTCAAAATTTCTGGTAAAATTTCCCCGAAATTTACATAAAACTGCTTCAGCAAAATAAATGATAAAAGTGTTATAGAAGAAAAGCTTTACTGTAAAACAAGAAGAATCTACCAAAAAAATACTTCACAATGATCAATCTAAGAGCTCTGAATGAAAAGTTTTATTATTATGTATACAATTTTTTTATTTATATTATTATTTATGCATCGGAAATTATTTTCAGACATTGGCGAAATCAAGCATCAGAAATGCGTAATTTGGTACTTGTTTTAAATAACACGAAATTTCTGGTAAAATTTCCCCCGAAGTTTACATAAAACTGTTTCAGCAAAATAAATTATAAAAATGTTATAGAAGAAAAGCTTTACTGTGAAACAAGAAGAATAAACCGAAAAATACTTTACAGTGATCAATCTAAGAGCTCTGAATGAAAATTTTTATTATTATATATACAATTTTGTTATTTATATTATTATTTATGCATCTGAAATTATTCTCAGAAATTGGCGAAATCAAGCACCAGAAATGCGTAATTTGGGCTCTTTTTTCTCATCGTACCAGTTTTACGCGAGTTCGATTCCAAATTCGAGTGCTGCGATTTTCGCGAACCCGTAAACATGGCCGTCTTTACGAAATGTTTTCTGTTCTTCAGCTCCTTGCACGAATTTCACAGGCGCGACGTTGGCGCGGGAATTACTTTATCATTCATGAGATGCAAAACGAGCTAAGGAGCCCGGAAAAATAGAGAGCAATTAGCGATAAATCAAAATCGTGCAGCTTAACAAGTGCGTGCACTTAATGTCGGTGCTCGAGTAATTTACTCCAATGCACGTCTCTCGGAGTTTTGTACCTTTTGGTATCTCTGATAATTGTGCAAAATGTTCGTAGAGCAACGACAGAATATAGAGAAAATTTATAGGGACATTTTTTGAAACAGTTTTAATACTAACGTACGAGCAAGCTTCGCATCCTATCTATTTTAATGTAATGAATTGAGGAGCATTGCATTCCTTTTTGAGAATAACTTATTCTAAAGAAATTTCAGTGAAATACTGTAATTAAATGTTATTAAATCTCTGAATATTTTAACGAACGGAATGCTGTACTCGTTAGAAATCTAGATGAAGATATTCTACTGTGTCAGAGAAACATTATGTTTCGAATATATCTGAAACGATTAAAGCTGTGGAAATTTATTGCAGAAATTATTGTATATATTGTAGAATTGTGCAACATTTATTAATATATAACATTATAGCAATAATAATATAAAATATAACAGTAATAGTAATATATGAAACAACAGTAATAATAATATATAAAATAACAGTAATAATAATATATAAAATAACAGTAATAATAATATACAAAATAACAGTAATAATAATATTCAAAATAACAGTAATAATAATATTCAAAATAACAGTAATAATAATTTAAATTAAAAGTAATAATAATATAAAATAAGAGTAATAATAATATAAAATAAGAGTAATAATAATATAAAATAACAGTAATAATAATATAAAATAACAATAATAATAATATATAAGGCAGCAGCAACAGTAATATAAAATAACAGTAATAATAAAATAAAAGGCAAAGATTATAATAGTATAATAGTAATATTATTATTGTATTGAAAATACCCACTTCCTGGATACGTATATTTACAAATATACCAAGTATAAAGTACCCCAAGTATAAATACTTCAAGTAATTGATTTTAATATATTATAACAACTGCATTTCATATGCGATTAAAAGACGATCACACTAGTACTCCAACAGAAAGTCAATGTAACAACGAGACGTCCTGAAAAATGAATCTGCCTCCTGTTATCCAATACCTGTGTCTCGTATGAAAACGTGAGCAGCAATTGCCAGTGATTTTTCGTTCGAGCACATCGATGAACATAAACTCGCGTAAACGTATACGCGAAAATTACACGTAATTAACGCGACGGTAGGTAAATTCCCGGAGTGATTAAGAGCGCGTAATGTAAGAAGGTAAGCAATCCGTTCTGGGTAAACACGAAAGTGTTTCCAAGGGGGACTGATACGAGTTTTAATGAACTCGAATTCTTCCAGGGTCGTTCGTTCCACCGTGAGATCAGGCCGACTGGTTCCACGGTGCCCTTATCATTGCTGGAACCGACAGACACCTATCTTAAACGTCGTTATCGCGTGGCCCGCGCAGTCGTTTGGCTGTAATTTACAGGATTTTTACGAAGAAACAACCACGAGGTATCGCAAGCGTAAATTCTTAAGATATTAACCCTTTGAATCGCAAATTATTATTGCTGGCAATAATATTTGACATGGGAATCGTGTAGTGTATACTGATTGAAGGTGAAAGAATTAGCAAATTTTTTGAACATCTAATAACGAATTTTTGTGTATACACGTATTCTTGAGAGGATTTTTAGAAATTGAAGGAAACTGACTTCCTTATTTGGTGGAAAAAAAATATTACATATCCTAAAATCGTAAAAAAAGGATGCAGATCAAGAAATCGTAAACTGAGCTCATAAATTAATACTTCCAGTAATATTGTACACATACTCCACTTCTATGTAAAACAATGAATCCTCGTAAAATTGAATTACAGAGGACATCGATTTCTTCCTAGTGTTATAGAAAAGTAAAAATTGTTACAAGGTTTATTTAATTTATTTATTTCGTACAGAAAATTGTCGTTGGTATTCATTTGATATACACTATAAACGGTAGGAAAAGTACTGTATATCAAAATGCACAAACACAGGCACAAAAAAAGAATAAAATTAAATTTGACATACATTATAAACAGTAGAAAAAAGTGCTATGTATCAAAATGCACAAATACAGGCACAAAAAAAGAATAAAATTAAATTTGACATACACTATAAACAGTAAAAAAAAGTGTTATGTATCAAAATGCACAAATACAGGCACAAAAAAAAGAATAAAATTACATTTGACATACACTATAAACAGTAGAAAAAAAATACTATGTACCAATATCAAGATGCACAAATAAACGGAAGCACAAAAAAAAATAAAATTACGAACAGAAAACAATTCTTTTTCGAATCGATGTACTGAATTGTTGAAAAAATTACGAAGTACGCACGTAATTCGGTTACGATCGAAAGGCCGATCGTTCGAGACGGTGGAGTCCCGCGTGTACATGCGCGAAATCGAAGATTGTGCATGCAAATGTAAAGTTTGAGCAATAGCGTAACGATTCACGAGGCGCGAGCACCGTTATACATCGTTATCGCGGCCAATGCGCGTTTGCTGACAAAGGAATTATGTGTAAATCCGATTGGCCATGGAATGTCGTTAAATTCGTCACGACGTGCTCGAACGGGAGGATTAACCCTTTGAGCGCTGAATACTCTTGGCCTAAGTGCTTCGAAGGGACGGCGCGCTATCGTTGAAGGCGGAGTATTGTTACTCGTACACTGACGATCGTGTTATAGTAAGCGAAAAATCGAACAAATTGGCAAACGCATATTTTAGTCCATGATCCCCACGAGTAATTTTCGTCAGCGCTAAAACGTATTTCCTCATACGGCGGAGGAAATAAAAATTGATAAACACATATATATTTATCCATGGTCCCTACCAGAAACTGTCGTCAAACGCATATATGCGTCCATAGTACTGAAAAGGTTAACGTGGAAATGTCTGACCACTAAAAAAGTCATAAGGGGAAGAAAATAAAAATTGACAAGCGTATACATGCGTCCTTAGTTCCCACAAGTAACTTCCGTTAGACGAATATATGCGTCCATAGTACTGAAAAGGTTAATGCCGAAACGTGTGACCACGGAGGAAGTCATAAGGTGAAGAAAACAAAAATTGACAAAGGCATATACGCATCCATAGTTCCTACGAATAATTTTCGTTTGACGCATATATGCGTCCATAGTACTCAAAAGGTTAACGTGGAAATGTCTGACCACTAAAAAAGTCATAAGGGGAAGAAAATAAAAATTGATAAGCGTATATATGCGTCCATAGTACTGAAAAGATTAACGTCGAAACGTGTGACCACGGAGGAAGTCATAAGGTGAAGAAAACAAAAATTGACAAATGCATATACGCATCCATAGTTCCTACGAATAACTTCCGTTAGACGCATATATGCGTCCATAGTACTCAAAAGGTTAACGTGGAAATGTCTGACCACTAAAAAAATCATAAGGGGAAGAAAACAAAAATTGACAAATGCATATACGCATCCATAGTTCTTACGAATAACTTTCGTTTGACGCATATATGCGTTCATAGCACTCAATCGGTTAACGTGGAAATGTCTGACCACTAAAAAAGTCATAAGGGGAAGAAAATAAAAATTGACAAGCATATATATGCGTCCTTAGTTCCTACAAGTAACTTCCGTTAGACGCATATATGCGCTCATAGCACTCAAAAGGTAAATAAAGGATTCGATCTCGAAGATCGAAGCTTATGGCATTCATTTACGAGGGTCGGTAGCCTTATGGCTGCTATATCTCTCGGTTGTAGTAAATAAAGCGTAAAGCTGGTCGCGTTGCGCAACCACCGGTTATATATACGCTTATGCAGCATAAATTTCACTGATCCTTAAAATGCATTATTCTCGAGAACGATTTCTTCTTTATTCTGACCAACAGATCGCAGATTGTGAGTAAATACGTAGGAACAATTTATTTATGTAATTATTAACCCTTTACGCTCGAAAGGTGACTATTAGTCACAAAATAATAGTTTCGCAAATTTTCAAACTTTAGTTAGTTTGTTAATCAGACTTAGAAGTTAAATATTCATATGATATAAATTGTAGTATATCACTTAACTAAACTACATGACGTTTAATATAGGTGAATTTTAGTAAACATTCTCGAACTTGAAAATCTTTGAAGTTATTATTAGACGATTAACAGTCACCTCTCGAGTGCAAAGGGTTAACAATAGAAAAACACTATGAAAGATAACAAAATCAATCGAGTTCGTATATTAAATTCAGTTACAATAAACCATTGATGATAGATCAAGCAAAAACAGAACAGAAAACGACGAAAATTCTTTAAAACGACGCATACATTGACTTAAACCACTTAAAACAACCAGACCTTTTTCTTCCAGCGTTTTTAAACAATCCTTCACGCATAACGTTTTAATTGCACTTTGCGTATATCTAGTATAACACTATTTACATCGTAATGGGTGAGCTGCAAATTTGTTTTTGCACATTCCTAAGAAATTTAGGCGTTCAAAAAGCTACGATCTACCAAAAGTATACAAAATATTATTCCGAGTACATGTCACAATATTCAAGGAGTGAAATAAATTTCTATACAGAAATATCCACAGAAATATGAGAGATCTGTGTGATGGAATCATAGAGTGCCTGGTTATTATAGAGTGTGGGATATGAGAAAGAATGTTTGTATGAAAGGATGGGCGTGAAGTGTATATTGTAAACGTATGAATAAACATTAAGGTTGGCGTTGTGGAATGAGTGTAGCGGAGTATGATCTGTGTGATTTGTATATTCATGATGATAGGTAATTTTTATTACAGAGAGAGGGAGAGAGAGCGTATCGTAGATCGTATTTCATTGTGTTTAAGTTTTTGTTATATTTCATAGTATTTTTTATTATTAATAGTTATATAAATAAATTGTTCCTACGCATTTACTCACGGTACTTTCCTCTATACACGAATTACTTTATTTTTGTTGACTTTTCAATCTTAAACTTTTGTCCGCCACTGTATTCCCACAGTTTCGTGAGTTGCCGTGTAACATCAACTTACACCAAATCTAACTACGATCAGCCATTTCTACGGTTCTACCGGTTTCCTTCCAGATTCCCGTTCGTTCCCGCAGGATCGCGCGGAAACACGGCCCAGAATTTCAAGCAGAAACAGACAATTTGCTCGTAAACAACGCGAAACACGTCTGGTTGCGCTCAACAAGGCCTTCTCCTGTCCGCGAACTGGTTCGCCACAATATCTCGCGATATTACGCGCGGAAACGAAAGAATCGAGCGGAGAAAAGTCGTTAATATACCGAGCTGAGCGATACGTCGATCGAAACTATCTCGAGCGTAATCGCGAAATACGGTGTTGCTGGACTGGCTTCGGGACCGTGCCGTGGATTCCAGTGGAAGTTTAAAATATTCCTGGCATAAATACTGGAAAACGTTGCCGGACAGGCTACGCAGTCTCGTTACTTCAGTATGTCGATGGCTTGGTGGGAGGGGAGGGGCAAGCTTGGAATCGAGTCTGTTTGAATTTCTGAACGGGATAAGCTGCGAAACAGCGCGAATTCAAGTCGAGTGGCGCGAGCTGCTGCTCCTCGTTGTCGGGAAGATAAATGGCTGAGACGAATAAAGTACTCAGTTTCTAAATCATCGTGAATTGGAGCGATATAAATACTATAGGGGATTTCTTGCTTTATTATTTAGTAGAGTGGTATAGTAGGGCTCAGGTGTGAGTAACATGAAAGTGAAGTTCTTAGATAGTATAGTATATGTATTTGAAATAGTTTAACAGTAACAACTTAATAGTATATCACTTAATAGTATAAAAAAATTTTCAGCTTAGTAACTTATGCCCGAAAGCCTATTTTGTAGTTCTCAATAATTCTAGTTCTTATTCCATCAGTTCCTCGTAAAATGTCCGAAAGCCTATTTTGAAGCTCTCAACAATTCCAGTCCCCATTACATCAGATCCTTGTAAAATGTCCAAAAGCCTATTTCGTATTTCTCAACAATACTAATCCTTATTCCGTCAGTTCCTCGTAAAATGCCCAAACACCTATTTTAAAGTTCTCAACAATTCCAATCCCTATTCCATTAGTTCCTTCGAAAATGTCCAAAAGTCTATCTTGTAGTTCTCAATAATTCCAGTCCCCATTATATCAGTTCCTCGTAAAATGTCCAAAAGCCTATTTTAAAGCTGTCAATAATTCTAGTCCCTATTAAATCAGTTCCTCATAAAATGTCCAAAAGCCTATTTTGAAGCTCTCAACAATTCCAGTCCCTATTTCATCAGTTCCTCATAAAATGTCCAAAATCCTATTTTGTAGTTCCCAATAATTCTAGTTCTTATTCCATCAGTTCCTCGTAAAATGTCCAAAAGCCTATTTTAAAGCTCTCAACAATTCCAGTCCCCATTACATGAGTTCCTTGTAAAATGTCCAAAAACCTGTTTCGTATTTCTCAACAATTCCAGTCCCTATTTCATCAGTTCCTCGTAAAATGTCCAAAAACCTATTATAAAGTTCTGAACAATTCTAATCCCTATTCCATCAGTTCCTCCCAAAAATGTTCAAAAGCTCAAAAATTGTAAACTAACCGCAAAACGTCACCGCTCACCAGTAACACTCTCGAGTCCATGTAGGCGCAGAAACGACGCTTCCGTATCGTAATTGACTCAGAAACCGTGAATACACAATGAACCCGATTCCGTCCCCTACTCGAGCAGCAGAGGACACGCGTGGTCATTATGCAGCATCAGCGATCCTCGTGCAGCGTTTCTCTCTTTCGTCGTGGACCCGGTCTCGCGTCGTCGACGTTAATGCGATATCTGAACTTATCGCGCCACTAAGGACGATATTTACGGTTATCGAGGCCTGTGCACCGGCTGCTAAACGCCGTAGATCTTGCTCAACGCGCGAATCCGCCTGGGCCGGACTTCCCGTATCTGGGCCCCGTAGGTGTTGGCCGGCGATCGCGGTTATTAAGTCGCGGAAAATATGGTTCCGACGCGCGGTGGCGAGCAATCGGCTAGCAATCGATAAGCAGAGCCCAGGATCGACCATCTGCTGTTGGGAATTTTATTTTCCTCCAAAAGGAGAAATATACGTTACGGTCGATCGCAATTTCTTACTCTAAACTAGAATATCGGGCGTTGGTAATTAACGGACTGTGAACTTTATGTAAATGCGTATAACGTTTTTTTTTCTTTTTATATACGAGATGAGACAGAATTTGTTACAGATAGATGAAATCGCTTTTTGCATAGTGTAAGGTTTATTTTAGGTGTTTGGTACGATGTTTCTGCGTAACGCGTGCGATCTGTATTTTATTGCTCGTTCACGTTTCCTGTAAATGCACAAATATTCGCGATCCAATGATTACTATGTAGGCTGCGTGTAGGTAAATGTATTTTTCTATATGTGCAATTGGATCTGTATTAGCAAGTATTTATTATGAAATATTTGGTACGTGATTAAAAATATGAAAAATGTATTTCTGATGTGCATACCATTTTTCTGGCTGGTGAACTTTCATGACTTGAAAGTGAGATTATAATAAATTATTGTATGTCATATTATACGATAGCTTGTATACGTCATATACTGTATTATAATATTGTAGCAAGCATTACAGTATTTCAATAATGTCCCGAAAACCTGCCAAATAGAAGTATTAGCTATAAATTTCCATTGCAGTACAAAAGAAAAAAAATACAGATTTGTAACAAGTTTCAGTGATCATCGAAAGCTTTTCAGATCGAAGAGACCAAACTAACATTGCTGTTATGAGACAACGTAGACAAAAACTAGACAAACCACCTTGTGACCTTTCTCTTATAAAGCATAAACTTCGTACATATTTGGTCAACTCTTCGATCGCTGCATTGTGAGCACTTTCTTGCTTTTATACCGACAGCCTTGTTTCTTTGATACCAACTGCACACGCTGTGGGCAATCAAACATTTCCTATATAGTTGGGTCAATCGATCTATCGACGTTGATTTATCTGTGTTTACAATCGCCGATTATGGTGTTCGCAGTGATTATCGTGATCGAGTTTCTCCATAAAAGTGAGATGATAGAATATAAATATGTATTGCGCGAAATACAGTGACCGTTCGGACGTATTCTACTTCATCGCGACAAGTATACCGATTTATCTGTGACTGAAAAAACGAAATTAAAACTGTTTTATTGAAATATACAAGGAACATGAATCCACAAAACACACACAGACGATAGCTTCAATTTTGTTTTTTAAACATTCTCTTATTTTTCAGCCATAACGTACACAAATCATATAGATGATACATCGACACATTCGTTCCACTAGATGATCCTTAACCCTTTCGTTACTAGCGTCATATACAGTGGCTCCAAAAAGTATTCGTATACTGTATTATAAGGAAATTCATCTACTTCTGAAATTCTGATTTCAATTGTAGGCAATTTACTAATCAATAGAGCCTTTGTACAGGGCAGAGCGGCAGAGAATGACAAATGCCGATTGCCATTGCTTTCTTTAGGCGACCGCGGATCAAACTTCGAGGTGTCGCCGTGTTATTTTTTCGGGGCTACGTTATCTTCCGGCGCCGTTTTAAACAACGTCTGCGTTGTAAGGATAAACGGTCGCGGCCGTAAACCTGATCCCCGAAGAAAATGTGGACGGTTGATATATTTATTAAATATTTTCTATTTGAAAGGTTTTGCTTCATCAAGTACCATTATAAAGTTATCTTTAAAAAATGAGAGAAAACTCAGAAACTTCAACGCTGGTTTCACCCCTTTAAAATGACGTTTAGATGAAAAGAAGAGATTAATTCATACGTATACTATTACGATCTACATATCCACAAAGTTTTATCAAATACTTCTATCAGACTCAGAATTTCAGGGTTAAACGAATTTATTGGTGACATAGTGTACGAATACTTTTTGGAGCCACTGTATACGTGACGACCCGATTTTCTTACCTCAGCCCGGCGTCAGAAATATGTGCGTTCGTTACCAGTTTATGACAATAGTTTGTACCAGCCAATTTCACTTAGTTAGAACGTTATAAATACATCCCACAAAAATTAATGACACTTGATATAATATTTAAATAATAAAACGTCCGGGCTGTTGTGGTGATTTGCCTCCCTTGGCTCTGGTAGCGAAAGGGTTAAGAAAAAATCCGTATAAAACTTAAGATTTCTCAAATAAATAGAAATTAAACGTGTTATTCGAAACTTGTGTTAATATCGTTGTTATTTGTTATAATAAAATTGGCAGAACATCTGATTGATTCAAATGTACAATGTCTTTCACATGCACTCGCCACATTCATCCGCCGATACAACCATTCCTCGCTCTCGTACCGCACATTCTATGAACCAACAAATCATCACACTATCGCCAACTGTGTGCGACCATGCGCCTTTTATTGGGCCGTAAAAATGGAGCGTAGAGGATGAGTCGGGATAAATTAACACGTTAAACAACTTATTATCATCCGACGCTGTAAAAGGCGGCGAGGAAGGGAACGTGCCTTCTTAACCGTGAAATAAAATAATTGCCGATGCCTGGGAACAATTTTCACAGTTTTTTAACATTTTTACGGGTCTGAAGGATCGCCTTGAACCGTTTTTAATTACGACCGTTTTATTGTCGCTGCTTTTTCTTCCGCGCTTAATCTCCTTCTTCGGTTAGACGCGCACGGCGGCCTCAACGTCGGCGCGTACACTTGAGAATCACCTTGAAGCTATTCAGTCGTTTAAAAACAGTGCTTCATAATGATTTACCTTGTGAACGACATAACGGGGAAACACTTAATTGGGATAAGTTGGCGAACGACTGTACGGAATTTAATTATCCAATTAGGGGAATATGCGGCAGGAAGCAAATAAGCCGGTATTCTTTTCCTTACTCTACTGACTCCTCTAACAAATTAAAATAACAGTCCGCGGTGGTAATTATGATAATTAACATTATGCGTGGATAAGTATCCTAAGTACGTTGCTTCTTTCGCTGGCCAATAAAAATATCAATTTACGCGACGTGAACTGCAATTCTCATTTGTCGGCCGACGTAGTTGAACGTTTAACGGTTGAACTACCAAGAGGCTCAAAATGGGCAATTTGTAGTGTTTCATGGAAACGCGGTAAATTCACTGTGGTGTCTATGCACATTTGATGATTCGCTACGATTTCTGATATCGCCGCTAAATTTTGTTTCCCTCCCGTTACACACTTTACCGTACAATTTTAAATTTGATCTTTTGTCGCAAATAAGTGTTCCCTCATCGTCGGTAGTTCTAGCGTTAATCCTTTGCACTCACAGAGGTGACTTTTAGTCGTCTAATGATGCTGACTTCAAATATTTTCAAATTCGAAATATTTTCAATTTCGCAAAGTGTTTGGGTTCCACATGGATTAACGGAAACGGAAAATACGACAGAACTTCCCCTCCAACCCAATACACATAGACAATAAGAAATATAGGAAGAACCTTTCTCTTGTTACCAGCTGCGACCCAGTAGCTTTCGTTTTTACGCTTCGTAACGTGTTAGATCTTGTAAATTAAAGTTTGGCCGAAATAAAACATCTGAAAATCCCCGAACTTCGAAATTTAACATAATTGCAGCCGAACGTCGCGTTTACTGTGCCGCGAATTGCGAGATTATTAAATGTCATTAAACACCGCGTCGACAGGCGGACCCGGTGGGCCCTTCACGCTGTCCATTACGCCTCGCAAAGCCTGGACGAGCTATAATTATTCGTCCTGGACAGCGCATTATCCTAATTGTCTAAACCTTATGGAGTATTAATATCGAGCTCCTCAATCTTGATAGGCACCGCCGCCGGATTATTATTTTCGTATCGCGGCAGCTATTTCATTATATCGATCGTCGCGCACTTACCTCTCATTAACCTTCGCCGATGGAAAAACGAGCCCGACGAGCCGCCGTGTTGCGTCGAGACATCGAGGGGCGAGGAGGGAAGGGGAGCAGTTCTGGTAATTGAATTTTGAATTACGATGCACCACCGTCCGCGCTCCCGTATGCGTATTAAGGTTTAATGTGCATGCGCAAAGCTGCACGAGCTCAGTGGATCAAAGAAGTGGGAACCCGTAATAGTGCCTCTTTGCTGATGTCTGTGGAAGTGTTTTCTGAGAATATACGAATTGTTCTGTTCTGGAAACTGTGTGCAACGTGGTCCATAATCTTTTTTCGATGCAGGCTTCCTGAGCGTAGAGTTCTTTGTTGAAGCTACTGGGGACAGTCTTCGATTTGTTCAGTATTTTTATATATTGTAACGGTGTTGAGGCGCAAATTTTACGTAAAGATGAGGATGAGTATGCATTAGTATAAGAAATTCTATTTTTATTATTTAGTAGAGTGAGATTACAGGGCTCAGGTGTGAATAAAATAAAATGGAGTGATTAGAATATTAATAAATGACTATTTAACATAGTTTAATAATAACAACTTAAACGACTTTACAAGTTAGCAACTACGACTTTTTCTGCTAAACAGAGTTTAAACAAAAATTGAATACTATTTTCATGTTTACAAGAATGTGTAAACAAATTTTTCAAAAAATCGATACTACTTCAGTCCTACTCCCTCCACCAGACCTTAAATTTCATTTTTTGCTTATTCTACCTATACACGAAGTTTCATATTGTTTTAAATTTCTGGGTTCGCAAACTTTCCTTAGTAGAGAGAGATGGTGGGGTTCAGGTATGAATAAAATGAAGTGAAATGCTTAGAATATTATTAATATATATATAAGAGTTTAATAATAACAATTTCAACGACTTTTCAACTTAGGAACTACAACGTTTTTACTGCCTTCAGAATCAAAGTCTTTCTGCCTTTACAGTCAAACTCTTTCTGCCCCGCCCTCGCATTTTGCCCGTCATATATTCTTCCAAACACTTATTTCCTTTCTTTCTAATTGTCAACCTTTCTCACTCTACGCATTCGGTCACGTTGATCTAAAATTCCTCAGTTGTGACGTTATCTTTCGCGCCTTCTAAACATTCGAGTCCAAACATTCTACGTTCACACGGCTATCGCTCAACTCAAGCACTCTTCAGAGTTTCCTAAACTCTCATCCACTAGATGGCATTCCTACATTTAGTTATATCGTGGAAGAATTTAACAGTCAAGAGGTTAACAGAAAGATGCTTCTTAAACAAAAGTTTCTAAACACTACATCTCTAATTTTTTCAATGAACTCGCTACAAATTTTACCCTCACCTTCGCTAACCATTTAATCTTACCTCTAACACTTGCGTTTCTACCTCTAATAATCGATGTTCCACCATAAATTATTTTAATACAGTGGTAAAATGGCACAATGGTAAATCTATCAATCGGTACAATTACAAGAAGCTAATCACAGTAGTACGAAGATCCAAGTATTCAAGCAGAAAACCTCCACGCTACAGGCTGTCCCTTGTACGCAAATCGACAATCTCCAGGTGGCATCAAAAAAATGTCACCAAACGACACCTCCATCGTTCAACTCACCGGGGGGATAGCTCCTCAAAGGCAGAGGCCTGTCGCGGCTGAAATCTCTCGCGCATTTTTATCGGTAATTTATGGCCGTCCGCGCGTACCTGCCATTTGTATTATTGTGCTCACTACCGAGAGCCTACTAATGGAAACTCCGTGTCCGCTAACGCATCGCGGATTAGACGCGAGATTAGAGGCGGCGCGGCGTTCCTACCGGAACGGTGCGGCTCGCGATCGCGGCACTCGCGTTCACGATAAACCGAAATAGGCGTTTCGAGCCTAACCGGCGACCTAGCCGGCGACTCTAGCCCCCTCCCCCCTCCCGAGAGTCCAATTTTAATGAGAGTTTCGATTCCTTTCTTGCGTTTCTTTTCCATCTCCTTTTCTTTCTCTCTTACGCGACGGCTCGGTATCGGTCCCGCTCGTTAATGGCCGAGCTCGGATGCCGTTAGGATTTTTGTACAGTCATTCCAGCGCCACGGGAAGTCGCTCGGCCTGTTAATTGCGTAATTACCTTTAAAGGAGCGTATACGGTACCCGGCCGCGCGTTTCCTTATATCACCGTCGAACGCATAACATTTTCGCTTGGACGATGTGTTCCTGGGACGACGGAGTTTTGTGGAACGCAACGGTATACAGGCGTCCCTCAGGAGTTTCGCACATTCTACTTTTACACATTTTTATCCTCTGCACGGGTAAACCAATCGGGTAAACCAATATTAACCCTTTGCGCCCGAAAAGCGACTTGTCACATAAACTGACTGTCGGTTTCGTTACTTCGACACTCTGACGGAAACGTATATGTGTTAGCGGGATCGTCACTTTTCTCCTACCACATAGCGTCCATCGTTGTATGCGTTATCGCTTTCAAGGGACATTCAGTATCGGTTACGAAAGACCCAGGGACCGCAGGCGGAGGGTTAAGTGCAAAGGGTTAATTTGGTGGGCGATGGTCGCAATTCGACGAGCGAATTTTCTCACATAATATATATAGGAAAGGTTATAAATGAAAAAAAAGGAAAAAGAAGAGTGAATAATAATAATAAATATACGTGTATTTAATAAACTAAAACGACACAAACGAATACAAAATAACAAACTACGCTGATACTTCGCAAACTACGCTTACTACTTCGCTTATTCAACACTCTTTCTACGTTCAATTCTTTCTGCCTTCGTCGTCTAATACGTTCTGCCTCGCGCTCGCATTTTCCCCGTCATATATTCTTCCAAACACTCGTTTCCTTTCGTTCTAATTGTCAACCTTTCTCACTCTACGCATCATTCGGTCACGACCACCCAGAATTTCTCAGTCGCACTATTTTCTCAAGTTCTCATCTTTCACGCCTTAGAAAAATTCGAGCCCAAACATTCTGCGTTCACGCGACAATCGCCCAACTCAAGTACTCTGACCTTTCCAGCCTCGCATCCGCTCGATCACATTACTACATATATAAATTTGCATGCGTGTTTCCTTGTACAATCGATCAAAACACACGCGTACTCGAGAGAAGATGCACGACGTTGAACGGGAAAAGCTTTCGTTTTGCCGTAACACCGTTAAAGAAATCGGCCTGCCTAACCGTCGCTCGTTCGGGAGAACAATTTTCTTTTGAACTTTAAACAGCGGCCGTCGAAAAAATGTTACGACTCGTTCTTGGGCAGAAAACAACAATTGTTTTCGCACAAAGAGCACGATCGCATTGATTATTTCTTCTTCTGGTTTTACCTTCGTGTAAACAATACGCGTAGCCGGTCTGAAATAACAGAGCCATGAACTCTAAACCAGCCAGCCTGAGCGCACCTTTCTCCTGTTCGACTATAATCGCGCCGAAAGTTTCCAAGTTTCGCGAAAACAATCGTAACATCGGCTATTTTACGACTTCCAACGTTTTTCTTCGCTTCGAGTCCCCTGGCCGCATAAAATAAGCGTCTATGGCTTATTTCGCAATCTCTTCGTCGACTCTATGCGCTTCGTTATTGTTCGACACAAACGGTAACAATTTTTATGACAGCCACCTTTATTTTGTTCTACGTTTGTAAGTTCTCAATGGCAAAGCTCTCATTCTCATTATCTTTAATTCTTTTGTGATCGTTATTCCTTCGAACAGCATATTTTCCTGCATACATTTATCGGAAATTTTACTTTCATTTGTTTAGTAAAGGGAGATGACGAGGCTCAGGTGTGAATAAGATAAATCGAAGAGCTTAGAATATTATTAACATATATTTAAATTAATTTAATAGTAATAGCTTAAACGACTTTTCAACTTAGCAATTTTGACATTCTTACTTCCTTCACAATCACACTCTGTCTGCCTCGCTTTCTTCCAAACACTTATTTTCTTTCTTTCTAAATCTAAACCTTTTTTACTCGATGCATTCGGTCACGTTCACCCAAAATTCTCAGTTTTCTCAATCTTTCGCTCATTTTTCGCACTTTAGAAACACTCGAGTCCAAAAAATTTTACGTTTACACGACTATCGCTGAACTCAAGCACTCTTCACATTTTGCTAAACTCTCATCCATTCGATCGCATTCCTACATATTGCATATTGCATGTTTAACTTTAAGGATATTTATCTGGAAAGAAGCTCAATAAAACATAGCGACTGGAAATTTAACCCTTTACACAGAAAAGCTGATTCTCCGTCTTCAATAATTTCCAAATACAGAATATTAAAATTAAACAGTATCAAAATTTATTTATACTCAAATTTACGTTATTCACATGAATAATACTAAAATTTTTCAACATGACCTGTTGTATTCGAAGATTCATAAAAACGGTATCATTTGACTATCAAAAGTTTTCTTTTAAGCATAAAGGGTTAAAATTGCTCAAATTTATTTTTCCATTACATCAACCTTCCACGCTACATTTTTCGATAATCTATGAATGTAATTTTCCTAAATTAGCGTTATTTACAAAATTTAGAACTCAACGCTTGCAAATATTTGAACACCTTCGACAATTTCACGCCGCTTCTTTTTTACGCTAAGTTTAATTATGTATATCCTTTGACTTTTCCTTTTTTTTCTGTTTAAACATATCGTATAAAGGGATTCGGTCCGTTTATAGATAAGATAAAATAAATGAAATAAAAATAATTTCTTGAGAGAACCAATGGTAGAGGTACAAGCCATCATATCGCGAAACAAAGCCGAACAGGGACCCGTAGAGGAGAGTTATTATTTTTGTGTCGCGTAGATCGTTTCATTACCGGTTCGCGAAACGGTAATCGCGCATTGTGTGCTAAATACGCGTAACGTGGCTGGAGAACCCCCTGCGGAGACGCTGATTCCGTTCCTGCCGGAGGTTGTTCGACAGAAAGGCGCCAACCGGTTGCCACGGCGGCAGCTGGTTTCTCTACATCGATCTAAACTGAGAAAAATTGGCAAATTTTTGAAATGAAAATTTGTCCAATTTACTAGACTATTGCACTATGCACATTATTTTAATATCTATTTTATTTTGTTCTTTTATTTTCTTCTTATTTTCCGAAATATTTAGCTTTGGTATACAAAACGAAAGTTATAAAAGGGTTAGTTTTTGTTCCTAATGTAACATGTAACGTTCAGTTTCTAATCAGAGCAAGTAACTATGCTTTTCTCACACCGAGTGTATTAAATTAAAATTGTGTATTGGTTAATGCGAATAGATAGGCAAGAAAGTGATGGTATATAAAATTTGTGGTGCAACAAAATAATGAGAGTATTTATTATTTATATATCTATCAAATTACTAATAAGAATATTCACTGGTGATAAATAATTTACTTATTAAATCATAAGAGAATTTATTATTTATATGACTATCAAATCACTAATAAGAGTGATTATTAGTAATAAACAATTTACTTATTAAATAATAAAAATAGTTATTATTTATATATCTATCAAATCACTAATAAGAGTATTTATTAGTAATACATAATTTACTTATTAAATAATAAGAGTAGTTATTATTTATATATCTATCAAATCCCTAATTATTATTTATATAATTTACTATCAAATCAAATCACTAATAAGAGTGATTATTAGTAATAAATAATTTACTTATTAAATAATAAGAGTAGTTATTATTTATATATCTATCAAATCACTAATAAGAGTATTTATTAGTAATAAATAATTGACTTATTAAACCATAAGAGAATTTATTATTTATATGACTATCAAATTATTGCATATGCTATTTAGTATTATATAATATTATCCTTCTTTAATTTAATCTGAAAAATAAAGAAATCTTCACGTTGTGTTTATTCAGCATCCATGTCTACGCATATGCTTTTTTTATCTCCTCGCTTGCATCGCGCTATCTCACTCATTCTCCGCATATTTCATTCTTTTTCTTCGTCACGCGATCAAACCAGCACCCGCGGTCACTTCCGCCAATCGAACGCCACAGTCGAAAATGCGTGGTGTGGTTGCACTCTGACCAATCAGACCCGCATTCCATCCGTGGGACATTTTTCCAGCTCCGTGCAGCGCGTATCTCGGTCCCGTGGCCGCCATTACGGTAACATCGAAAATGCCTCGGTGCATCGTAAAATTCAAATGAGCGTTCCCCCGGTCGAAAGTGGTTCGGTCGCGCGATAAAACGTAACGTTTATTTCGATAAAATCGCGGCAACGATCCGGCCGGAAATCGTCGGATGTTAATAACCTTGGCATGCAAAATCGAGCGGCTCGAAGACGAAGCTGAATGTATTTATGCTCGAGCAAGACCGCTAGAAATAGAGGAGACAGGTATTGTATCGATATCGGCGTTTTCTTCGTTGGACAACCGCTTTCCGGTGAGCTGGTCGACGAATAAAGGTCGTCGCTCACTTATCGGCACGGCATAAGTTATTTCTTTAAATGTTCTTGCCATTCGATCCTAACTGTTTCATTCTCAACTTTTTATTTAGATTTAAACTGTCACTGTTTATATTATATTGTTGTCTTATACATGTGTATATTTGTATTGTTACGTTGAGTATTTATTTTGTTATTATTATAGGAAATTCGACTGTTATTTATTTAACAGAGTGAGATGGTATGGCTCAGGTGTGAATAAAATAAAATGAAGTGCTTAGAATATAATAATATATTTAAAATAGTTTAATAATGATAATTTCATTATAGGAAATTCTACTTTTATTTATTTAGTAGAGTGGATGGTAGGGCTCAGGAGTGAGTAAAGTAAAATAAAGTGCTTAGAATATAATAATATATCTAAAATAGTTTAATAATAATAACTTCATTATAGGAAATTCTACTTTTATTTATTTAGTAGAGTGGATGGTAGGGCTCAGGAGTGAATAAAATAAAATGAAGTGCTTAGAATATAATAATATATTTAAAATAGTTTAATAATAATAACTTCATTATAGGAAATTCTACTTTTATTTATTTAGTAGAGTGGATGGTAGGGCTCTGGAGTGAGTAAAGTAAAATAAAGTGCTTAGAATATAATAATATATTTAAAATAGTTTAATAATGATAACTTCATTATAGGAAATTCCACTTTTATTAATTTAGTAGAGTGGATGGTAGGGCTCAGGTGTGAATAAAGTAAAATGAAGTGCTTAGAATATAATAATATATTATATTTAAAATAGTTTAATAATAACAAGTTGAACGACTTTTCAACTTAGCAACTGCGACGTTCTTACTTCCTTCAGAATCACTCTTTCTGCCTCGCGCTTGCATTTTCCCCGTCATATATTCCAAACGATACATTCGGTGATGTTCACCCAAAATTCCTCCGTTGCGACGTTTTCTCGAGTGCTCACCTTTCGCGCCTTAGAAAGACATACGATTGTCCATCATGTGGTTCTGCTGATAAAACGATTGATATAAAATTGTCGATGTTGGTCTGATGTCCTGTCGACGTTATGCTGATAAGTGAACAATGACAGTGTAAACGTTTTGCGTCGAAGATATTGTTTTATTGGGTCGATATGCTAATATTTGGTGAACTATTTTTGTGTGTGCACGTCTGAAAAATTCCTTAAATTTAATAACATTAAACGTTTCCTCTGCTTCTTTTTTAACCCTTTGACTGCTGAATGTTCTCGACCTAAGTGCTCCACGTGGACGGCAAGCTAGTTAGAGATTGCGATTGCTAGAGACGAAGTATGATCGCGAAAATTGACAAACGTATATATTCGTCCATGGTGTTATGGACTTACAGTGGCTCCAAAAAGTATTCGTGCACCATGTCACAAATAAATTCGTTTAACCCTGAAATTCTGAGTCTGCTAGAAGTATTTGATAAAACTTTGTGGATATGTAGATCGTAATAGTATACGTATGAATTAATCTCTTTTTTTCATCTAAATGCCATTTTAAAGGGGTGAAATCAGCGTTGAAGTTTCTGAGTTTTCTCTCATTTTTTTAAAGATAACTTTATAATGGTAATTGATGAAGCAAAACCTTACAAATAGAAAATGTTTAATTTTCAATACTCTATCGCCCTGTCATTAAAAAAAGGGCACAGGAAAGCTTGTACTCAAAGCGTAAAATGTCGCTGAAACTTTGAGATTCGTTATCAACCCCCTTAAAAGATATTTTGCCGCCAAAAGAATTACTCTACGCAGGATACGCCATGCTCTGTACACACATAAAGTTTCATTGAAATCAGAATTTCAGAAGTAGATGAATTTTCTTATAATACAGTGTACGAATACTTTTTGGAGGCACTGTACATATGCGCCCATAACACTCAAAAGGTTGACGCCGGAATGTGGGACCACTGAGAAAGTCATAAGGCGAAGAAAACAGAAATTGACAAACGCATATACTCGTCCATAATCCCTACTTTCGTTAGACACATATATGCGCCCATAGTACTCAGAAGGTTAAATAGAAATTAAAAAATTTCTTAATCTATTGGCTAACAAGGAAAATAATAGATTACCCCGGATGGGTTTTATGGAAGAGTGCAATTTTGAAACTGGTAGCTGGAACACACTGATGCTACAAGAAATAACATGTATGCGATGCTTGTGAAATGTATACATGTTTTAATCTCTTATTTCTTTATCGTCAGCTCGACGCAGGAAGTTACACGTTTACCACGTTTAGACATTATGGCGGCGCATAATTGATCAACGAGGCAATGAATCAAACAAGGATTATCGTTTCACGTACAGGTATCGAAGACCTTGTACGCAGAAAGCTCATAGCTGGGTATTAAACGTAGTTTACTTTAAGAGATTACTATGTTCAGTGGGTAATTTCCTTTACACGCCTGTTTCTCGGAACAAGTGTTAGAACTCTATGGAAGACTGCTGCTTTGTATGCTATTATTTCAGAAGGATCGTATTATTATTGTTGAATGATAGAAAGTAGCGGGATATAGAAACGAGTAAGGTGTCTAATACGTTAAGCCTGGTCTGAATTAAATCCAAGTACCGATACTACTGCACTTCGGCCCGTTCGCGATACATACTACCGTGTCTGTTCATAACTTGCTCAATCTACTGCAGACTTATTGCTACTCAAGATATTACTCGCTTGGAAGACTTTTAGTTATTTTTATAAGAACAAACAAAGATAGTTAGATGAAAACTTGTTTTACACAATGAAATTCGTAACTTGCAACGTGTGCGATGTATACTACTATGTCTGTCCATAACTTGCTCAATCTACTGCTGACTTATTGCTACTGAAGATATTACTCGCTTGGAAGACTTTTAGTTATTTTTATAAGAACAAACAAAGATAGTTAGATGAAAACTTGTTTTACACAATGAAATTCGTAACTTGCAACGTGTGCGATGTATACTACTATGTCTGTCCATAACTTGCTCAATCTACTGCTGACTTATTGCTACTGAAGATATTACTCGCTTGGAAGACTTTTAGTTATTTTTATAAGAACAAACAAAGATAGTTAGATGAAAACTTGTTTTACACGGTGAAATTTGTAATTTGCAACGTGTGCGATACATACTACCGTGTCTGTCCAAAACTTGCTCAATCTACTGCAGACTTATTGCTACTGAAGATATTACTCGCTTGGAAGACTTTTACTTATTTTTATAAGAACAAACAAAGATAGTTAGATGAAAACTTGTTTTACACTGTGAACTTGCAACGTGTGCGATGTATACTACTGTGTCTGTTCATAACTTGCTCAATCTACTGCAAACTTATTGCTACTGAAGATATTACTCGCTTGGAAGACTTTTACTTATTTTTATAAGAACAAACAAAGATAGTTAGATGAAAACTTGTTTTACACTATGAAATTTGTAATTTGTAACGCATCCCATATGTTAAGTCTGATCTGAATGAAATCCGAATACCGATACTACTGCACTTCAATCCATTTGCGATACATGCTACTGTGTCTGTTCATAAGTTGCTCAATCTACTTTTGGCCGATAGTGTGTATAATTTACTTCATTTTTGTCGATCCTTTGGTGGTTTTAAACTTTTGTCCGTTTAAACTTCTGTCGCTTTCGAACTTTTGACCAATACTGTGTATAATTTACATTACTCTTGTTGATCCTTTGTTGGTTTTAAACTTTTGAACCCTTAAACTACTGTGGCTTCCAAAATTTTGGCCAACAGTGTGTATAATTTATATTACTTTTGTTCATCTCTAGTTAGCCTTAAACTTGTGTCCCCTTAAACTTTTGTCGATTTCAAACTTTTGGCCGATAGTGTGTATAATTCAGTTCATTTTGGTTGATCTTCAGTTCGTCTTAAACTTTTGGCCGATAGTGTGTATAATTTGGTTTATTTTTATTGATCATCAGTTTGTCTTAAACTTTTGTCCCCTACTGTACTATGCCCTACGCACACCAAGAAGAAAAAGAGAAAAGAGGAGCAACGCTTAGCGGGTAGCTCCGCAACGCGGCCGTAAATCGTGGTGATCGTTGAATTAATCGATTGGTAAATAGCAGTTTGATTGCACGACACGTTTGTTAATGAATTCGCATAATTCGCTCGGCCGCGAGCTTCCCGGCTCTCTCGTTCGGCTCTCTTTTTCCGTCGGAAAGTGACGTACGAGCGCCGCGATTCTTTCTTACCCTCTCCGCGTTCCATGCGAGCATCTAAACGATATCCGCCGGTGACCCGGCGCGACGTTCGTTTCTTGCCACTGAACAGCGATCGGTTGGCTCTTCAAGATTTATGGAACGACTCAGAACGGTGACTGGTGTTTTGCCGAACGAACGGCGAAAATGTCCTCGAGAATTCTTTGGGGACAGAAACAAAAAGGTTTTCAATTTTTAACCCTTTGCACTTCGAATTATTTTTCAATTTTCAAGGCCAATAACTCCATAGTATTTTTGGTGCTTCGTTTGAAATTCACTTCAAAGGACAATTCCTTGAATTCCCTTAAAATAATTTTTTTTTTTTTACTAATTATATTAAACACAGCTTTCAAACTTTGTTGTAACTTATATTTGTGAATCTTCTAAATTCTTTAACTAAAAAATAAGACGATATTCGTATTTAAAGTGGCGCTTTAAAAATGTCGAGTGTCACTCGACATAGGAGTGCGAAGAGATAAGCTTCGTTGGGAGAAGAAAGATTGGTGATGCAAAGACGGAGGAGACGGTTCGGGTGAAAATATTTTAACCCTTTCAATTACTGATATTTGGGCGAAGCAACAACTTCTACGAATCTTCTACGTATTTATGATTTCAATGGCCAATCGAAAGTGTATGGAATAAGACGAAGAATCTTTTTTGTGAACTAATATTATTAAAAGTTAACTTCAATATTCGAAACGTCACACTTGGAAGTACTAATATATTAATACACCAATTTATACTCATATTGATAAATATTGTTACCATTTGTACTCGTTATCTACTTAATTTATACTCATATTGATAAACACTGGAATCATTGATCACAGTTTTCTATAATTTCAAGGAATTTTCTAATTTCTAACGCGATTCCCTTCTCCTTTTTTTATAAATTTCTGTGCCTCCCAGAAATCTTTCTAATCAGCAATAAAATTTACTAATCCTCGTTCTACAGAAAAGCTGCAGTAATTATTATTCAACTCAGACTTATAATCTTGAGAGTTAGTACCACATCAAACATTGATTAGCAAATCTTATTTTTTTCAAGTCGTCCCTATGGCAAAAATTAATTCATAGTAAGTGTATTTGTCCCACACGATCTGGTTACTTAAAAAAAAAAAAGAAAACCCGTAGAATCCACAGCATTCTCCTCGACAACGTTATTAACCCCCTTTTGCCAACGAAACGGCGGAATTCCAAAATCGGAAACAATTAAGACTACCTCTCTCGCAGCGAAAGGATTTCATTCCCAATCGTTCCTACGGGATTACCTCGCAGATCGTCTCGCGGGCACGTTCGTCCGCCGGCCAGCGGGAAACGAAGGGACACAAAGGGTTCCCTTTCACGTTTTTCGCGTTGGCGACTCCCGCTAATTGGCTTCCACGGAGCACGTAATGAAACGTAAATATTTTCCGTCCGTCTGCCCCGTCGAGTCTCTCCTGTCCCTCAATTTTTCTCCCCCCCTCCCCATCTCTCGTTCCCTTCGCGTGTCCATCACGCGGTAGACACACGTGGAAGGATGACGAAGATATTTTGAGAATCCTGAGGAAAGCTCGAGCTCAAAAGTTTAACCATTTGTCTTAAAATAACGCGTGGGAAACGTGATCCTACTTTTGTGCCTAAAATGAGAACCTCGTATCAGACATACTATTGTAGAGGTGCCGAATTTGTTATAGCGTGAGGGAATGCATGAGAGTGAGGGTGAGTGTGTGTATGAGGCGTTTGTCGCTTGTTCGTCGCGAATGTTCGGTCCTGGCGGGTAGCGCAGGTGCGTGGAAAGGAGCCTTTTCGAATGTTCGATGGCGGTTTACTCTAATGGGTAAAAAGAACGCCTTCTCGAACATTCGATGATGGCAAATCCCCACCACCTGTGCTAATGCATATAAAAAGAGATGCATGCCCGCCGTGCGACATTCGTTGGAGATTCGTTAGACATTCGTTAGAGATTCATTAGGCGACATTCGACGACGCAATTAAGTGTAATTTATCATATTAATATAAGCCTGCGTGTACCTGTCCTATACTATGACTTTTTCTGGCTAAAAGCGAAAAGCTCGTGTTAGAAACGTTGTTTTGTCGTACAGAACAATAGCGGAAAATTTTTACTTTTCCTGTTATATAACCGTAAACATAAATGTAGTATCGTAATTAATTTTATAGCGTAAGAGAAAGTGAGGGGTGGACAGCGAGAGTTCAGTCCTGCTTGGGGAAAACCCTTGGCGACGCGCGAGGCCCTCGAAAAATGCACAAATATGGTCATGTTTTTGGAATATGCCCAAATATGGCCATACTTGTGGGATTTTTCCGAGGTACGTGATGGGAGAAAGGCCAAGGGCTAGCGATGGTTTTCTCTGGTCAAAAAGAGCAGAGTTGAATTAGACGTTATACTGTGTAGAGAGTTGTGCAAAGAGTAAAATTTGTTCATAATATTGCAACTATATTTCCGTAATCAATTAATAAATATTATTATTATTATTGTAACACTACATATATGAAATAAAAAAATTAATACATTTTTTGAATAAAAATGAAACAAAATATGATTATTAAATTTTGTGATTTTAATAAATAATAAATTAAATTATTAGTATTAAATAGTAATTCAGTAATATTAATGTCCACTGGTTTCCTCACAAATTTGCGTATGATAAACTGCTTCTGCTCGCGACGCATGAGAAAAGCTTTCATCGAAACTGTCACACACAATCGTCGTTCGATTCATAAGGCAAGGGGTTAAATGCCGAAACGTGCGGCCACGGAAAAAGTCATAAGGTGAAGAAAACAAAAATTGGCAAACGCATATACGAGTTCATAGTCCCTACGAGCAATTTTTGTCAGACGCATATATGCGCCCATTGCACTCAAAAGGTTAACGGAGGACCGGGCGGCGACCTTTCGGAAAACAATCGATCGGCACACCAGGAACGAGCCTCCCGAAGTGAAAGTCCCCGCAGCATCGGCGGCGTGTTCCGATATAGAAGTCGGTAAAGTGGGTCAGCTGCAGACGTTGCACCACCTTCCTTTCAGCGTATCAGTTTCCGTTCCGTGGCGGCGGGACCACGCGATTAGGGGAGATATCGGGAAGCGGAATGGCTGGTTGAACGATTAATGAGAACGTTTAGGGATTTTTTTATGGGGACCTGTATTTGTAAGTGGAGAAACCTCTTAGTACCTATTTCGTTTTTGTTTTTTAAAGTGTATTGGTGAATGAAGGGAATAGTGAATGTTAATAGTTAGAAAAATTGGTGAACATGTATTTTCTTGGAAAAGCATGTTTGTGCTGGTCTTTTAGTACCTATTTTGCTTTTGTTTTTCAAAATGCATCGGTGAATGAAGGTAATAGTGAATGTTAATAGTTAGAAAAAATTGGTGAACATGCCTTTTCTTGGAAAAGCATGTTTGTGTTGGTCTCTTAGTACCTATTTTATTTTTGTTTTTTAAAATGTATTGGTGAATGTTAATAGTTAGAAAAATTGATGAACATGTCTTTTTTTGGAAAAACATGTTTGTGCTTGTCTTTTAGTACCTATTTTGCTTTTGTTTTTAAATGCATTGGCGAATGAAGGCAATAGTGAATGTTAATAGTTAGAAAAAATTGGTGAACATGCCTTTTCTTGGAAAAGCATGTTTGTGTTGGTCTCTTAGTACCTATTTTATTTTTGTTTTTTAAAATGTATTGGTGAATGAAGGTAATGGTGAATGTTAATAGTTAGAAAACTTGGTGAACATGTCTTTTCTTGGAAAAGCATGTTTGTGCTGGTGATCATGAAAGTGTTCTAAGACAACAATTTGAAAAAAAAGTTACTTTATCGATTAAATTGTATAGAAACGAGCTGGAAGAGATGGAGGATACAAATTTTAGAAAGTATTTAATTATAATCAACAATCTCTAAAAATGTTCAGAGAATTCGTTTCGATGCTCTAATACGTATCGATAATTCCAGTTTCGTTTATCCACAGCCCAGCACAACGCTCTGGAGATTGTAATAGCCAGTTAATAGAGCATAAGTTGTTTACGATGTAGAACCGGCGACTACTTACGAGCAAATGGCCCGAATCAAAATGTACCTTGGCATAATTAACAGTGGAAACGCAATGCAACTATGTCGTATCTCCTTGGCAGCTGCGGCCGTATATTTCTCTCGCAGAGCGAATTAGCTTCTCGATAACAAGCATGTACTGTGCGCATCAGTTAATTTCTACCAGGGTAAAATTATGCGCATTCTATTTTAACGTAAAGTATGGCAAAATGAACGTTAAGTAAGAAACTGCAATTGACGATCCTCTCTACATTTCAAGATCAGCATAATAACGTTAACCATATTTTGAAGTAAAATGCGCTCCATTGAACAATTAAACATTTTTATTAGAACATCGAAAATAAAAGATTAATTACTATGATTTACTGCATCTAGCTAAGAGTTGAATAAAAGTTGACAGTTACTGCATTTTGAACATTACCGCTAATTAGTGGATACTTTGAAGCAAAAAGTGCCCCATTGAGCAATTAAACATTTTTATTAGAAATCAGAAACAAAAGATTTCTATTAAATACTGCATCTAGCTCAGTGTTGAATAAAAGTTGACAGTTAATGCACTTTGAACATTAACGCTAATTAGTGGATACTTAGAAGTAAAAAGTGTCCCATTGAACAATTAAACATTTTTATTAAAACATCGAAAATAAAAGATTAATTACTATGAAACATTGCGCCTAGCATATACTCCTGTGGCGTTCTGAGCAAAACATGTGATTTCAATATGGCAGTCAAAGGATTAATAAATCATTATTATTATTAAAATTTTAGTCCCAAGAAGTTGAAGTACTCGTGTCTCGCCTAAGCGAAGCTTCTGATCGTTGTTGCTTCGTCTTGGCAATTTTTCTCGAGGTTTCGAGGACGTCTCCGTTCACCATCCGGGTACCGGAAGCAAGGCAGCAGCCATCGATGCGCGATGTCGGACGACGCGGGTGATCGATGGTACGGCCGATCAACATGGCGACCATCGATCATCCAGAACTCGTGTCTCTGTCTGGCTGCTTCCTTCCTGCGAAATCCGTCGTCCCTTTCATTTTTTTTCTCCTACGAACGATGTCGCTCGACTGGTATTCGGTGGCAGGTACGTCGATTGCCAGATGTATCTCAAGTAGTTTCCTCGAGCGGTCAGAGGTGTTTGTAATGGTAAATAGAGGAAAGGAAAGTTTCGTCCGGGAAAACTTGAGATATTTCAACGAGAATTTTGATGGGACAGTGGATGGTGCCAACTAGGATTTCATTATTAACCCTTTGCACTCAGGGCTGTCCCCTCTCATGGGACATCGTAATCCTAGCATATGATAGTTTCGAAAATTTTCAGACGTTAGTTCAGACCCGGACGTTAAACAGTCATATATGTAAATTTTAATATACGACTTAACTAAACTAAATGAAGTTTAATATACGTGATTCGTAGTAAATATTTCGAATTTGAAAATTCTTGAAATTAATATTGTTAGACAGCTGTTGGACAGTCAACTTTCGAGACTTTCGAGAATTTTCAAGATGTCTGAAAGATGGAGAAAGGTTGTACAAAGGAATGGCACCTGTATAATTTAACCCTTTGCACTCAGGGCTAAGTCGTATATTAAAATTTACATATATGACTATTTAACGTCCGGGTCTGAACTAACGTCTGAAAATTTTCGAAACTATCATATGCTAGGATTACGATGTCCCATGAGAGGGGACAGCCCTGAGTGCAAAGGGTTAAATTATACAGGTGCCATTCCTTTGTACAACCATTCTCCAACTTTCAGACATCTTGAAAATTCTCGAAAGTCTCGAAAGTTGACTGTCAAACAGTTGTCTAACAATATTAATTTCAAGAATTTACAAATTCGAAATATTTACTATAATTCACGTATATTAAACTTCATTCAGTTTAGTTAAGTCGTATATTAAAATTTACATATATGACTGTTTAACGTCCGGGTCTGAACTAACGTCTGAAAATTTGCGAAACTATCATATGCTAGAATTACGATGTCCCATGAGAGGGGACAGCCCTGAGTGCAAAGGGTTAAAACAGCCATACAGCTTTATTGAAATTATTGAAATTATTAAAATAAGCCATACCGCTTTCACAGAATGTTATTTCTCTATTTGTCTCCACCAAGCAAACGCACTTTTTTTTTCTTCGCAACCTCTCCTCTCCATTCCTTAACACCACTCGGTGTACACTACGGATCAAATCGCACACACAGTATTTACCTATTAATAACTCGTCAGCGGATAGTCAAGTGTCATTCATTCAATTTCTACTCGGAACGTCTCGAATCGACGTCTTCTCACTTATGAAATATTACCGTCAATTTATCAGCGGGAAAGAAGTGCAACGCAAATTTGCATTAGACGGACACATAGAGCTAACAGCGATTTCCTTTTCCGTGCATTCTGCGCGAACGTGTCTCTCGCGTTTCAAGGATCTCACGCGGCGAGGAACAGGGGGGGGGGGTGGAAGAGGCAGCTGCGTTTCTATCACAGGGAATTCATTAACGAACTTTCCACTTGTCGTGTTTCGAGGAATACAAGAGTGCCTCCTATCCATCTATCATAAGCAAGCGTTAACCTCTCGTTTTATGCAAATATTGCAGCGAACAGAAAAGTGGCCAGAAGTTGAACATCGCGTCGGAGAAACGCGACGTTCGTCGCTTTTAACCCTTCTATTGTGACTGAGTCCACGAACGCCTTACCTCGATTAAATTTAGCTTGATAAACTCAACACAATTTTTAACTTGGGTGTTTTTGAACTGTTTAATTTGGCAAATTTAATTTTTATCGTATCTTTAAATACAAAGACGAAAAAATTTATCTAGTCTCATCTTTGAGAATATTTTTTATTGTTAACGTATTCTTAGTTATGTAATATAGGACATTTATTATGATTTGAAAAATTTCTGCAGAACAGACAACCAGGCAATGATCCTTGAAAAGTTTACTCAAACTAGAATAATTTACTTTGTTACCCCTTATTAGCCTAATTGTCTGATTTTGCAGGGGACTTGCATGGTAATTAGTTGATTCATAATAGAGGATGTCTTACAAATCTCTGAATTTCCTGCTTTTTAACCTTACCTCGACTCAGACGTGTTGCTTTCGCTCAGTCAAGCTGAACGCTCAACTTTTCAAGGTGTGCCGTAGAAAAATCAGCGACAAACCGGAAGAAGCTTCGTTGACGCGCGTGTGTAACCCGGAGACCACAAAGCGGGCTCCGTAAAACCGTTCTCAGGCATTCTCACCGATTTCCACGAGAGAAGACCAGCGTTCCGTAAATCTCGCCTCTGAGAGTGTCACATAAATGTCGCACGCGTGTTCCCGTACGTGACGACCTTCCGCTCCACACCGCGCTGGTGATTACAATTTATTTCCCGACAACTAAATATAGTTTCCTTCGATTCCTCTGAACGTACATCGGCTTCGACTAGCCCGGACAACTTTCGTTGCATCAAGATCCTTTACGTTGCACATGCAACTCCATTCAAAAATTACGGATATGTAGGAAATCTTACTTTTATTATTTTTTTTTAAATTAAATATTCCCTTTATTATCTGTGACTATTTAAAAACGTATTTACAAATATTTACATAATAGTTAGCAGCGTTTGACTTCCATTACTTTAAACGGTAAATGCTACAATATATATATGAGATATTTTGGTTCCAATAAGTCTTTTGGAAATTTTTACACACCATAACTGACATATTAGAGTATAATTTGGATCGCAAGATATGTAAATATGTATTACTTTTGCAGTTTATTGTGAAAAATTTCAGAGGACCGCGATAGCGCTTCCGGGTTTTTTCGCATGTGTATAGAGATGCACGATCGGGAACCCCGGTACTCAAAGGGTTAAAATTAACGTAGTTTATAATTCGTAATTGTTCTACAATGTAAAATTGTTTAAACTAGAAAATTTTTTTTCATTTGCATATATAGGATTACAATTATTGATTTTACGTTCCATCAATGTTTTTATATACGCAAAACAAAAATTCGGTCCATAAAGGGTTAATATCATTATTATTAAAAAAGTAAGAAAAATTATCCTCCATTACGGAACCATAGGCTATAAAGAATTCGTGTATTAAGCACTGCGATGACAATTTCAAGTTACAATTGTTTATTGCGATATAATCCACTCAATTTGATAAAACCAAAAAAAAAAAGGAAATACTGAATCGTAAATACAGCAGGTGCCTGGAAGCATACTTACACGCAACAGTGTGTACGTACGCGAGCATCAACGTGCATCGAAAGAGAACCACGGAAGAACCTTCGTACAAATCTCGGTCGATAAAGGGTTAATATCATTATTATTAAACAAGTAAAAAAATTATCCTCCATTACGGAACCATAGGCTATAAAGAATTCGTGTATTAAGCACTGCGATGACAATTTCAAGTTACAATTGTTTATTGCGATATAATCCACTCAATTTGATAAAACCAAAAGAAAAAAGAATACTGAATCGTAAATACAGCAGGTGCCTGGAAGCATACTTACACGCGACAGTGTGTACGTACGCGAGCATCAATGTGCATCGAAAGAGAGCCACGGAAGAACCTTCGTACAAATCTCGGTCGATAAAGGGTTAATATCATTATTATTAAAAAAGTAAGAAAAATTATCATCCATTACGGAACCATAGGCTATAAAGAATTCGTGTATTAAGCACTGCGATGACAATTTCAAGTTACAATTGTTTATTGCGATATAATCCACTCAATTTGATAAAACCAAAAAAAAAATACTGAATCGTAAATACAGCAGGTGCCTGGAAGCATACTTACACGCGACAGTGTGTACATACGCGAGCATCAACGTGCATCGAAAGAGAGCCACGGAAGAACCTTCGTACAAATCTCGGTCGATAAAGGGTTAATATCATTATTATTAAACAAGTAAAAAAATTATCATCCATTACGGAACCATAGGCTATAAAGAATTCGTGTATTAAGTACTGCGATGACAATTTCAAGTTACAATTGTTTATTGCGATATAATCCACTCAATTTGATAAAACCAAAAAAAAAAAGGAAATACTGAATCGTAAATACAGCAGGTGCCTGGAAGCATACTTACACGCGACAGTGTGTACGTACGCGAGCATCAACGTGCATCGAAAGAGAGCCACGGAAGAACCTTCGTACAAATCTCGGTCGATAAAGGGTTAATATCATTATTATTAAAAAAGTAAGAAAAATTATCATCCACTACGGAACCATAGGCTATAAAGAATTCGTGTATTAACCCTTTTAGTACCGAGAAAATTTAACGAATTTGCTAAGGTTTGGGAAAAAGCTCATAAAAACGGAAGTAAGAATGATATTTACAAAATTCAACAAGAAGCATATTACGGAATAAAAGAAAAAATTGAAACATTTATAACGTTTTATAAATTTATTTTGAGATAGAACTCTCTCGCTATGCAAATAGTTAGGCGCCATGGCATACGCAACGATATATCGTCGTTCGGCACTAAAAGGGTTAAGCACTGCGATGATGATTTCAAGTTACAATTGTTTATTGCGATATAATCCACTCAATTTGATAAAACCAAAAAAAAAGGAAATACTGAATCGTAAATACAGCAGGTGCCTGGAAGCATACTTACACGCGACAGTGTGTACGTACGCGAGCGTCAACGTGCATCCAAAGAGAGCCACGGAAGAACCTTCGTACAAATCTCGGTCGAGCAGGCTCGAGCATCGTCCTCTGTCCCTTCTCTCCCAACCCCGTTCCCTTCACCGTCGCGGTGGCACAGAGCGCTGAAACGTATGGACTTCGTTACTGTCCGCGGACACGGTTATCTACGAGCAGCGGAGGACTCTTCCTGAATAAACACCGGTGGCCAGGGCCGATGTTCGACTTCTATATTACACACGGGGGAAACGTTAGGCCACGCCGGGGCCCGGGGTCTTCCTTGGAGAAGGTGGCTCGCGGGTCATCGAACGAGAAAGGCTTTCTACTTCTGTGTTGCGCATAGAGGCCAACAGGGCCCCGTGTACACCGCCGTGGCTCTCTCTCCTTCGACGATGTAGATTGCCCGCGGAGCATCTCTACGTACATCGAGATACCAACCGCGAGATAAGAAGCTACCGTGCAACCTGCCTCTGATACGATGCCCTCGATGTTGTTGCCGTTGCTGTTGCTCTGACTGCGATTTTTCAACTGGGCTTAATGGTTCGGGGAGGAAGATCGAGTTCATTGGGATGCTTGTAGATTGTTGTTTCTTTTTTTTTTTTTGGAGAGAAGGGGATTTTTATAAGCGACGCGTGCTGATGATTTTTGAGCAAGCTGGGGCTGAAATCGAGAGGGAGTAAATGGGAAATGAGGATAGTGGTACGTGCCACTGTATGTTGCTCGATTGTTGTTCTTTTTTTTTGATAGAAGGGATTTTTTATGGGTGACGCGTGTTAGTGATTTTTGAGCAAGCTAGGACAAAAATGGGGAGGCAGTAAATGGGAAGTGAAGATAGTGGTATATGCCACTGTACGCTGCTCGATTGTTGTTCCTTTTTTTTGGGGAAAGAGGAGGATTTTTATAGGTGACGCGTGTTAGTGGTTTTTGAGCAAACAATGGGAAATTGGGATAGTGGTATACGCCACTGTAAGAGTTATTCAAGTGTTGTCATTGATAAGATGATGTGTACATTTTTTTGAAATATCTTGGTAATTGAACTTCTTACACTAGTCTTATTTGAGTAATTATTATTAATTAGCAGTTGGAAAGAAGTGTCAGCATAATCCGTCCTTCTATCATGTAACAGTTATCTCTAATATCCTTTGTCTGTATTTTGACTCAAGCTATCTAAATGTTTCTATACAACATCCAAATCACATCATGATCGTTTAAAAGTTTGAGTTAGGCTCAAGTTAGACATCTGTCATGTAACAGTTATCTCTAATATCCTTTGTCTGTATTTGGACTCAAGCTATCTAAATGTTTCTATACAACATCCAAATCACATCATGATCGTTTAAAAGTTTGAGTTGAGCTGAAGTTAGACTTCTGTCATGTAACAGTTATCTCTAATGTCCTTAAAGCATATATACATACACAGTTAAACTGTATTTCAACTCAAGCTATCTAAATATTTCTATACAACATCCAAATCACATGATGATCGTTTAAAAGTTTGAGTTGGTCTCAAATAAGACTTAAGTTTGAGTTAATAATCCATAAACCCATCCACGTGCTTCGAGTCCACGCGTTCAACCCTGAACATCTTCCCATGGTGTTGTTACCTGTAACTGTACAACACCCCGTGTGCCAGCTGAGCGGGTGGTTCCAGCTCGGTGATACATATCCCGTGTTATTATTCCTCGAAGCTGTCCAATTACCTTAGCCGGCAGCGCAATTCGCGCTAATGGATCGAGAAGCACGGCACGTCGCGTCGTGGCGAGCGGCGGGGAAAATCGCCACGACGCCGTTCCTGAATTTCTTTGGCGGATTTCCAAACGCGTCGAACGAACCGAACCCCCACCCCTGTGTTGCATGGTCCACCACCCCCTGCTTCCCCCTCCTTGCCCGTGGAAAAGTTACGTTTACCTAAGGTTTTGATCCTATTTCCGTGCGGGTCGCCGACCTCCCCTCTTCAACGACCACCGTCACCACTTTTCTTTGTTTCCGTTCCGCTCTCCAATCTTTCGCTCCTTCTCTCCCGACAGCGCTTTCGCGTTCTACCCTTGGACAACCTTTTATTGGTTTCTCTTGAGCCGACGGCCTTACGGTTCTCCGAGTAGTTCGAACAACGAGACCTCTTCGTTTCCGGTGGTCGTTGCAGTGGCATTTGTATGGTGGTAATGATGGAGTCCATTAAATGGCGCTTATTAATGTTTTCAATGGTTTGTTAAGCTAATCGAATGTTTAACACAAGAACTACTAAGGCGGTCAAAATGACCGATTCATAGTTTTTTAAACAAACTTCGTAGATTCGGTATGGTGTACGTTTGGAAGGTTTCTTAGTACTTGGTAATGATGGAGTCCATTAAATGGCACTTGTTTATGTTTTCAGTGACTCGTTAAGTTAATCGAATGTTTAACACTAGAACTACTAAGGCGGTCAAAATGACCGATTCATAGTTTTTTTAAACAAACTTCGTAGATTCGGTATGGTGTACGTTTGGAAGGTTTCTTAGTACTTGGTAATGATGGAGTCCATTAAATGGCACTTGTTTATGTTTTCAGTGACTCGTTAAGTTAATCGAATGTTTAACACTAGAACTACTAAGGCGGTCAAAATGACCGATTCATAGTTTTTTTAAACAAACTTCGTAGATTCGGTATGGTGTACGTTTGGAAGGTTTCTTAGTACTTGGTAATGATGGAGTCCATTAAATGGCACTTGTTTATGTTTTCAGTGACTCGTTAAGTTAATCGAATGTTTAACACTAGAACTACTAAGGCGGTCAAAATGACCGATTCATAGTTTTTTTAAACAAACTTCGTAGATTCGGTATGGTGTACGTTTGGAAGGTTTCTTAGTACTTGGTAATGATGGAGTCCATTAAATGGTGCTTATTAATGTTTTCAATGGTTTGTTAAGCTAATCGAATGTTTAACATTAGAACTGCCAAGGCGGTCAAAATGACCGATCTTTTCGACATAAGTAAATGTACTAGTGTATAGTTCTAGTGTTAAACCGCATTTTTTTACCAGTTCCTGCAGTCGTTGGGTCTATATGTATTAGTTAATGCTAGAACCATGAAAGGGGTTAGAGTGATTTATTAATAATTCTTCATGGGAACCTATATAGTTAAAGTACTTTATACTTTTGGAAATTTACTGTAACTTGTACTATGACTACTGAGATCTGTTTCCCTGATATTAGATATTTCTTTTCTTTTATGCCATTTTCTAATTTGGTTCCCTTGTCACAAATAAGTATGCCCTAATTATTGGTAGCTTTAGCGTTAGTATAAACTACTTATCTTACACTTCATTGAAATCAGGTTTCAGTTTAAACTATGAAATACTATAAACGACAGTGTATGAATATTTGTGATATTACTTTAATTAGTATGCAAATGCAAAAATTTATGAAAGTTATCAAGGATTATCAAAATATAAAGTATCAGAGATCAACAGCAGACATTATAATCAAATCATCTACCAAAAAAAACCAACACTAATTCAATTCATCTTTTCTTTGCCCCTATTGGCATTTTTATAATAATAAGCCACCTCTATCGAACATAAATTATCATCCTGACGATAAAAAAAAACGTGTCGCTGCTACATGAATGGCTGTCGTTCAACGACAATTTCGATTTTCGATGAAACTTCTTCCTGCGTCATACAGAGCATGTAACGAGTTTTCCTCCGGGATCATTTCGCGGTAGCCATGGCATGTTCTTCCGCGTGTTTCTCATTTTCACACCGGTCCTCCATCACCCGTTCCTTTTTCTTTCTCCTCGCGGCCGTTTCTCGTCGCCGTTTCGCTTCAACCTCTTGTCCTGCGTCCAACGGACCTCTTAACGTTTCTCCTCGCACTATACACCTGTCAGACGTCTCTTAATTGTGTGACGACTTTATAGCTCGAACTGATATCCGCGAGGATAGCGACGGGTACCGCGTGATCGTTACGCGAAAGATAGAACGCTGGAAATAAGCTGTGCTAATCGTAAAATAATTTTAGAATCGCGGATGCGAGTGTCGGGCGAAGGTGGACATTGTGATTTTTAATAGTAAATGGTAAGATAGATTTAGGTACCGTTTTTGTTAATTGACTATATAATTAACCGGTTATGACCTAGAAATATTTGTTTCTAAAAATTATGAATTTTCTACATAAGTGAGATATTATAGTCCTTAGGATGATGTAAATATAATTATTTTGTTTTTCCGTTCTTGAAATTCTGAACGTTCTCACAACGACACTATTATACAGACTAAATCAGTAACTAATAATGTGACACACACGTCTATATAAAAGTGAATTACATACTTTAATTCAGAACAATGCAGAAAACAGTTCTCAAAAACGATATATAATCTGATTCGGTGCACTGTTGCCATATTGCAACGGTGTAATAATTTGAATTAATTATTAATTAATTATTATTGTTAATTTATTTAAGAACTACTAAATCTTATTCCTTTCAAAAATATTGTAATTAGTCGCAGCAGTATGATAATTAGATGCAGCATCGCATCTCAGAGAAAAGATAACATTTTCTTCAATCTTCAGACAGACGAGCAAACCATATACATATTTAATATCATTGTCAAATTAGAATAACTTTATTAAACTTGCTCTCTTACAAAAGAAAGAAACCCCTATCTTCTAATATTTCCCTATTTACTAAAGTTTTATTCACATTTGAAACGAGTAAAAATTTATTTAAATCACCAAACATTATAATACATACAACTGCATCGGATATCTTGAATATTTTCTCGAATCCACGCTCGCGTTATCACATTCCCCCATTTTCATTTGCAATGGAAAGCTACAAAACTTGCAGAGTATAGAAAAACTGGAAAAAAAAAGGCGCATCGTTTCCATCGAATCGGTGTCGATCCCGATTTTCTCACGCGCCAAGCAACGAGAGGCAATAACAATAAAATAGAATGAATCCCCGTGAGACGCCTGTTACGCGAATCGCCATCGATCTCCAGTTAACGACGGGGACCAGCGTTCCTACACGACCGCCATAAGCAAGATCCGTCTTTCGTCGATCTTCATTGAGCGGAGTCGCACGAAAAACCGGGACGATCGAGCGACCGATGTCAGCGACACGAAAAATTAATCGGCCCTTTACCAGGGTGGCTGTCCCTCGGCATTCCACCTCGTTCACCACGTCGTACGTCCTCGTTCCTCCTCGTTCCCTGCCGTACGCTGCCCTACTGGTCGTCGCGCAGCAAGAACCGTCGAAACGCCTCGAGGATGGCTCCCTGTTTAAAGAAGCAGCTAATTAATGATTAGCGCGCCGCATCGAAAATAGCGACGACTTTTTTTTTCGTCCCGACAAGATTACCATCGCCGGACAGGGGGCCGGGGAGGTAGAAAAACCACGATGCTTTACGACTGAAGCACATTGAATTCTACGAGAACGATGTCGTTGCAGCTGGGTATACTCTATATAACAGGATAGTTGGGTTGTAAAAAATTGTGGTATTACACGAAACTAAAACTTAGAGATGGTTTGCAGAGCTTAAAAAGAATTCCTGATGTTGTATAATTTAACGTTTCCTGTGAGATAAATAACCGTCAAATGATAATTGTTTTATATTAAAATCACAAAAAAAACCATTATCACATTTCTATATGTCATAATCACAAATCTATTCTTTGTTTTAAGTTCATCAGTCATTCGATAAATTATACATTACGGGAGAATACGTGTAGAAAAGTAGGGGTAGATTCTAGAAACTAATAAAAAAGTATTATTTTTCTTTCAGAATTATCTGAGGTCTAATGATTGACCAACTACACTAGACATCAATCTTTGCTAATTCTGGATGGTTATTAGTAAATGACAGATTCCTGGAAATAACCAATAAGGTGTAAACAGAAATTTGTTTTTCTCGATAAATACCATAGCGCGTCCTCTGATCTCCCGTAAAAGCATAAGAACTCGCAATCTCAAGTATCAGATTAATCCGTACAACTAACATCTTTTATAAATCCAATTAAAGGCATCAATGAAAACGATCCCTTTGAATGCTGTGGACGCATATATGCGTCTGGCGAAATATACTTCAGTATTGTCTCTCTATGTGGCAGTTTGTTGCTACTCTCTAATTGATAATCGCTATCCCCACTCCTCGAAATATAAACACATTCATATGCGTTTTTTGATTTTCCACTTACTGCAACACAATTACTAATGTATGAGTAGTAATAATGCTATCCACGCAAAACATTTCGATATAGAGTATTCAGCACTCAAAGGGTTAAGGAACAATTTAGTACGAGCCAAGTATTGTCTCTCTATGTGGCAGTTTGTTGCTACTCTCTAATTGGCAGTCGCTATCCTTGATCCTTGGAATATTCAGCATTCATATGCGATTGTTTTTCGATCTTCCACTTTTGTTGCATCACAATTACTAGTGTACGAGTGAAAATAATGATATCCACGCAAAGTATTTTGATGTAGACTATTCAGCACTCAAAGGGTTACGGAACAATTTAGTACGAGCCAAGTATTGTCTCTCTATGTGGCAGTTTGTTACTATTCTCTAATTGGCAGTCGTTATCCTTGATCCTTGGAATATAAACACATTCATATACGTTTTTTGATTTTCCACTTACTGCAACACAATTACTAGTGTACGAGTAGCAATAATGCTATCCACGCAAAACATTTCGATGTAGAGTATTCAGCACTCAAAGGGTTAAGGAACAATTTAGTACGAGCCAAGTATTGTCCCTCTATGTGGCAGTTTGTTACTACTCTCTAATTAGCAGTCGCTATCCTTGATCCTTGGAATATAAACACATTCATATGCGTTTTTTGATTTTCCACTTACTGCAACACAATTACTAATGTATGAGTAGTAATAATACTATCCACGCAAAACATTTCGATGTGTAGACTATTCAGCACTCAAAGGGTTACGGAACAATTTAGTACGAGCCAAGTATTGTCTCTCTATGTGGCAGTTTGTTACTATTCTCTAATTGGCAGTCGTTATCCTTGATCCTTGGAATATAAACACATTCATATACGTTTTTTGATTTTCCACTTACTGCAACACAATTACTAGTGTACGAGTAGCAATAATGCTATCCACGCAAAACATTTCGATGTAGAGTATTCAGCACTCAAAGGGTTAAGGAACAATTTAGTACGAGCCAAGTATTGTCCCTCTATGTGGCAGTTTGTTACTACTCTCTAATTAGCAGTCGCTATCCTTGATCCTTGGAATATAAACACATTCATATGCGTTTTTTGATTTTCCACTTACTGCAACACAATTACTAATGTATGAGTAGTAATAATACTATCCACGCAAAACATTTCGATGTAGAGGGTTAAGGAACAATTTAACACAAGTCAACCTCCCGTGACCACCGTAAAAGGGAGTCGTTCGCATCCTTCGATTCCATCTGTATTATAAAATGGCAGCGCGCGAAGTTTCGTCAAGGTTGACGTCGATCGCGTTTCATCGCCGGCCATGTACGCGAGCACTCGTGCGGAATACGCAAGCGTACAGAGGCTGGTAATATATTATAATTGCGTTTCTTGCGATCCCATCGGCCTGGGGAATAATAAGAAAACGTACAGACAGCACACCCCGGCGTATTCCACCTCTGCGCGCGTGTGCACGCGGACAGGTAGAGTATCGTCTCGCGTGTAGGCCACCCAGTGTTCGAGTGGAACGTTTCGAGAATACCCCTTGCCACGGCATTAATTATCCAGTGATCACTCCCGTGTAATTAATTGACCGATCGACCTCCTTCGGCGCGAGAGATAAGAAAAATGGATGCGCCTGGGCATCGTTTCCTGTAAGAGGACCAGGGGAGAGAATACGATGCGCCGCGAGAGAGGCTGGATCGCGAGGATCGACGCGATTATTGCTACGAGACTTGAATGGTACCATTTGTTACCCATTGTCGATATTACGAAGCTGTGTGTACAGTATAGGAAAGGTAGGCTTAAGACTCCAAGATTCGGTGGAAATAAGTTGACTAACAAATGAAGTTTATTTTTTTTTATTTTATTTTATTTCGTAAACGGGTTAAACCATTTGAAACACAAAAGTATGAATAAAATACAAATTGTAGAGTGCCATCGTAAGCGACCAATAATCGTATAATGTTACTTCTAAAAGTAACAGAGGAAGCAAGAAAGTTTAGAAAACCGCTAAATCTATTAATATTAATAAAAATGCTAT
>JAOPTO010002421.1:97302-234090 GCA_033822845.1 Tetrapedia diversipes
GGGGGGGGGATCGTGGCGCAGGATCGACGAACACGTCCGCTACGTAGCCAGGATCTACGGTGGAGAAATTTCTCTGCGTCGTTGCCCATTATCGTATCGAGTATCGACCGCACGCCGCAATTTCTGCCCACCGGGTCACGTCCAGCCGCGAAATCGGTATGCGGAAGAGAAAATATCGATGTTTATCGCGATGCGGACGGTCGCCGTCGATGCCCCGACGCGAACCTAATCTCCCGACGCCGCACACCTCTAACGGTGCGCCATGATATTGCACCAGAGGCATTTCTTCGTTTTTCGGCACCCCGTGGAACGGGACGTCATGGGGAAGACATGGCACACCATGGAGATGTGAAGCAGCTCAACCCATTCACTGCCAAGGCAAACTTAGAGCGTCTTGTCCTGGACGCTAAGAATTTATTTTAAAGAAAATGTTGGTTACCATTTTGATAATAAAGAATGATATTAAACAAAAATATTATTATATAAAGTGTTCGTTTATCCTTTCTAATATTAAACAAAAATATTGGTACATAAAGTGTTCGTTCATCATTTCTAATAATTCCTAACTCAAACGATTATATACTTATTCCGTGACCAATTGCAATTAATCTGAACTTGCAGCACAAGCTACGAGATATCTTGTAGTTGGCAGTGAATGAGTTAACCCTTTGCGGTCCTATGTCGAACGTGTCTAGACACAGCATTTCGTTCTATGATAATCCATAAATAGTGTTCTACCATAATGACAATAAAACTGAGAGATAAACAATATTTGCTAACCATAAAATTATGGTTTACATTGTTCTGTCGTTTTAACCCTTTGCGGTTCTATGTCGAATGTGTCTCGTGTATTTGTCTCGGAAAATTGGACAAAACTTTTTCCACATTCAACTTCCAAGTTTCAACTTCGTTGAAATTTATCCAAATTGGATAAAACAAACACGATTTTAAAGTTAAAGATTTCTAGTTTTTGTCGATACGAAGAATTTTTATAGAAATGGCTGTTTTTTTTCTTTTATTTTAATTGCGAACAATATTTTCATGTTTTTCATTTTCAGCTTTTTTTAAATGTGACCGACTTCTTTTTGAATATTTTATCCTAAAGTTAAACCTGTGACAGTTTTTCGTTTGTGTCACTGAACTCAAATGTAATTGCAGTGTATGATCATTTAAGAGTTGAGTTACTCTTAATTTACGTTATCGAATTCTTATGTACTTATTCTAAAATTTAAAAAGAACTTAAGTGATTCAAATACAGGTGACATTCCAACCTTAAAAATTGAAACTTCCCTATAAGAATTAATATGATTTCGTGAGTTCATTTAAGAGTTGAGTTACTCTTAATTATAAGTACGTTATCGAATTCTTATGTACTTATTCTAAAATTTAAAAAGAACTTGTGTGATTCAAATACAGGTGACATTCCAACCTTAAAAATTGAAACTTCTCTATAAGAATTAATTTGATTTCGTAAGTAGAATCTGATCGCCACTAATGGCGGATACCTAAAATGGCAGTCAGAGGAGATAACACTTGCCGGAAGAATATCTCTAATAAACTTTTTGTATTATTATTTCCGTCTATGTTATCGTCGTGCAATTTTAGTTCCAGCTATACGTTCCATAAATCTTCACACTTTTTGCCCCTTCGACTTCTCATCAATATTTCAATACACCATTACTATTACCATTCTCACATAAACTTCCTGCTTTTATAACATCGTACTCGACCGCACGTACCTCGGACACAATACATAGTGGGTAACTAAAGCTGTCTTACGTTTACACCATGCAACATGTTGCGATTTACGACTATTGAAACCGTTTGCTAATGTTATTTGCAACGATCACACGGAATTACGTTCCGTTTCGATATTTTTGACGAAGACCACAGAACAGGCAAAAATAGAATCTTGCAATTTGTAGGAGGAAGTAAACGACGTGGCGAACACCGCCTTGGAAATACGATTCTTCGATAGAAATTATAAAATCCGCTCGAGCGAGAGCCGATAACGGAATAGCGAACCGTGTTGCACGTTTATCCGATACTTATCGAGTAATGGCTTATCATACGTGGTGTATGCATAGCAGGCGCCGCGATGCGTGAATTGAAACGGCGAATTGAAATTTACTATCGACATATAGAGGAAAGGCTTGAGATCTTCGAACACGTGTGAATTTTTACGGAACCGTTGTCCATTCTGAATCTTTACCCTTTTTTTTTTTGAATATGAATGTTTATTACAGCCTTTAAGATACACTTACATATACAAAAGAATCATTTGATCTCCAACAGTCAAAGAGATATCGCTTTTACAATGAATTATTACTTATTAGACTAACAAATTTAATATAAACATACGTAGCCATACAAATTTACATATATATATATATTTATTTTTTTAAATTTACATATAACAACTTTTTTTGGTTGATTTTTAAGACGGTACACATATTATTTGTTCTCAATCATTCTAATATATTTAGACCTGTCCTTATGCCACCCATCAAAGATCGGCACGAACTTTCCGGATAACCCAATAGAATAAGTTATGTTTACTTCTTTTTTAAGGGGGTATTACTGTCTAGGATTTTGAAATAATCCATTCTTTTTATTGCATTTTCTTAAATTGTATGACTTAAAAAATATTTGTGCAAAACCATTTGATTTAATTCATGAAAATACCGACGATATAGAAGTTTTAACAGAAAAGTTTTAACAAACAACCAGCACTTTCTAATGAAATATTGAAAATTATAAAACCTGTTTCTGAAGATTTGTCAGAAGAACGGCTGTTGATGCAAGTAACACTTTGCAATGGAAAAATACTTAACCGCGTGCCCGTGTTCCCTCGAACACGTCCCTCGTCATCCAGGAATCAACGAATAATGGTCTACTTTCTTTGGCTAACACGCCACCTAATCGAGTAACGGCCAATTAAGTATTCACCTTACAACGCATTAGCGTAGACGACAATTACTCTTCGTCCTGTTTCCCGACGCGATTCACGATCCTCCGCTCGTGCACAATCGGAATACACATCACCGTCCAGACAGACGCGACTCGTTGGAACAGGTAGCATACGTAAAGCCAAGCCAACCAGGTTGGTTCGTGCTACGAGACGGACTCTTGTCCGGCTGAAACGGCCAGCGATTCAACGCAAATTGACGCGACGCGGCCTGACACCAGCGCAGGGATCACGTATTCTCAAAGCAGCCCTTTCGAGGACCGTTTCGAGAAACACACATCGTCGCGTGTCCTCCTCTGGTTCAACCACCCCTCAGGAATCACCCCCTCAACCTGCCTCGACCGTGTTTACCCAGCACTTGAACCGTACCACGATCCTACGCGTTCGAGGGAACCCCATGGGTCGTGGTCGCTTCTTTTTGGTCATACAGGATGCATAGGGTGTTCTAGAAATGAATGCTGTCTTGTTTGAGTAAATACGTAGGAACAATTTATTTATAGAACTATTAACTATTTGCACAGATTAAAAGGTGACTGTTAGTCGTTTAATGATACTATATTAATTCCAAAAATTTTAAAATTCGAGATATTTACTAAGATTCACCTATATTAACACTAGATTTACGGACATTTCTTGTACATATAGGGTTTACACCGTTGAGAATAAATAAATAAATAAATAAATTCACTAGTAACCGAAACACAGATCGTTTCATACCCGGTATATCAAAGGAAACCCTGTGCATTAAATGAATAACCCTTTGCAGTCGAGAGGTGACTGTTAGTCGTCTAATGATACTATAATAATTCCAAAAATTTTAAAATTCGAGATATTTATTAAGATTCCCCTATATTATACGTCATTTAGTTTAGTCAAGCGATATAGTAGAATTTACCTACATGACTATTTAATCTCTGAGTCTAACTAATAAAGAAACGAAAGTCTGAAAATTTGCAAAACGATCATTTGATGACTAACAGTCACCTCTTGAGCGCAAAGGATTAACAATAAGAAACACAATGAAATATAACAAAAATATTAAATACACTGAAATACGATCTATAACACACACTCTCTTATTATCTCTCTCTCTCTCTCTCAAAATTACACTTTACCACTATCATATCTATAATGATGATCTATGATGATCTTCCATTCGAATAATGTTACGAATAAACTGCATGGCCTAGAGATTCGCACTATTTCTTTGTTCTTTTTTCCCCTCTTAGAGCCTCATTCTATGTGTTCCACCTATCACACCTATCAGTGCTGTTTAAATTGAATATTCCCTGTATAATTTTAATTGAAAATCGTGATTAGGTAGCCCGTTGAAGTTAGATCACCCGGTATGCCGAGTAACCTTTTTCTTCTGTCCACTCGACCCTTTCCGTGGATCTGTAGCTTTCGTGAATAGCAAAGGTCTTTTGGAAGTGAAGAGGACACCGATGGAGAGCGTGTTCCCCGAGAGCTGCGTCAATATTGACGCGTCCACCGGTGCAAGTCGACAAACGCGCTTCTGAAATCCGCGAAGACGGACTTCGACGACACCTGTCACGGCTTGAACGAAGTGTAGGGCAAGATTCATGGAGAAATGGGAATTATGAAGTATTTTTAGAATGTGTAAATTTCACAAATTTGTATTGCATGCACTGTAGGGTTCGGAAAGATCCCTGACGAAGCTCGTTCGACACTTCACGGAATGTAGAGTTTTCCAGCAAAAACCGCGCCAATTAGGCTAATTAGGTACATTTAACGAAGGCCTCTGATTCATTTGGCCGTGCCGTCCAAAGGTTGTACAAAGAACCTGCATTCCAGGGAATAGAGGACACGATCAGTAAAAATAATGATTTAGAAATGTGAAAAGCACCTTTAACGTAGGAAAGTGTATCCTGTACGTGAAGTGAAGAATCACACGTAGTTATAATATTTCTATCTATATACAATTATGACTGTTGTGGTTCTGTGGCTATGATGAGAGAGTGAAGGAAAAGGAAAAGGAATGGATATTTCGTCTGGGGCCTGCTAGTGGACTGATCAGTAAAGCTTATCTACAAGGCCCGTGCCTTAGGCACAGGGATAAGAAGTGATATCCCTGAACTTGTACATATAAAAACCGTGTTAGACTCGAATACTTGCGAGAAAGGTAATTAGTTGACCCCTCCTAGTGGCAAGGGCAGGAGTAGATAACATAAAGATTCTTTATTCAATACTAAATTGGCATTGGCATTTTTTACCAAAATTCCACATTCAAATGAATCAATTCTTGGTCCACCAGAAAAATTTTTAAATTTCGTTCCATTCAATATATTTCTGTAATCGTCATTGAAAATCGAATCGATGGCTTCCAACGCAAAACTCCCACGGATCACGCCGGTTTTCAAGAAAATGTCAGACTCGGCGCGAATGCAGAAAAGTCGCCACACTATCTATTTTTTGTTCAATACTAAATTGGCATTGTCATGTTTTACCAAAATTTCACATTCAAATGAATCAATTCTTGGTCCATCAGAATAACTTTTACATTTCGTTTGACTCGTTACATTTTTGTAATCTTCATTGAAAATCGAATCGATGGCTTTCAACGCAAAACTCCCGCGGATCGCGTCGGTTTCCAAGAAAATGTCAGACTCGGCGCGAACGCAGAAAAGTCGCCACACTATCTATTTTTTGTTCAATACTAAATTGGCATTGTCATGTTTTACCAAAATTTCACATTCAAATGATACAATTCTTGGTCCATCAGAATAACTTTTACGTTTCGTTTGACTCGTTACATTTTTGTAACCTTCATTGAAAATCGAATCGATGGCTTCGAACGCAGAACTCCCGCGGATCGCGTCGGTTTCCAAGAAAATGTCGGACTCGGCGCGAGCGCGCCGGCGCAAGAAAACGGGCTCGCTGTCGCGCATGCGCATTTTTACGGTTGCTCCGAGGCGAGAGCGCATGCGCGCCGCGGCGGAACGCGCACGGAATGGGACGGAGCGCGGTAATTAAAATGCTGTGTACGAAGCGCGCGGCGCTGCGGCCCGTGGAGCTCCCTTTCTTTCTCCGGCAAATAAATTCAACGCCGGCCGCTCGTTCCTCTTCGTTCCACGGGCGGTTTCGCTGGAAATCGCCGGCAGAACCGGGGCTGCCGCAACGTTGCCCGCTGAAAGAAATAAAAGCCAGAAAGAGGGGAACAGAGTGTGTGTGAGAGAGAGAAAGAGTAAGATAGAGAGGAGGGTGGAGGGAGGGGCGGAAAAAAAGAATTGCAGCTCGTAACCGGCGAGAGAGCGCTTGTGGCGACAGCGATACTAATTTCACCTCTGCATTCCATCGCCTCGTTGGCCTGTTGCCTCAAGGCACGCCTCGTTCACGCTCGTCTCTGTTGCGTCGACCTCGCGCTGACTAGGGGACAAATTTTTCGCGGGGAACCGCAAAACAGGAACATTTAGCGATTAACATTCGTATGACGAATTCAGGGTCGCTTCGATCCCGTAGTTATGAAATACAGGGTAAGGTTGTATAATGTGAGATTCATTTGAATAAAAAGAAAAGTCACAATTTTCGGTTAAGGACACATTTATTGAAATTAAATACAGGTGGTAAAGCTAAAATAAGTATTCTTTTACAGTCTACTAGAAGAGAAAGTACAATTAAAAAGAAATTCGTTCTTTCGTAATAAAGTAAAAATTAAAATGATTCAAATTCTCAGATTTGAAAAATGAATTCTTCTTACGTGAAACCTAATTTGGTTTTGTGACGAAATTTATTTTTCTTTCCTGTATCTTCTCACACAGTGGGCGTATAAAATTTGTTTCTTCAGTCTCGTAATCTTCGTGGGCCCATCGATAACACTATACGTTTAATCCATTGTTCACCATGTATGTCTGAAGAGTAAACGCCTGTGCAAAACAAACATTCTGCGTGATAATTTGCTTCAGAATCACTATCATTACTTAGTGTAATCTCTTCATCATCCTCATCTGCCGAACTATCACTTTCCGTACATTTGTTTTCAATTGTAATTTCAAAGTGGTCTCTTTTACCACCTGTAAATAAGATATGCTGGGTTCTCATATTAGGAGAGGTCTTCAGATTAGGCAATTTTACTCTACAGGTCGTCAAAATCGTAATCAAATAAATTTATTTGCTCCAACGAAGAGTCCTGTAAGCAACCTCGGCGAAAGACATGAGATCGCCGTCGAAATGGATATTTTGTATAAAGAATCGAGTAATTTGCATTGGAACAGTTTTGATTGCAATTCGTTTATCATGGCAGTGGAGCGCAAATGGTGCATGGAAAGGTTGAAATGTCAGAACCAGTCGGAAAAACTGTCGCTACAGTGGATTAGGTGCATGAAAGGGTTTATCAAACGTGGCTGAATAATTAAGATAAATCTTAACAGAGACACACAAAAATTATAAGTTTCCCTGTTGTCAGTGAAGAAAGGATCTTTACCAAGAGTAATTTAATGAAAGTCTTGCATTGTACACAGGTATACTGTGGAATTTATGTTATAATTGCTAGCTGATTGACAATTTACATCGAACGATAACATTAACGGTGTGATAAGACTAGTTGTTCAGATGTTAAGCGAGTTTATCAGTTACATGTCCATTAGTTTCACGATTTTTCTTTGTTATTGGATACGGACAATAATTCGTAAATTTGTGATGCGTGTTGTGTTTATCAGAAGTTATCAGCTTGTTTACCTGATTAATTAATTTTAATTAATAAACTTGGTATTTGTGCACAGCTAATGAGAGTAATTATTGTTTTTAATGTGAATACTCGTAATGAAGATTCGAGTGAAGATAAATTTCTTCGTAAAGGAGGTGTTTTAAATAACCTAAAACAGGTTCTGATTTGTCTCACTGGATTAGGTTAACCTTGGTTAGGTTTCTATAAAACATTTAAAGCAGTTCTTCGTGTTTGAGCCTGATGTTATAGTCTAAGATCCCATAATAATTGTCACTTGTGTACCTTTGTCCAGTAATATGGATTGAATAAGTTTACTAGATCGATGGTATATCCTCAGGTCTAGGGATAGCTAGGGACTTTCCAAAAAGACATCAACATCCGCACAACAAAACTCAAGTTTCATTAATCCCTTTACGGAATCAAATATTTTAATTAATAATGCCTGTTTAATAATAATTACTAGACTGCGGATTTTCATTCATTTATGGAAAACTCGAATTCGCGAAAATCCGCAGATTGCCTTTAACGCGCATGGCTGTGTAGAATATCAAAAGTGAACTGCAAGTTATGAACCTTAGAAGGTGAAACGAATCTCTATCTAAATTCCTTTCCTTTACTTACCCTTGTAAACATCTGAATTTGCATAAAAATCCTCGGTCTAGTAATTACACAATTTAATGACCAAAATATGAATACACAAAATTAAAGTTCTGCAAAACGTAGAAAGTAATGTCAGTTCACACTTGGATGGAGATCATCGCTAAAGAGTTAATCCTGACGTAACGTCATGGTGTTAAACCATGATCTTCGGCACGAGGATCACTCTGTAGTTCGGTCGCTGCTCGCGTGATTCACAGTGACTCGAAAAATGGCTGTTGCAGGTCTTTGTCACCGTAATAATTCTCCCAACTATTATCCAGGTGCGAGACTCTTCATCGAAACTGTAGGAAACTCTACTTTTATTTATTTAGCAGAGTGAGATGATAGGGCTCAGGTGTGAGTAAAATAAAATGAAGTGCTTGGAATATAATAATATATTTAAAATAGTTTAATAATAATAACTTAAACGACTTTTCAACTTAGCAACTATGACGTTCTTACTTCCTTCAGAATCACACTCTTGCTGCCTTCACGGTCAAAGCCTTTCTACCACGCACTCGCATTTTCCCCGTCATATATTCTTCCAAATACTCGTTTCCTTCCTTTTTAATGGTCAACCTTTCTCACTCGGTCATTTTTTCTGCCTTCACAGTCACACTCTTTCTGCCTTCACAGTCAAACTCTTGCTGCCTTCACGGTCAAAGCCTTTCTACCACGCACTCGCATTTTCCTCGTCATATATTCTTCCAAATACTCGTTTCCTTCCTTTTTAATGGTCAACCTTTCTCACTCGATGCATTCGGTCATTTTTTCTGCCTTCACAGTCACACTCTTTCTGCCTTCGCAGTCAAATTCTTGCTGCCTTCACAGTCAAACTCTTTCTACCACGCGCTCGCATTTTCCTCGTCATATATTCTTCCAAACACTCATCTCCTTTGCTTTTAATTGTCAACCTTTCTCACTCGATGCACTCGGTCATTTTTTCTGCCTTCACAGTCACACTCTTTCTGCCTTCGCAGTCAAACTCTTGCTGCCTTCACGGTCAAACTCTTTCTACCACGCGCTCGCATTTTCCTCGTCATATATTCTTCCAAACACTCATCTCCTTTGCTTTTAATTGTCAACCTTTCTCACTCGATGGACTCGGTCATTTTTTCTGCCTTCGCAGTCAAATTCTTTCTGCCTTCACAGTCAAACTCTTCCCGTCACGCGCTCGCATTTTCCCCGTCATATATTCCTCCAAATACTCGTTTCCTTTCTTTCTATTTGTCAACCTTTCTTACTCAATGCGTTCGATCACGTTCACCCAAAATTCCTCAGTCGTAACGTTTTCTCAAATACTGATCTTTCGCGCCTTAGAGATACTCGAGTCCAAACATTCTACGTTCACACGTCTATCGCTCGACTCAACCACTCTTCACATTTTCCTAAACTCGCATCGACACGATCGCATTCCTACAAAACCGTGACAGCTGAAGCAACCGTATCTGTTGGTCGATCGCGTTGCACAATTAGATTCCCCGCCACCCCCTCGTTCCAAGACCGTGGGGGAGAGCACACACCGTCGATGGTCCGATCAAACGAGCCACGCGTATAATTACCGTGATGACCTTAAAGTCGGCCGTGCAGGCGTCGAACGGTTTTGAAAGTTAGAAAAAATGCCGGCGCGCGTAATTTCGTCGTGGAACGTGGCTGACATTTAGAACACCCGTTACAGCGACATTCACTGGCGTCAGTCGCTATATTGCGCGCGCACAAACGCACATATACGCCTATATACACACACACAATGCTTGGTCCGTGCCCACGCGTGCTCGAGCCGCGTTATTAACGCGACTAATTATCAATACTGCGGCTGTTTGAGGAATAATTAATGGTCAGACACGTGAAACGTGCGTTGGTCGGGGCTGGATCTGCTTTATCTAAGAAACCCGCTAACAAGCGGACTGTCGGTGTTTACGTAGATTTGTGTGTTCTTATAGACACCGCCGAGGAAAATGGAAGTTAAACGGAGGTTCGTTTCATGCTGGAAATATTGTAACAAGAATGATGTTTCTTTTTCGCGTGGAATTTGTTGGAGAATAATGCGGCAGTAGCCAAGGGCTGTACATGTTTGGGTGAATATAAGGGTGGTTTCCCTGTGAACTTAGCTGTAGGAAGTTAAATAAGTACTGAACAGAAATAAAATGAAATGTCCTTTATGCAACAGTATTGTAATTAAACTATAAACTGTTATGAAAATTTGTGCTTTTATAAACGTAAGTAAAGAAGTAATGCAAAAATTTGACACCGATCATTTGATCGATTAAATCGTATGGGAATGATCGAAATCACCAGAAGTGAAGATACAAATTTTGAACTAAATTTTTACCTGAATCACCTTCGTGTCTTTTTACTTTCGTAGGAAATAGGTTCTTAAGATGATTATTATTATTATTAATATGATCGATAAAACACCTTGTAGCTCTATTGCTGCTAGGGTGACTCACAGTGACTCGAAAAATAGCTGTTACAGGTCTTTGTCACAGTAATAATTCAATAATGGCAATAATGGCAAAAGGTTGTTGATAACGAAGGTGATTACATCATTGATTAAAGAAAAAACTCGTTAAAAATTCACGTGTTTGAATTTCATGTAAGTAAACGACTCTATTTTCCGATCCCCTTAATATTACAAAATGTGACGAACATCATTCCAGCTGTCTCAAATATCGTCCAAATGCTCGCTCACTGCCGACTGAACAGAAAAGACAGCAACATCGGCGCCAGGCTCAACACTACTCCCACCATTTTTATCATTTACAATAATATTGCCTATGAAGTATTTGACGTGGAATAACATAATTTATTTTCTACTAAGCTTTCTTCAGCCCTAGGACTGTTTACTTAAAAGTCTAAGAAACGGTGTGGATAATTAAAAGAATGTTTAACCCTTTACACTCTAAAGATAATCCATCGTCTTCAAAAATTTTCAAGTGCACAGTATTGAAATTAAATACTACAAAAGTTTGCTTATACTATAGTTTATTTAATTCAAATAAATAATACTGAAACGCTTAAGCATGACTATTTCCATTCGAAAATCTACGAAAATGGTGTCATTTAATTATCCAGTGCTGTCTTTCGAGTGCAAAGGGTTAAGGGAATAAATTCGTAAACATTTAAACGACCGGTCAAATGACCGTTTTTAACATTTCGATTAGAATTTCATATATACAACATAATTGAATCGCCTTTAAACCTTAGACTTTTCCTCAAATATGCGTATAATACATTTTTCAACGTTCACTTCTTTTTTCATTGTTTATTTTTTTTTTTTTTAATTTATAGTCTGTCTCACGTGGGAATGTCGCGGTAGGAATAGGTATACGTGAAGTGTCGATAGGAATAGTGTTAACACATTTTATACACATTTTGCGTTTCCCCGCGTGTTTAGATCACTCCCGAACGCATGAACTTCCGCAGTCTGCTAACAAGATCCTTCTACTCCTTATCTCTTTCCCTCTGTCGGAGAAGGTCGACCTCAATGTCGTGAGAAACGAGGCGTGTACCCGGATCGAGCGAGAAAAATATGAATGGAGGGAAAGTCGGGATGACATAACGGGTTCGTATAATTTCGGGATATCGGGGATCCGGATCGGTTGGCGTTTACACGCGTCCGTGTTGCTTGGTGTGTTAGACAGAAAACCCCGGCGCTCTAAGGCGCTTGCTGCCAGGTTAAGAGGCCGAGGCGGTAAATTATCCAGCGCATACCGCGTGGCCGAGTGAAATTAAAGCGCGCGCGGATAATGAATCAGCGCCGGGGAATGGATTTTGATGCGAATTTAATTGAGGCGATTCACGGGGCGATCGTGAGAAAGCAACCATTTCGACTGAAAGCAGGTGAAAGCGCGGGTGATTTAACCGTTTGACTGCTGGGGAGCAGTCATCTTGGTCTGTGTTAGTCTTTATGTCCCCTCCTCTCCCTCTTTATCTTCTTCCAAACCAACAATCAAGCATTTCAATGCTGTCAATTTGGACAATTCCAAAACTGTACTTTGCAAACTTTTATAAGCTTACGTGTATTCAAAATGAATTATTAGTCACAAATTCAATTATGATTTTATAACCCATCTTATTGTCTAAATTTCTAATTGTACTTTCTGCTTCCTATTTGTTTCCCTATCTGACAGTAATTATGCCTTAAAAAAATACTATTTCTTAATTATTTATTTTGTTTGATACTTCTGCCCTTTGGTCTGTGTTAGTCTTTATGTCTCCTTCTCTCCCTCTTTCTCTTCTTCCAAACCAACAATCAAGCATTTCAATGCTGTCAATTTGGACAATTCCAAAACTGTACTTTGCAAACTTTTATAAGCTTACGTGTATTCAAAATGAATCATTAGTCACAAATTCAATTATGATTTTATAACCCATCTAATTCTCTAAATTTCTAATTGCACTTTCTGCTTCCTATTTGCTTCCCTATCTGACATTAATATGCCTTAAAAAAAATACTTTTTTTTAACATTAGAACTACCAACTATTATAGAGTACTTATTTGCATGGAATAGATTAAATTAAGAAGTACATGAAAAAATATCGAATACACAGAAAAGAAATCTTTATTTATACCTTCTGCAGAAAATCATAGTAAATTTTGGAAGCTTGGTAAAGGTTGCTATGAATAATCGTAAATTCGTCATTTTGACTGCTCTGATAGTTCTAGTGTTAATTATTTAACTTATATTTCTTAATCATTTATTTCGTTTGATACTTTTGTTTTTTGCTCTGCGTTAATCTTTATGTCACCTCCTCTTCCTCTTTCTCTCCTTCCAAACCAACAATCAAGCATTTCAATGCTGTCAATTTGGACAATTCCAAAACTGTACTTTGCAAAGTTTTATAAATTTACGTGTATTCAAAATGAATCATTAGTCACAAATTCAATTATGATTTTATAACCCATCTTATTCTCTAAATTTCTAATTGCACTTTCTGCTTCCTATTTGCTTCCCTATCTGACATTAATATGCCTTTAAAAAATTCTATTTCATAATTATTTATTTTGTTTGATACTTCTGCCCTTTGGTCTGTGTTAGTCTTTATGTCTCCTTCTCTTCCTCTTTCTCTTTTTCCAAACCAAGAATCAAGCATTTCAGTGCCGTCAATTTGCACAATTCCAACAATGTACTTTGCAAAGTTTCATAAACTTACGTGTATTCAAAATTAATCATTAGTCACAAATTCAATTACGATTTTATAACTCTTCTTATTCTCTAAATTCCTAATTGCACTTTCTGTTTCCTATTTGCTTCCCCGTTTGACACTAATTGCGCCTTAAGAAAATCTATTTCAAAATGCTGATGAGGTTATTTTCCGAAGCCCTCAATTTATGACAAAAAGTTTCAGTATTACAGCCATCAAGCATCGAAATCTGTACTACTTACATGTCTGCAGAATACGATTTACACAAGATTGTACAACGATTCAAAGGCAACGGTTATTCGGAAATCAGTTTCTTCAGCTACTTCTTTTTACGTTAGTTAACAAATGTCGCTTCCACTTCAAATAACATTAAGAGATTTATATAACTCTGATGGTCATCTGACAAACCACTGCTTAAACTAATCGCGGAACGCATTAGCCAAACTCACCCGAAAAACGCTGCACTCAATCACACAAACCACTGGCCTGCACGACAAATTGCGTACGCTGTTTGCAGAATTATACGAGACGAAACAATTTTAGAATTTTACACTGAAATCACTTCATTTGTATCAAATCATAGCTTTCAGCGCCAAATACGTGTAACATTAAGAAAGTTGCAGAAGTTACCTAGAAATTGATGTTTTTATCACATTTCATGTTAAACAATCGTTGCTGTTTCGTATGTCGGTTTAACTGCGAATACATCCCTCCTAAATATACAGGGTGTTCGCGTTACTACTAGCCAACGTTTTTCTTGTAAATGGTAAGAAAAGAGGAAAGCTTTACAGTTGTTTTGTATGTCAGTTTAGCTCTTAGAACGGTGCGTTGATCTCGAAAGACTTTCCAATCTTATTGTAATCGCCTTGTGCAGCGAAAGGTTTTGCTCTCGATGAGGTTGGTGATGTTGCAATTGGAAATTGTTCAAATGTGACAAAATTTGAACGACAGAATTGAATTTGTGGCGATTCATTGGTTCATGGAGTACGTGGTATGAAAGTGAGGAATGGTTGTATGGATGGATGAGTGTGGGGATGTATGATATGTATGATTTGTGGACGTTATGGTTAAAAATAAGAGAACGTTACCAAAAAATTGAAGCAATCGTCTTTGTATTTCATCGATTGATGTTCCCTGTATATTTGAATATGTTGGGAACAATTAGTGTGAATGGTTGGTATGAATGTGGTGTATGAAAGTATGTTGACAAGAACGAGTGTGCTTGAATGATTGCTGTGTGATGTGAACTTCACTTCGACTTTGAGATCTGAGAGAGCAAGTAAGTACGAGAAACAAAAGGAAAGTGAAATTAAGGATTGCATAAAATTAAGATAAAAAATAAGAAAACATAATTGTGATTATTAATTAAATCTATATTATTATTATTAACCGTTTGCACTCGATAGGTGACTGTTAGTCGTTTGATGATACTAACTTCAAAAATGTTCAAATTTGAAACAATCACTACAATTCGACTATATTAAACGTCGTTTAGTTCAGTTAAGTGATATACTAAAATTTATATATTTGTCTATTTAATCTCTGAGTCCGACTAATAAGCAAACTAATTAAAATCTGAAAAGTTGCGAAACTATCGTTTGGTGACTAACGCTCACCTCTCGAGTGCAAAGGGTTAAACATTAAAATCTAAAAGGCTTTCATTCAATTGTTTCTCCTTAAAACTAAAAATACTGTCCCTGACCACGTGGGAATCCAACAGAATAAACAACAGTGTTAATTTCGTTTTTTCACTCACAGAATTGTTTAGTTTAATGTGTAGAGTATGTTTATTTGCTGTACTACGATTGATTACACTGTGATAGATTGAATGTATAACTGTGTCGCGCCCAGGGAAGTTTGAGTTTTATATTCCCTGAACGCGTCGAGAAGGGGAAAATGTGGTGACATGGAAGGGACTCTCTGCGAGTGTTTTCCGGATTCTAATGAGGTTGCAATCAAACACCCTGGCTGGCCGTTTGGGCCTAATGACGGGTCGACGTTCAGGCCCTGCTGTAAAGTATTTGATGCAGCCCCCTGGGACACCCGCAGAGGTTCTGTGTCACTACAAATGTATAGATTTGTACATTCCTTTGTAAGATTTGTAGATTTGTAAGTAGTTGTAGATTTGTAAACCTTCGCTGGTCTTCGTGCTTTACTCTACAATGCTTGTGATTGTCCGGTATTTGTACTAAAAGTGACGGTTAGCCCTAACCAATCACCGTTGTTTAAAGGTGTTGTAGGAAGGGAGAGCTGGTCAGCACTTCTGGTCAGATTATATACACATACCTCTACCCTAATTTAGAACGTAACAGTTGCAAAGAACATATACCATATCTGTCCGTCATCAGATGAAGAATTCCAGAAGCACATTAACCTTGCTCCTAAAAAACACCTTGCCAATCTCTCCCAGCAGCCCTAAATTATGAATGCAGCATACGGACTCGAATTTTTACTCACAAACCTTCTGTATGAAGTCATCTTAACGTGATCCTTCTCGAACCGACCGAAAACGAGCGCCCTTAATGCAGGAGACTCGCGAAAAAAGCGGTACACCTGTTATACAGGGTGTCCTAGAAGTTAATCGACCAGGTCTGTCGACACGGTTGATAAATTATTCTTAATTAAAAAGGTCATGCGCATTGTAGATCTTAATGCGTCAATGAAACGACATTATTTTCCAGTCCCTTTAACATCAGTAGAATTCAGTTGAACACCCCAAAAAAATAAGGTTTTTCAGTCCCAGAAGGACCCACGAAAGCTACGGTTTGGAGCGGTTCTCCCGATTAACACACTGAACTTTCCGTTTGGCTGGCGTTGATCCCTGGGGACCAACAGTATCAAAGTTAAAAAATAAATGTAGTAACTTTAATGATATTTATTAAAACACTCGGTCGACATTTCGTTTAGGTAGCGTCAGTCCCTGGGACCAACAGTATCAAAGTTAAAAAATAAATGTAGTAACTTTAATGATATTTATTAAAACACTCTAAACAAAAATATAGCTCAGATTTACATGTATTGCAATAAATTACGAGTTCTGTGATCAAATTTTTGGCTGTTTTGCCAAAATTAATAGGTAACTTCAGGTTACTTCAGGTGTAACATCCTGAACAATATCTGCGGACTTTATCCGCGTCTCCTTTTTCTTCTTTGTAATCAATGAACAATTCTTCTTTCAATATAGATTAGTCATTTTCGGTTTTATGGGCAATAAATACTTTCAAAGACAAACCAAAATTTTCTATTCTCAAATCGTCCTTATATTTCCGTGGATCTTTGCTAACTGATCGTCCTTTCGCCTTTTTGGAGTGCGCATACGAGTGCATTGCCTGTATTCTGTCAGTTCAGAGGAAAAATTTGAAACAAAGTAATCCTCCTCATCCCATCATTCTCCCCATCTCAAAAATTATTTGAGCGTTCGCTGTCAAGTACTCGTTCGCCGGCTGAACGGAAAGGACAGAAATATCGGTGCCACGCTCAACGTGTTAATACTTTGTAATTGGTCCACTTTCCCGCCGTAAAACGGGCATTTTGCAGACGTCAAAATAGTCTTTGCGTAAAATAGTTAATAATTAATAGTTAATAATGTGCAGCACTTAGCCCGTTTCATGCCTTGGTTTACACGTTTCCCGCGCCCTATCGCCAATCAAAAAAAAAAAACGAGTTTTGTCATTGATAGAGTATCGATCATAGCCGTCGATATCGATAGTAAGGTGTTTTTGTTTTATTTTGTTTTTCTTTTTTCTCTACCAAAATGTATGTGACCGAAGTTAGTCAGCAAAGAGCTCGCGACGTGTACATTAAGATCATTTAAATATTAATAAATAGTAAAATATATATATATTGTGTAGTGGTTTATTTCAGCAGCCTTTCCTTCACCCCATAAAACCTAACAGTCATCTCCTGCGCTTCAGTACTAAGAGATGACAAACGATTTTCCCGCCTACAATTGCGTTAACTACTGGGTCACCCGGTACACGCGGCGCGGTCCCACTTGTTCCATCGCGGGCCCGTGTTGATTCGGCCCCAAAGCACTGAATGAAGCCCCGTCGCCGGCGTAAGAAATAAATAAAGAAGCGGGCAGCGGCCGAGTACCGGTTGGCAACGTGGTCACACGTACTTCCAAGTAAGAGCCGCGGACGAAGTTGCATGCGAATGAAGCTCCGCTGACCAAAACGGGCATTCAAGACGGCTGGCCTGGCCCGATCCACGGCTCCCCTTTTCTTCGGGATCTCTCGTCTTGGAATACCGTACGGTTCCTTCTTGCAGGCCGCTTCCGAGGAAGCCGCTTTCTTTGGACTCCTCTTCAGGCGATTTCACACGATGCCCACACTTGTGCCGTCGCCGAGCTGCGACAGAGCGCTTTGGCTTCTGGCTAAAGCCGGATTCGAGGAAAATCACGGGCAACGTTACGGGTAACGGGTCCACGAGCCCTTCGAAGCTGTTCTCCTTTTGAGATGTCAGCGATTTTTTGTTGGTTTTCGATTCAATTTGTGGACGGATGCCTCTGTGTGTGGGGGAAAAGCAAAATTACGAGGAGGTATGATTTGTAGGTATAACGGAGCGTTTGGTTTTGCTTTTCGTGGTGAAAAGTATTGAGTGGTTGAATTCGTTAATTTGAAAGTTGGTTTGGTGGGTTGAATGGGATATATAAGGTTTTTTTTTTATTAATTTTGCAGTTTAACGGAGAATAATATATATTTAATCTGGAGATATATTTGGTTTTTACAATCAGTTACTCTCTTTCTCTCTTATCTTACTTACTCTATCCTTCTATTTCTCTTTTATCTTACTTACTCTATTCTCCTATTCTCTGATGAGCTCTTTTCAACTCGCTCTTCCGATACTCTCGTTTAAACTGATACATTTTGACTCTGGGCCATTCCCTATATACAAAACATAAAATATACTAAATACGACACTCATTTTATAAGATTTACACCATAAACTACCTAACGACATACTAGGCAAAGGACTCGTATACATGAAATTCTATGATGAGCTCTTTTCAACTCGTTCTTCCGATTCTTTCATTTAAACTGACTCATTTCGACTCTGGACCATTCCCTATATACAGAACATAAAATGTACTAGATACGACACTCATTTTATAACATTTGCACCATAAACTACCTAACGATATACTAGACAAAGGACTCGTATACATCAAATTCATTCTGCCTCTCATACACAGAAAACCAAAATTCACAAGTTTCTTTAGGCAATAATGGGTTCGTCATCAGTTTGTACCTACATGTAGGAAATTTGCTACTGCTCTACTAAACAAAATAAAGTAAAATTTTCCTATATTATGGTAGAACACTATTTATTAATTAAAGAAGAATACAAATTTAGTTTATTATGCTATTTTTGTATAAATCAATTAATTTGTTTTCGGTAACCCTTCAATCTTGAACTTTTGTCCGCTACTGTAGGTCCTTTAACTCTTTGAGGCCCAGGATTTCAGAGAATAAATAGACCCATGTTGCACAGAAATATTGTTGCGTTTTAAATTAAACAAAACTGGTATATTTTCATTAACAAAGTACTGATGTGTTGAAACTTGCCAACACAGGCGAACATGTTTATTACATTTTTTTATGGTATTACCAACTGCTTTACGTAAGTAAGACTAAGTGTAAACCTATGCACATGCAGCTATTACAATATTTCAAGGTGGGCCTAAAAATGTCCCACTATGAATTACCGCGCATCAAAAAGGTGTGAGGGTGATTGCTAATTTATTGACGTGTGTATGTTTGTTTGTGTGAAAGAGATTCTAGAATGAACGGTCAAGAAATTAGAATGAGAAGCAATGTATGAAAAACAAGAAGGATGAAAATATGAGTGAATGGAGTTGAGAATGAAAAAATGGAATGAGGATCGTGAGTGTGCGCCTTTTGTTTAGAGATTGATTGAGAATAGGACGTGTGAATGGGATAAGAAAATTGTTACATGAAATAAATAAGTTTATATATATTTTTAACATTATCGTTTTCCTCAACAAAAGGCGGGACATTTTTTATCCCACCGTACCCCAAAGAGTTAAGTGACTCGCGTTGGTCATCCAACGCCCAAATCGAGGTCTCTATCGCGTCCTGGAGATTTCGTAAAAGTGTAACGCGAAAACAGGGTCAATGCTGTGGCCAGAAACGCGGTTACGTAAAAGAGGAAGCGAACGAAGAAGAGCAGGGTCGTGGACAGGCCTGGTTTCGAGCGCGTTGTTCGACGCTTGGAGCTTCTTCCAGGGGAAAAGGGCGTCACGGTTCCCGGGAACGGGTAGAGACGGCACGGGGAGCCGTCGTCGAAGGTGGGAACCTTCGAGGAATCTCTAATAAACACCACCATTGTATGCTAATCCATAAATATGCCCTGACTACGGTGCAAGCTCGCGTACAAACCAGCTGCGCCGTACGTGCGTGCGTACGCGCGTTTTCTCTCGGCCAATCGGCTTCCCCATGCATACCAACAGCCACGGGTATCCCGTGGTTGCACATAATAATATGATCTCCGACACGACGTTGTCTACGATCCAACATTTTTACCGTGGATCCCCGGTGTTTTCCGTTGAACAAGTTATCCGATCGCCGGAAGCTCGGTTCAAAGCTGGAGGTTAGGTGTTGAAGAAAAAAATGGGAAGTTTTGGTGCAAGAGATCACAGGAATGTTGGAGAATTGAATTTTGACTGTATAAATCGGGTAGAATTAGAAAATACTCCGGATTTTAGGTTCAATTTAGATTAAATATTGGTTTTCGAAATGTTTTGGTACTGTAGGACACAAAAAGATGATCGGTAGTAGAATTTTGATAGAATCCTATATGTTTAAATGAAATTAGTAATATTCAGAGTTAATTAGCTTAAACTTTAAAATTTGAAACGGGTATACACAGAAGCTCGGTTCAAAAGCATTCTATGTTTAAATGGAATTAGTATTCAGAATTCTTTTAGTTTAAATTTATCTAAAATTTGAAACGGAAAATACACGGAAGATCGGTCCGAAGCTAAGTCTTCGATGGAGGTTAGGTGTTGAAGAAAAAAATGGGAAGTTTTGGTGCAAGAGATCACAGGAATGTTGGAGAATTGAATTTTGACTGTATAAATCGGGTAGAATTAGAAAATACTCCGGATTTTAGGTTCAATTTAGATTAAATATTGGTTTTCGAAATGTTTTGGTACTGTAGGACACAAAAAGATGATCGGTAGTAGAATTTTGATAGAATCCTATATGTTTAAATGAAATTAGTAATATTCAGAGTTAATTAGCTTAAACTTTAAAATTTGAAACGGGTATACACAGAAGCTCGGTTCAAAAGCATTCTATGTTTAAATGGAATTAGTATTCAGAATTCTTTTAGTTTAAATTTATCTAAAATTTGAAACGGAAAATACACGGAAGATCGGTCCGAAGCTAAGTCTTCGATGGAGGTTAGGTGTTGAAGAAAAAAATGGGAAGTTTTGGTGCAAAAGATCATAGGAATGTTGGAGAATTGAATTTTGACTGTAGCAATCGGGTAGAATTAGAAAATACTCCGGATTTTAGGTTCAATTTAGATTAAATATTGGTTTTCGAAATGTATTGGTACTGTAGGACACAAAAAGATGATCGGTAGTAGAATTTTGATAGAATCCTATATGTTTAAATGAAATTAGTAATATTCAGAGTTAATTAGCTTAAACTTTAAAATTTGAAACGGGTATACACAGAAGCTCGGTTCAAAAGCATTCTATGTTTAAATGAAATTAGTATTCAGAATTCTTTTAGTTTAAATTTATCTAAAATTTGAAACGGGTATACACAGAAGCTCGGTTCGAAAGCATTCTATATCTTTAAATGAAATTAGTATTTCAGAAATGTTTTCAGTTTAAATTTATCTAAAATTTGAAACGGGTATACACGGAAACTATTGAGGCTTCCCCGTCTACATATTATACATACATTATATTTTTAGTATTACTATATTCTGTTCCACTGTTTCTTAATTGTAACAAAGGGTTGTTCTCATATATATTAATAAAATTAATGAAATTATTATTATTATTTATTTATTGAAATTAAATTACCATTATTCATTAAAATTAAATTTGCGTCGAGAAAACGGCCAGGGATGGAACCTCGGTTATAAAAATTGTACGAGTTCAGACCGAATTAACTTCTTCCAGATTTAATTAATTTAAACGTAACATAATTGTAGAACGAAGGTATTCCGCTTCAGTTTAACTAACTTTTAACTTTTAATCCTTCGAATTCGGTCCTCAAACTATTCCGGTTTAACCTTTGCCTGGTTATTGCCGTTCTCTAAACTTCCTGCTCGCCGATTCGACTTCCATTCGGTAAAATCCAGTGAAACGCCGTGTGCCTGAAATACGGTCCGGAGGCCGATGAAAATGTCTCGAAATCGCGCAACCCGCGGTATTAAAATGTCACGGCGCTGAAGAAAGGAGCAAATAATAAACTGTTTACGATCGGTTAACGAGGGTGTACCGACACGAGACGCATAAAGGAACAGCGCAACGGTCCCCGCGATCGACATCCGCCCCGGCGATCCAATAAATTAGCAAGAAACCGTTTCTGCAGAGCACCGAAACTGCGGCCGCTGTAGTATATCCAGGCGTAATTTACATTCCGGTCCGCGGACAACGTACGATCCGATCGATTTGCATAATTTAATCAAGTGCGAACGCGGCTCGATGTTTGACTGACCCAGTATACACCTGTTTACGTAAGTTTCAGCAACCGGGAACAATCCAGTTACCGAGAGGTATTAAGTTCTCGTCACACTTTTTGCGCGTGGCGCTTATTCCCTCTGACCCACGAGAAATTTTATTTTGTTCTTCTGTTATCGTTATGAAAGCATATAGGTGGTGATCATTCAACGTTATTGGAAGCCTGAGAATCTTTCTTCTTGATACTGAAAAATATTGCTGTATTTGATACTAGATTGCCGGATGTTGGGTATATACCTATTTTGACAAAGAAACGAGTTATTTTAACTCAAACGTGAAAATTGAAGTTTAAAAAAAAGATAAAACTTTGTTTGTAAGAAAGTTTGTTTAAAACAATTTTTACGTATATATGCTGTTCTTAAAATATATTTTCCGCAGATTTTTTTATTACATTTAGCACAAACACCCTTACTTCTATTCCTTTCACATGATACTTGAACTTGACAAAATCACAAATGAGTCAATTTGATTCATTCCAGCAACCTAGTGTTAATATTTGATTTAAAATTCTATGTTTAAAAATAATTCTATATTTATACTGCTGTATTTAATATCAATCGTCTTAGAATTTGATTTAAAATTCTATGTTTAAAAATAATTCTATATTTATACTGCTGTATTCAATATCGATCGTGTTAAAATTTGATTAAAAATTTTATATTTAAAAATAATCCTATATTTAAAGGTTATTTTACGCGTTATCGCTTATTTCGAAATGAAAATCGTGTGTATTTTTTTAGAGGTATGTAAGTTTTATTTCGATTAGGTGTACAAAAAATACCGATACGCTTAGTGTTAAAGAACTACTGCAATCAAATAATAGTCAAATAATTAAATAATTTCGGGATAAATCTGACTTGTGATTATTTCAAACTAACTCTTTGCTAGACCACGGATTTTTATGTATTTATAGAAAATGCAAAAATATTCAAAATATCCTAAGTATAGTATACGTTGTACCATTTAAAATGTTAGATACACCTCTATCCAAGTTCCATTTCTTCGAAAGCGCTCGTAAAAATTCGAATTTGCATAAAAATCCGCAGTCTAATGATAGCTAATTTAAACAGTCACCCTTGAATGTATTGAATTTATTGAACCGATGTCGAACCCTTTTATTTAAATTCTTAAGCAACAATTTAATCGAAACACGCTCTAAACTACGGCAGAACATCAATTTTCTCAACATTGAAAGTCCATTCGACTCGTTCAGTTCTACTTCACCCGATTTCCTAATTTCATTCCCAATCTCACGTTCGACCACGATAACTGTGTTCACGTTTTACGAGCTCGCCGGAACGAGAAACCTTCATCCCGGTTCGATTCCCGGGAAAGGTGTTACGGGTTAAAAGTTAGACGAGATTTATGCCGTTTGTCCGACGCGGTCACGCCTACGAGATTTCGTGTAATCGATGTTTAAGAGGGCTAAGCCGATCATGGGAACGGCCGATTCGTATTCACAATCACCGTGACGTGTCTGTCACCTACGCTCTTCCTTCTTAATTTCACGTGGCGGGAACCCGAGCTGACGTTTATTGAAACCTTTACGCAAAGATTTACGGTTCGCGCGACCCGATAGAGATGTACCGTTCTATTCTTCGGTTGTAGTTACACGCGAATTTTATTGTACATAAACCCGTCAAACTCTGAAACGACGTGTTTTTCCTAGCTGGAAATTAGAGTTCCCGAAGGACTGTGGGTTATTTCGAGAAATTAAAATGCCTTGAAACTGGAAACGATATTCGTTCACATTTTTCTTAGGAATAGAATTATTAACGTTATGTGATTCGGGTGTAGATAATTATTGGATAATTAAAAATCGAACGGTTAAATTTTATTATAAAACATTGAGCTTTTTACGAGAAGAATATTTTGCAATATTTAGCGATAAACTCGAAGATTTTCATTTTAATTTGGATAAAGGATAGTTCAAACAATATGCTTCACGGTTGTTCGATAATTTGCATTCGTTACAAATTGGAGGCCGAACACGAATTCCTTTTCCTTTTTGCTTCTACTGAAGAGTAAAGATACACTTATTTTCTATGAAATAACAATAAATATGACATCAATAGTTCAGTTTTAATATTATATTCTAGAGATTATTTCATGAAGTAACCAATCGATATTTTATGTAATTTCAATAGAATTTCATTTTCTCACCCTTGTCTGGTTTCCATGTTATTTCCTTGATTAATAACGTTTATAAAAGAACCACGTATACATTGTCGTACCTTTAACATTAACAACAGTTCTCAACCAGCCACCTTACACAACACAATCCTAATCTAAAGCTGTAATCTCTGTAACTTCCCTGAGACCCGGTAGAAAATTCGAAACTTAGGTACATCTTCACATCGTTCGAGTTCACAAAAAGCAATCTGAAAATAGACACGAAACAGAGGATCCACTTCTGGTAATGACGCAAGATCTCTGTTTTTCTTCTACCTCTCCTGTCCTTTCAACTCTCTCTCTCTCTTTCTCTCTCTCTCCCTTTCTCTCTTTTTATGGCTCTCCCTCTCCCTCTGTCTGTCTCTCTTTCTATGTCTTTGTCTGTCTCTCTGGCTGTCTCTCTCTTTCTATGTATTTCTCTGTCTCTCTCTTTCTCTCTTTCTATGCCTTTCTCTGTCTTTCTCTGTCTTTCTATTTCACTCTTTCTATGTCTTTCTCGGTCTCTCTCTGTCTCTCTCATTCTCTCTTTCTCTGTCTCGCTCTTTCTCTCTTCCTATGTCTTTCTCTGTCTCTCTCTTACTCTCTTTCTATGTCTTTCTCTGTCTCTCTCTTTCTCTCTTTATATGTCTTTCTCTGTCTCTCTTTCTACGTCTTTCTCTGTCTCTTTCTCTTTCTCTCTTTCTATGTCTCCCTCTCTGTCTCTCTCTTTCTCTCTGGTTGTCTCTCTCCCTCTCCCTTTATCCTGTTTTTTCTCTCGAGAGACGTTTCACGTTAATAAGTTCCACGCTGGAAAGTACCACATTAGAGGTACTGCAGATCATTAGAGGCACAGAGAGGGGCGGATGTAAGGGACCCCATTAAGTACCTCTAACCAGGACAGCGACTTATGCGCCGCCCAACGTTAAGCCGCATTTACACCAAACCGGTCAAACCACAGCCTTCCACGTAATCCCTGAAGAGAACAGAAAAAGAAAAGAAAAAAAATAAGAAAAAAAAAATGCAAAGGTTTCGAGCCGTTTGTCGTTGTTTTTCAACTCGTAAACGCTGGGCTCGGTTCATTCGTACTCGTAATTGTTTATTACCAGCGACGGATTCGAGCATGAACACCGCGAAGTGCCATTTGTGCCGTTTCCTGTTTCGCCTTTGATGATAATGGAATATACGTAAATGGAAAGGAATGTGAAATGTATTAGAGTCTCAGGGGAACTGCGTGTTTCAAATGATGTAGATTAATGAGAATTGTAAAATTGGACGAAAATTGTGTGTATGATAGCAAGAAATAAGGAAACTGCGGATTTTCATGCAAATTCGAATTTTTACGAGCACGTTTAAGGAAATGGAAATTAAATTGTGATTTAATTCACCTTCTAAGTGTAACGTATATCACATTTGGGGTATTTTGTATACATTTGCAGGTTGTATGCATTCTCTACCTTTCTGCATACTTGAATTTTCTGTGAGTTCGTAAATATTCGCAGTTGGTTAGCAACAAAACGGCATCGAGATAATACTTTAAAGAATATGTATTTTTAAAAGGTGTACAATAATTTATGGAGATATCTACTAATTAATTAGATTCAAATATATTAAGCTTAGCTTCAATAGTACTGTTAGGTAATTACAACAGTTTGGTGTTACAGCAATTAAACGTGTAATTTAATTAAACTTCTCGTTGAATACCAAGAACCAGTATAACTTGTACACCATCGCTCAAAAGCATTCGTTTGCGTCTGAAAGAATTAATTTCCCTTGCAGTCCATTAACGCAAAACGAACACTTTATTAAAACGTTACGCGTTACAGTAGAGTATTTCTCTAAAACAATTTGCTATACTTCCGGGTGCAGTGGTGGATACGTGAAAAAAAAAGAAGCTACGTTGGTTTAATAACAAAAATTTATAGAATACTAAAATAGTGGGCGAAGTCACGCGATACGTGTATAAGGCAGCCTAATAGAGAATATTGCATTTTTAATTGCCACGTGTGTACGCCATAATGCTTGACGGCGTGGATGATGTTATTACGGACACTTCAGTGAAACCGGACGTATCTGGTTTGCTATCTTTATTACAAAATTAACGCGATAAGTGGCAGGTTACGATTCGAAGGATTGTACACCATTCTGTGAAACTATCTTGAAAAAGTTCAAAACGTTACGCCCGGTGATTCGAACTCGGCCGATCGCTTTTACGCTACTTTTTCTTCCTGCAACGTTGGCTGCCCACAAACCCGGACATGGCTACCTCTGAACAGCCTCTTGGACACAACATTCTGGCAACCATTTCCACTTGCAGGCGACAACTTCCAAGAATTATCCTCGTGACGTTGCAGTCTATGTCGATTGCAACTTACAGCGTACAGCACTCAACCATTTCAAGGAGAATTTATATGTGCACACTAGCACTCGTGAATTGTATGGACACCTCGGTTAATTAGGAGTAACTGTATAAGAACGCTGTCAGAATACGTAAATTAGTGACTAATAGGAGCGTTAGTCACATTTTTATACAAAGGATAGGTCTAAAGTGCAAGTTAGTCGTTGAGAAATTTAGCAGTAGTGCATTAAAATCGAATACGATGCAAATTTAAATATCGTGGTAGTGTTAAAAATTGTGCAATGTGAAAGGTACAGGGTGTTTTAGATAATGAAACAATTTAGACATGATTTTCTAACTACGTGCAGTAGCGGGTAAAAGATTGAATGGCTGTATGCAAATCCATATATGGATTCGTAGCCAAAATTGAATGGCTGTGTGCAAACTCATATGCAGTGGCTCCAAAAAGTATTTGTACACCATATCACAAATAAATTCATTTAACCCTGAAATTTTGAGCCTGATAAAAGTATTTGATAAAACTTTGTGGATATGTAGATCATAATAGTATACGTATGAATTAATCTCTTTTTTTCATCTAAACGCCATTTTAAAGGGGTGAAACCAGCGTTGAAGTTTCTGAATTTACTCTCATTCTTTAAAGATAACTTTATAATGGTACTTGATGAAGCAAAACCTTTCAAACTGAAAATGTTTTATTTTTAATACCCTATCGCCCTGCCATAAAAAAAGAACACAGAAAAGCTTGTATTCGAAGCGTGAAAAATTGCTGAAACTTTGAGATTCGTTATTAGCCCCCTTAAAAGATATTTTGCCGCCAAAAAATTGATCCACGCAGGACACACCATGCTCTGTACACACATAAAGTTTCATTGAAATCAGAATTTCAGAAGTGGATGAATTTCCTTGTAATACATTGTAGGAATACTTTTTGGAGCCACTGTACGTGTTCGTAGCCAAAATTGAATGGCTTTGTGAGAACCCATATACACGTTCATAGTTCAGATTGAATGGTTGTGTGAGAACCTATATATGCGTTCATAGCCCAGATTGAGTGGCTTTGTGAGAACTCATGTACGCGTTCATATCCCAGATCGAATGGTTGTGTGAGAACCTATATATGCGTTCATAACCCAGATCGAATGGTTGTATGAGAACCTATATATGCGTTCATAGCCTAGATTGAATGGTTGTGTGAGAACCTATATATGCGTTCATAGCCCAGATCGAATGGTTGTGTGAGAACCTATATATGCGTTCATAGCCCAGATCGAATGGTTGTGTGAGAACCTATATATGCGTTCATAGCCCAGATTGAGTGGCTTTGTGAGAACTCATGTACGCGTTCATAGCCTAGATCGAATGGTTGTGTGAGAACCCATGTATGTGTTCATAGCCCTGATTAAATGGTTGTATGAGAACCCATGTATGCGTTCATAACCAAAATTGAATGGCTGTATGAGAACCTACATATGCGTTCATAACGCTGAATGGGATAAGGGCAGTTCTCGAGTTTGTCGCGAACGTGAGTTCAAGCTTATGAGCTGGGCGCAGCGCACGAGCTCCAGCGGCATTCGTTGCTGTCGTCGAGGCTCTTTGCACCTTCAGGAAATCACGATGTGGAGCGGTTGCGAAAAACGACGACGGCCGCGTCGGCGTAATGGCCGCACGGGCCCGACGTCTATTGCGGCGGCGGCTGCAACAACTGCGCTCGGAACAGCCAGGCGAAAGGAAAGCCAAAGGAAAGGGTAGCCGGTGAGCGCGCGCACGCCAGGCCTATTTACTCTCGTCGTGCACAAAGAGCCGCACATAATGCGCGATTTATGTGCCACGTGTTTCTATGCTTCCACGTCCATTGTGCGTTCGTACTTTATCGACCAACGTTTCGGCGTTCGTGGCACGAGAAACGGGGAAGCGGAGAAAGAACAGGGGGGGGGGGCAGAGAATGGGAAGGAAACGGTGTGTGGAGAGGAAAAGAGGAACGAAGGGTGGCGTTGGAGGAATAATTTTGTCCTGTTTAGGTAAAATGAGGTTCTAACCCTTTGTGTGCCCTGAATCGCGTCGTTCTTATCTTTTTTTTTCTTGTTACCAGCACGCGATTCAAATAATTTATTATTACTTTGTTATATTCGTGTTTATTAATACAACAATGTTTATATGATCTGAAATGACTGTTTTTCGGAATGAATTAAATACTTGTAATGAACAATGCATTTTTTTGGAATAGAGTAGTGCTCCTCGTCTCAGAGAAGCATTAATGAAGCGATACTTGTAGGTACCAACAGTGTCATAAAAGTACCGTAAGTTGTACTATATAAAACACCTACTCTCGGAATATAAAGGATTAACCAGTTAACCGGCTAGTTTCTCAGCCAAAGTCTTCATACACGTAATTAAAATTCAATGAAACAGGGTTTCCTTCAGTTAAATCAATATTACTTCTTGCAACTACAAGTATGGCACCGTGTGTTCTTTATATAAATTAAACAGGATATCAGAAATTAAAAAATCTTTAGAAAAATAGATGGAGAATATAAGACTGAAAAAGTTCCAACTTCAATCTCTTACCCTAAAGTTAACTTAAAGTAAAGATAGGTAAAAGAAAGGGGTTAAAAAAAAAAATTAAGTTAATACGTTAACACTAACTGTATCGACACTTTATTATTTTTATCCCAAAGAAATATACAATAGATGATTATTAATTTAATATAAGAATATTATGTAATAATATATAATATATAATAATTATAATTATATTTACATAATAATATATAATAATTATAATTATATTTACATAATAATATATAATAATTATAATTATATTTACATAATAATATATAATAATTATAATTATATTTACATAATAATATATAATAATTATAATTATATTTACATAATAATATATAATAATTATAATTATATTTACATAATAATATATAATAATTATAATTATATTTACATAATAATATATAATAATTATAATTATATTTACATAATAATATATAATAATTATAATTATATTTACATAATAATATATAATATATAATTAATTATAAACTATAATTTATGTAATAATAATGCGTAAAGTAATCTATATAATGATGAAAAAATTATGCATTTATTTTCATTTCTATTTTCAAATATATAACACTAAATCAAATTTCAAGACCGGTCATTTGACCGGACAAGGTACGGTTAGCGTTGATAAAACAAAAGGGCGCACAAAGTAACAGTATTAAGACAGGAAAATACGTATCCGATCGCATCTCGCAAGATCGCACGTCGTTATCCCAGGCTGAAACTTTCGATAATGCTTCTTCTCTCTTTGTCCGCGCGAATAATGCCGGTGTTTTCGTTCGAGATAGCCCGTTGTTCAGCCGGGCTGAACGAACGAAACGATATTGCACCACGTTCTAATGGCCCCGCCAACGCGATGCGTAACGTCTTTGTTGCGAGAAGAGATACACGGTTCCGTTCGGTTGAGCAGGGTTAAGCGGCGGCCAATGGATATTTAATCGACCGCCGTTTAAATAGATTTTGCGGCATTGTTTACGCCGGGATATTCGATATTTCATTAGCCACGCCGCGGATCTATTCAATTATGATAATGCGAAATCGTGGCGGTTTCGGCTACTGTGCGTTATTCGCCGCTCTCCCGTGGCGAGTTTCGTCGACCTCGCTGTTGCGGTGTAACGTTGTTAGTGCAAAACTGTACAGGTCGAAACGTGGCGAATCGAAACGTTGACACGTGTGAGAATGTTTGAAATTGAACTACAGAAATATTACGAAGCAAAAATTAACCATAAACCAGCTTTCTCTTAACACGTTGAATGCCACGCCAGTTTTACAGGGTTTGCCCGTGGCGCCACGATGAATTTTCTATTATACGATACATACACTGTTGAAATATTACTTACAATAAATAAGTGTAACTACTTTTAGATATTTTTTACTGCATTAATTTCTCCACGCCATTGCATTAACGATAGTAATAATGAAACAGTGATAAGTATTTCTATTATACGATACATACACTGTTGAAATATTACTTACAATAAATAAGTGTAACTACTTTTAGATATCTTTTACTGCATTAATTTCTCCACGCCATTGCATTAACGATAGTAATAATGAAACAGTGATAAGTATTTCTATTATACGATACATACACTGTTGAAATATTACTTACAATAAATAAGTGTAACTACTTTTAAATATTTTTTACTGCATTAATTTCTCCACGCCATTGCATTAACGATAGTAATAATGAAACAGTGATAAGTATTTCTATTATACGATACATACACTGTTGAAATATTACTTACAATAAATAAGTGTAACTACTATTAGTTATTTTTTACTGCATTAATTTCTCCACGCCATTGCATTAACGATAGTAATAATGAAACAGAGATAAGTATTTCTATTATACGATACATACACTGTTGAAATATTACTTACAATAAATAAGTGTAACTATTTTTAGATATCTTTTACTGTATTAATTTCTCCATGCCATTGCATTAACGATAGTAATAATAAAAAACTGATAAGTATTTCTATTATACGATACATACACTGTTGAAATGTTACTTACAATAAATAAGTGTAACTATTTTTAGACAATTTATACTGTATTAATTTCTCCACGCCATTGCATTAACGATAGTAATAATGAAAAACTGATAAGTATTTCTATTATACGATACATACACTGTTGAAATATTACTTACAATAAATAAGTGTAACTACTATTAGTTATTTTTTACTGCATTAATTTCTCCACGCCATTGCATTAACGATAGTAATAATGAAACAGTGATAAGTATTTCTATTATACGATACATATACTGTTGAAATATTACTTACAATAAATAAGTGTAACTACTATTAGTTATTTTTTACTGCATTAATTTCTCCACACCATTGCATTAACGATAGTAATAATGAAACAGTGATAAGTATTTCTATTATACGATACATACACTGTTGAAATGTTACTTACAATAAATAAGTGTAACTATTTTTAGACAATTTATACTGTATTAATTTCTCCACGCCATTGCATTAACGATAGTAATAATGAAAAACTGATAAGTATTTGTATTATACGATACATACACTGTTGAAATATTACTTACAATAAATAAGTGTAACTACTTTTAGACAATTTATACTGCATTAATTTATTTACACCATTGCATTAACGATGCTAATAATAAAAATTTGAAAAGTATTGACATTTTTCTAAATTATGTATTTCTATCAATCTGAGCGCGCCGGTCATCGGTGAACCCCCACGGCGCCACCGATAAGTTGAATCACAGGTGACCCCCATGACATTCAACGTGTTAACGTACTTTCTTGAAGGCTTCTTCTAAGAACCCAAGCCAAACAGTTCGAAAAAGGTTAAAAAACAAAACAAAAGAGCTGAAGGGCCCGGACGGGGTTGTAGGAATTTCGACGACTGCGTTTTGCTAGTCTCATGAAAAAGCTCGCAAGGTTCGGTCACAGTTGTCCTTCCTCCTACCATATAATAAAGTATTATAATATTTCAAATAAGAATGTATTTTATTTAAGCAATATGAAACCTCATTTTCAATAGAGAAATTATTAATCCGTTTGAAAATCGTGTCTTTAATATTTACCTACATAATTGCTTTCGTTACCATTTTAACGTTGAACGTTAAAATTAAAATTGTAACAGCGGAAAGATTAAAATTTTTGAACAGTTTCAGCGTTATGAATATTACGGTAATGATTGGACTGCGAATTTATTAAGTGTTTGTGTATAAAAAATTCAAATATGCAAAAAAGTACAGAATGGATAGAGCGTAGAGAAATGTACGAATTATTTTAAGTTACTCTACTTAGAGACGAGATAGATCTCTATTGAAGTACCATTTCTTTGGGTGGGCTTGTGAAAGTTCGGATTTTCATAAAGATCCATAATTTGATAATTATACGCCATTCAGCGATTCATTATGCATGAAAGTGCGTAGAATCACTTGTGTGCTTTCGTTTACATTTTCGCCTTCATTACTAGATAACCAAGCTTTCCAAATATGTATATTTTAACGAATTACTGTATAATTAATCTGTAGCCATTTTTAGCACAGAAAGATATTCATGTTTCTTTAACCGCAATTATTCTTACATTATCATATTGATATTATCAATGAATCAATTTCCATTTTTAGCATTTTCTGTACAATATGGTCCCAACAAATTATTCGAAATTATCGAAAATGAAACAATTGGTATCACATTATCCTCCCTTTCTTCCCCAATATGCTGCATTTTGAATTTTTTAAATATCATTCTTAGTTTGGTTTTTATAGGCTTTTTCCAAAGCTATAATAAATTCGTCAAATTCGTGCGATTATCTTCGCATATGCATCGATTTTTGCTTGGCACTAAAAGGGTTAACACGTTGAGTGTTACGCGATTTTATAAGGAAATCCCTGTCAAGCCACCCGCGCTGGTATCGTGGTACAACAATGTGAAGCTTCAATGCTAGCAAATTGGAATTTACTCGATGCAAGTGTTTAAACATATTAGGGCCATTGTTTCTTATCGTAGTGGAAGATATTTACGTTTGGAAGGAAATACCTATATGGACGTTCATCCAACACGTTTAGTTTTATATCATGTTTTACACTGTCAGTGACCGATGACTGACGTGGCCTGAATGGAAAGTTCAGTGTCAGTCACCGACGACTGACGTGGCACTCAACGTGTTAATATTATAGGCTAAAACAATCCCGGACGAGCCCCCAAAATTTATAGGAAAGGTTATAAATGAAAAAGGAAAAGAAAGAAGAGTGAATAAAATAATAAATATACGTGTATTTAATAAAACTAAAAACGACACAAACGAACACAAAATAATAAACTACGCTTATGCTACGCAAACTACGTTTATGCTTCGTAAACTACACAGTTCTTCGCTCTACGCTGGCTACTTCGCTTCTTCAACACTCTTTCTACGTTCAATACTTTCTGCCTTCGTCGTCTAATACTTTCTGCGTTCGTCGTCTGATACTTTCTGCCCCGCGCTCGCATCTTCCCCGTCATATATTCTTCCAAACACTCGTTTCCTTTCATTCTAATTGTCAACGTTTCTCACTCTACGCATTCGGTCACGACTACCCAGAGTTTCTCAGTCGCACTGTTTTCTCAAGTTCTCATCTTTCACGCCTTAGAAACATTCGAGCCCAAACATTCCGCGTTCACGCGACAATCGCCCAACTCAAGTACTCCTCTGACCTTTCCAGCCTCGCATCCGCTCGATCACATTACTACAATATCATCGATGAATCAATTTCACCTAATTCGCTTTCCTATCATTTTCTCTACGATTCATCGCTTCTAAACAAACTTCATCCCCATTTCAAGCTGAAATTTGCTCTTTCACATCACGTATACCCTGCAAAGAGCGTGTCGTCGATGGAGAAACCAGAATTCCGCGACCTGCAGTCGTCGAACGCAGCGGGTACGCGATTCGCGGCGCCGATTCCGACAAAAGTCGGCCTCGTAAAGTCGATTCGCGCGGACGCGCCAGGTGAAACCGCTCGACAGCAACGCCAACAACGACAACAACAGCAACAGCAACGACAGCATCGTGGCGGCGAGGCGCGTTCGTCTGTGGCGCGCGAACCGCGGTGGCACTCTCCTTCGAAACGCTTTAACACAGAAACGGCCGCCCGCAGCGCGGAGGCCTTTGTCGTGGCGCGCCGACGACCGCCGCAATGAGACATAAATTGCAATTAGCACCGGCGTATCTGCAACGCGACCGCGGGGCCGACTTACGCGCGCGACCATGCCTTCTCTTCTTGCACGCGCGTCGTCCGCTCGAATGACACGCTTTCCATCTGGGGAACGGTGACTCCCACGATGGAACCGGCGGAGGATGCGAGGCCGAGATGGTGCTGTGCCCAGGAATAAAGGTGTTGTTGCGCGCGAGGTTTTGGTTGAATGTCGTTTTTGATTGAATTGAAGGGTTGGAAATGTGTGATATGGGGGAAGTGTCGTGTACGCGTTTTCCATCGTCAGCATTAGTGTAGTTAAACTCGTACGTCGCACGTCGAATTAACTTTGTGCGACTAATTATGTATAAGTGGACTGTATAATGATTATTATGCCGGTGTAGTGACTAGAAACACTTGATACTTTATTCTCGATACATTGCAAGTAACTTTATATTAAATGTTTGTATGGTATATGGTGGCTATTGCAACTCGAAAAAATGGTACGTTTTACATGAATGATCGACTAAAAAAAAGGCTTCGTTTTTCGCCTGCCAAGCGCTAATATATACATGACTTTGGCTGGGCGGGCACCACTCCAAGGACAAGATGATTCGTCGGTCATCCTTGGAGTGAGAAGGTACAGCCCACACAAGGGGTGGTTTCGGAGTGTACCTGATAAAATCCTAGACCCCAGAGGGTCACCTAAAAGTCTCGTTAATTGAAGTATATTATCACGGCATGCATTAATGTGTGATAGCCCAGCGCTGAGGATCCGTCATTATCAAAATTGTCGTTTAACACTAGAACTACCGACAATTAAAGTGTACTTATTTGCATGGAAGGAATCAACTTGAAAATTATATGAAAAAGTATCGATTATATAGAAAATAAATCTTCATTTGTACCTTTTGCAGAAAATCATAATAAATTTTAGCAGCTTTAACACATTTAGTTTATAAAGTTACTATAAGTAATCACTAACTGGTCATTTTGACAGGTTTGGTAGTTCTAGTGTTAAATATCTGCGAACCTAACGATCAGGTAAATTTTGCCTACTAACGGTTCCTAATCATCATTTCAATAAAAAAGATTCGCAACGCGACAGGAAGGAGGGGTTGAATGTCGCTTTTGATTGAATTAAAGGGTTGGAAATGTGTGGTATGGGGGCAGTAGGTGTCGTTGGACGTGAAGATGTGAGTTTGGAAAAGTAAGTGTTTGCTGAGATGTGTGGCATTAGGTATGAAGCTTTCAATTGAACTTTGTATTTAAGTTGATCAATTATTGAATTGAATATTTATAATGAGGGGGGGGGGGTAATATGATTTATGTAATAAGATATTGCTGAAATTTTAATTGTTATTGTTAATAATATTTATAATATGGAGTTGGCGGTATGACGATGTGTAATAAGACACTGCTGAAGTTTAAATTGTTATTATTAATAATACTCATAATAGGGAATTGGTAGTATGTCGATGTTTAATAAGGTATTGCTTAAATATAAATTGTTATTATCAATAATATTTATAATAGGGAGTTGATAGTATGCCAATGTGTAACACGATACTGCTGAAATTTAAATTATTATTAATAATACTCATAATAGGGAACTGAAAGTATGATGATGTGTAATAAGACACTGCTGACAATTAAATTATTATTATTAATAATATTTATAATAGGAAGTCGATAGTATTATTACTAATAACATTATATCAGAATTAGTGAGAACTACCTAGAATTTAAAATAAATTGAGATAAAATAAAATAGGGGTTAAGGATTTATCGTAAGAGAGTGAAGTGTTATTTTGAAATCAGTCAAACTAACATAAAATAAGGAATTAGAGATTTAAAATAAGTCAAACTAAAATAAAATAAGGAATTAGAGGTTTGAAATAAGTCAAAATAAAATAAAATAAAGAATTAGAAATATAAATACTTTTCTACTAAAGTATCATTAAAAAATGAAACTAAAAAATACTGTTACAGAAATCAACCCCTTAAACGTGTATAAATTTTTCCCACTACTACACGAAACCAAAACAGATCACGATCAGGTGCTTCGCATTGTGCAAAGCATCCTGTATAAACCTATGAAAAGAAACACTGTCCCGTGAAGTCCTCGCGGCAATATTTAACCCTTTGCGCTCGTATGTCTCAACGTATGCGACATCACAAGTTTTACCGTGGAATTTTCATTTTACTTTTAATTATACTCATGAAATGTTACAGCTAAGTATGCTAATAACGTATTGGAAAAGTTTTGTTTTGATTGAATAGAAAAATAAATTCCGAGCTGGCGGTAATTCATGATCACATTAAATTCGAGTGCAAAGGGTTAACATCGAAGTATAAACAAACCGCGCAACGAAAATCGTGTGCCTGGGTCACCAAAGGATCGCTCTCGTTGTATGCCTGTATATTTACGAAGCTCCGTGACAACAACAGGGACTAGGCACAGAAAGGAGAACAACAGCATGTCCGTGTGGAGCGCTCGTCGCATCACGGAAAGACAATGAAAAGAAAATGCCGCGGAGTTCCTGTTAAGCCGAGCTATTATCGTTAATTAAATAGCGCCTTCGCTATCTCGGCTCACGTCCCGTCGCCGTGCCCGTGGCATTAAGCCCGTATGACACCGTAAAGACTTTAAGTCGCTGCTCGTTATCGGGAGGAATGACGGACGCGGCCGTGCGACTGGGAAAGGACACGGGGCCATTCCGGGGCCATCGTGCCGTTCCGCGATCCCTGTCCTGGCCCGTCCACGAAAACCGAATAAAGCGCAAGATGGAGAACCTCCCTTATCCGAACATCAATTGTTTGAATATCTATTTATTTATTTATATAGGAAAGTTCTAATTTTATTTATTTAGTAGAGCGGGTAGATAGGGCTCAGGTGTGAATAAGATAAAATCAAGGGCTTAGAATATTAAGAAACGTATTTAAAATAGTTTAATAGTAACAACTTTGCTATAGGAAATTCTACTTTTGTTTATTTAGCGTAGTGAGATGGTAGGGCTCAGGTGTGAGTAAAATAAAATGAAGCGTTTAGAATATAATAATATATTTAAAATAGTTTAATAATAACAACTTTATTATAGTAAATTCTACTTTTGTTTGTTTAGTACAGTGAGATGGTAGGGCTCAGGTGTGAGCAAAATAAAATGGAGTGTTTAGAATATAATAATATATTTAAAATAGTTTAATAATAACAACTTTATTATAGGAAATTCTACTTTTGTTTGTTTAGTACAGTGAGATGGTAGGGCTCAGGTATGAGTAAAATAAAGTAAAGTACTTAGAATATTATTAATATATGTATTTAAAATAGTTTAATAGTAACAACTTTATTATAGGAAATTCTACTTTTGTTTGTTTAGTACAGTGAGATGGTAGGGCTCAGGTGTGAGTAAAATAAAGTAAAGTACTCAGAATATTATTAATATATGTATTTAAAATAGTTTAATAGTAACAACTTTATTATAGTAAATTCTACTTTTGTTTATTTAGTACAGTGAGATGGCAGGGCTCAGGTGTGAGCAAAATAAAGTGGAGTGCTGAGAATATAATAATATATTTAAAATAGTTTATGCAGGAATACGATCGAGTGGATGCGAGTTTAGGAAAATGTGATGAGTGCTCAAGTTGTGCAATATAGAAGTGCTTAGAATATTAACCCTTTGGCCTATAACCACGAGTCTGACTCGTTTAATTGAAATCAGAATTTCAGAAGTAGATGAATTTCCTTATAATACAGTGTACGAATACTTTTTGGAGCCACTGTAACTCGAGTAATTGGCAGATATCGTGTAGGCCAAGAGGTTAATATATGTATTTAAAATATTGGATTATCCAGAAAGTTCGTGCCGATTTTGAAAGAATATTGAACCGCAGGGAATTTAAATTTTAGCATACATTTATTAAATTATACAGGTGCCATTCCTTTGTACAACCTTCCTCCATCTTTCAGACAACTTGAAAATTCCGTTCTTCCAGAATCTCTTAGGTGTTTCAGTGAAAATCTTTCCCACGTGATTTTTTATCTCGTCGAAGGAGTTGAAGTTTTTTCCACTAAGGGAATTTCATAATGATCGAAAAAGGTACCATAAACAGTGCGTATCTTTTTCGCCATTTTCGCCTTTCCGGTAAAAGGAAAGTATTAATGCCTAAAATGCACTTTTCTTACGCCATTGAAATCAACGAAGACAATATAGATCTTGATCTTAGGTGATTCACTTTGCGCATCCCCTTTATGGAGGAACAGAGATGTTTAATTTGCATAATTTAATTTAAATGATATAATCGTAAACATAAGTAAATTCCGATGCTCTGTGCTTAGTAATTATCGAGGACGTAGAATCGTCTTTCGAGCGCAAAGGTTTGAAATATCAGAAACTGTGATACCAAGTAGAAGATTACTTTGTGAACGATTAAAAAGATATTTCAATTTCCATTCATTTTTTCGTGCCATTGAAATTAACGAAGACGATATAGATCTTGATCTTAAGTGATTCCCTTTGCGCATCTCCTTTATGGAGGAACAGAGATGTTTAATTTGCATAATTTAATTTAAATTACATAATCGTAGATATACGTAAATTCGGATATCGTTTAATTTCGATGCTCTGCGCTTAGAAATGATCGAGAACGTAGGATTGAAATGTCAGAAAACGTGGTACCAAGTAAAAGTTTACTTCGTGAACGATCAAAAAAAATATTTCAATTTCCACGCATTTTTTCGCGCCATTAAAATCAACGAAAACGATATAGATCTTGATCTTAGGTGATTCACCTTGCGCATCCCCTTTACGGAGGAACAGAGAGGCTTAATTTGCTTAATTTAATCAGAAAAAGAAACTGTTATGAACCAGGCTCAATGAGAGAATATTAATCCGTTGGCACAATGTTGCAACGTACTCGTGCCTTGAAAAACCGGGCACGTCCATTCGTGTGCCTCCACGAATGACATTTAAATCGCTACTTGTCATCGATAGAATGACGGGCACGATCGAACGCGCACGCGTAGAGAGCTACCGATTTCCATGGGAGTCGTCTCCGTTTACAAATGAGGATCATTAAAATCCATGTGACCCGCGAGGTACCACGCATGGAATCGTAAGTGCTTGTCGTTAACATCCCAGAGCAACTGTTAGCCAAGATTTTGCTCGAGCTGCTTACCAAACGATCGCGATCGTCAGTTTCGTTTTAATCGGTCGTTGTACGTATATCGTTAAACGTTAGAATACATTTATCAATTCGTTGATTGTTTATCTCACAGGTAACTGTTTTTCAGACGATATAATTATATGATACTTTCCTCAACATTGTTAAGATGGCATATTTAACACTTTACCGACCGGAAGCCTATTAATCGACCTTTTACATGCTTCAGTTTGTAAGTTTTGTTATGTTCTCTTACACAAAGGTGACTATTTTCAACAAAATCATGTATATATACGATTATTATAAATATTATAATATAATATAATATATAATATAATTAATAATATAGTATAAAAATATTATTATTAATTTATTATTATATTAATAATATATTATAAAAAATATATAATATAATATTATTACAAATATAAGTATATATTTACATATATATATATATACTGTAATATATATGTATATATATATATATATATATATATATATATATACATATATATACTGTAAAGAGATATTAAACTATTAATTACTCGAAGGAAATCATTGTGTTCGATTCATTAATGATGCATCATCTGCAAAGTGAGCGACTCGGTCGGGAATAAGTTGGTCCAAGAACGATCAGTAAAGTGTTAATATGAGCATAAATTCGTTCTATAAAGAATAAGGAAATGCATACACTTGGAAAGCTTTGTATGTATAAGTTATGTGTTGCAGTTTCTTTTTTTTTTGACGATATAAATGTAGGTGACAAATTTAGAAATTAGAAAATTATAAATAACTGGCTAAAGTAAAGGTAGATGAGCACAAAATAAGATAAAAATAAACAGGTGATGTTTCAACTGATCATGTTTGCGAAAATTTAGTACCTTTCTTTGATTTTGATCGGTAAAGTGTTAATATGAGCATAAATTTGTTCTATAAACAATAAGGAAATGCATACACTTGGAAAGCTTTGTATGTATAAATTATATGTCGCAGTTTCTTTTCTTTTTGACGATATAAATATAAGTGACAAATTTAAAAATTAGTAACTGGTAGTAAAAAAATAACTGGTTGTGCTAAAGTAAAGGTAGGTGAGCACAAAATAAGATAAAAGTAAACAGGTGATGTTCCAATTGATCATGTTTATGAAAATTTAGTACCTTTTTTTGATTTTACACTTTTAAACAGCAATTTAATTATGTTTAACCCTTTGCGGTCGACGATTAATTTAACATTTCGTTCCAAGCATTCACCAATTAAAAATACTATTTCATTATAATTATGTGTGTCACAGCTCGACATACGAGTTACAAAAGAATAATGTTATGTCAAGCATACATATTTAATAACAATAAAAGAATCAAGTAATTTGTTAGTTAGTAAGCTTACAAGTGTCTTCGTTATTTTTGTCCAATAATTTTTGAAACGACAAATGTTCTGGTTTCGAACAAATGGTGTTAAAAATCTGAAGATTTCGATCGCGTTGATTTAAAAAAAAAAACAAAATTATAGCTCGCTTCGATCCAAAGGAACGGTATTCCGCGCGAAAGATATATCCGACACGAGCTTTCTCCGATCGAGTAAAAAAGGAAAAACGGAACTTGCGCTACGTTAGAACGCGCGTCCGATCAAAACATCTTTGCCTCTGAACACAATAATTCGTCTCCCGTCGTGACGTGTCGTTTTCAGACCTCAACGTTCTATCTGCGATCGCAGAAAAGTGAAGGTTTCGAGCTGGTATTCCGCGAACACAGCAACGAGATAAAGTGGCTTCGAGAAAGGCAAACAATTTTCTCGCTGCCTTAAATCCCGCTGAATTTTATTCCCCTTATCGTGGCTCGCCGCAGAACGATTCAGATCGGTCGATTAGAGCGGTTGTTGGCGAACGTGTTCTTGATTCGCATGAACGCGATCGAACCCACTCATGTGGATTCAATAATTCAAATCATCGACGTTCGATCGATCTGCCGCGGGATCGAAAGAATTATGCTTGTGAGAAATTTTTTCTTAACCCGTAATCATTCACGTAAACTTTTATCTTCAGCATTTTCTCGGTCAACTTACCCCTTTAAATTTTCTTTTTCACTACTACTCGTTCGCAAAATTATTAATCAAATTTTTGCAATTCTCCTGTGCAACCACGAAGGTAGAATACAAAATTTAACAATTTAAAGTTGTGAGTGTTGGTTTTATGCGTGTGAGACAGAGAATGAATTTAACGAATGAGAGTCCTTTGTCTAGTGTGTCGTTACATGGTTAAAAGTAGTAGTTAGTTAGTAGTTAGTAGTTTAAAGTGAGTGTCCTATCTATTGGGTCGGAGGGAAAGTAGTTTAAATAGGCAGGTAATTTTTCTTGTAAATAAAAAAAACATCTGGCTAGTGAGTCATTGGGAATTTTTTTTGTTTTTCTACCTGCTGTATAATATAAAAGGAGTCCTTTTTTTACCGTTCATCGTTTACTTGTGGTACTTAAAGTGAAAAACGTGTCAGTAGATAAAGTGCATTTACGACACTGCATTTTGTATGAATTCCAAAAAGGAAGCAACGCATCGGTTGCATGTAAAAATTTATGTGCGGTATTTGGAAAAGATATTGTAAATGTTCGTACTTGTCAAAGATGGTTTAGCAAATTTCGTTCCGAGGATCTGAGCCTCCAAGAAAGTGATCGATCTGGACGACCATTCAAGATCGATAATGATGTTTTGCGATCCATGTTGGAAAATAATCCACATTTAACAAGTCGAGAAATTGCAGAAGAGTTTGGCATTCATCATACAACTGTAGGTGATCACATTAAATTTCTTGGGTTTGTGTTAAAGCAAAGTGTTTGGGTTCCACATGAATTAACGGAAACGGAAAATACGACAGAACTTTCCCTCCAACCCAATAGTATCTATTGTATTGTGTGTTATGAAGTGTCTCCTGATGAGACAGTCGAAAAGGGTACATAAGTCAGAGAGCATCATCGAGCAAGTAGAGAGTGAGTGAGAAAGAAGTTAAGAGATAGAGTAATATAGTAAAAACAGAATATATATATATATAAAATTATGATATTTTATCCAATAAACAATTTTGTGTTCATCTGTGATTAACCGATTTCTTCATAATTTATCCCATTCTACACACAAAATTAATTGTAAGCAAATTGCAAAGAAAATATTGCATAGATGCAACGTTGGTCTCTAACGGGTTAAACTGAATAATTCGTGATCTTTCACAAACTTTTAGCAAATTCGTGAATTCTTCAGTTTTTGTTCAATGTTTCCTATTTAGAAATAAAATAAAATCCTAGCATTTCAAAAAGATAAATTAATAAACACTGCTTTATTAGGGTTGGTTTAAGGTTAATTATTCTTATAGTTACTAAGTAATCGTTTCACTTACATTTTTAAGCTTAACTAATTAATATTGAACGTGATTTGTCAATTCATGTGACATTGTCTACGAACAATTTATATTTTAGTAATTTCTTATATTTGACGTAGTTCAACTGAGATAGTTCGCCTCGACTATGCCTTCGTCAGATTTGTACTGTTATGTCAGAACTGAAGCTATGAATCATCGCTCATTACTCTCAATCAGCATTGTTATCCGTGAAATGAGGTCCAGTTACTGAAAATTGCCCTAGAAAGAGTATAACCCAGATCGTTGAGAAAGTGTGCGTTGGTATTTGTACTTGTACGATAACTTGCACACCAGAAAGTGCAAGAATATTCTATGAACATTTGACAAAATAAATATAGATACTTTCTGTTTAAACACCATCGTTAATATACAATAATTAACACGTGACTATTGTTTAACCACATTCAAATTTTAGGAAGTAAATAAAATATTTAAAAATAAAACCTTGCTGTTGTTAACATAATTTATTGATTTCAAAGAATTCAAAGGATTTTGGAAGAATTTTAGAAGTTCCTAAAGAATTTATTGCAACAAATTAACTATTTTATTTTCATAGTTAAACTAGAACAAACTATTTTCTATTCGATATTTAATGTATTGTATATTTCACTCAACTCTGTAATTAACACTCGTGTCAATTCGTTACCATATAATCCTTAAGCAATTAAAACGCCATCATCTAGTGTTACCGACAGCTTGGAATTTTTTCGATAAACACACTCAAATGTAAGAATTCTTTTCTTTGGCATTAGCATTGAATACACCGATAAAAGCCAATTAAGACCGAACAGAAATTAAACTAACTAATTTATGAGGAATATCGTGATAAACAAGATTTGCATTCTCTGCTACTCAATAAATAGTGTTCTACCACAATAACAATAAACATGAATGTACAAACAATATTTGCATACCATAAAACTATGTTCTACATTGTCCTCTCGTTATAAACTTTCGTTCCCTACTGTACCTATCATGAATTAACTCCTAAAATTTCAACTGAAGCATGCAATGACTTCTTCTAACACCGAAGTCTTCAAAAAACGCGCTCCCCTGCCCCCCCCTTGCATACAATCCCCAATGCTTCGCTCACCTGTTCCCATAGCCACCGTCCATAATCACCACCCTTCCATCAAACCAGGAAACAACAATGCCCAGCCAAACCAAAAAACAGAATCTCAGAGCTATCCGTTACATGCATCCTTCTACAACCCCATCAAGCCTTCCTCATCTGCCCTCTCCCTGCCTTCGAAAACGATGCAAGATTTCGCGGAACGGGTGCCCCATAGCCACGGCTCGCGTTTATTTATCGCGAGGCATGGGCCACGATCCCGGGATCCGCTTTTCCCGGCGGTTCCGGCTGATCCCGGGCCTACCAGAACTACTAGGAAACGGTGTGCGGCCTCGTGAACGTTCGACGTGGCCGTTTCTCCAGGCCTCAGCCGAGCTAAACTTTACGTTTATATGCGGCCGTACACGACGCCGGGGCCCGTATCCTGATAGCGGGCCGGCCACACGTCACCGAATCGTGATCCTCGAGCGGCCAAAGACGATGTTGTGTCCCCCCCATCAAACCTGGGAGCACTGTCCGACGGTTCGTGAGCCGGGCGCTGCTTCCTGCACGGTCGACCGTAAAATATGAAATACCATACCGTACCGTACCCCACTGCTCCTCTGTCAGCCGCGACTTGGCCCGTTGCTGCTGTTGCTGCAACCACCGACCGCCTTCTTCTTTTTTCGTTCCACCGTTCCAAGCGGAAGGAACGCCTCGCTCGCTGACCTGCTCGTTTCGACGGCATGACGTATGACGAGACCGGGAGACACCGTCAAGCTGCGTCTACAGTATGCGACAACACGTTTGAAACGTGTGAGAAGGTCGTGTGAGTTGGCAGAAAATAGAAGACAGAAATGTCATGTAACGTAAATGTCATGTGACACTTTTTCCTCTCAGACGCTCTCCCTGGCATGCGGCAATCGGTGTTGAGCATGCCGCCGAGAGTCGAGGATGTGCAATAGCTCTAGCAGCGGTGTGCTGTTGTGATTTTATCGAAAACACGTGAAAGTAGAGAGGAACGAAGATTTTTGATACGGCGATCATTAGAAACTTGAAGACAATATAATGATCTTTTAATCATGTTTCGTTGCATGATGTAGATCCTATTTTTTGAATTCTAGTAACACGTTATAGCTACTGGACTACTAACACTGCCGACTGCTCGTAGCTCAACTTATTGCAATTTATTGCTAACGGATCGATTACAATAATTTTCTTCGAGTAATTAACAATTTAACAGTTCTTTTCAGAATATCAGTCAAAGCAATCATCGTCGTGCAAGGAAACGGTACAAAATTTACAGACCGAGCGTGTAAAAGTCGATTAATAGGCTTTCGATCGGTAAAGTACTAATATGTCATATGACGAAGTTAGAAATAAATTTGTCGTGTGACAGTTTTGTTGCATACTGCAGACGCAGCTTCATAGTACCTGGTGTGGTTGGAAGGAAGGAAAAATCAAAATGTCCCGGACACGAGAGAGCGTTTTCGACCTCCCGCGAGACTCGTTGACGGACCGTTCCGTTGTATTCTTCTCTGTGCCTTGATAATCGGATTAGGGAGATCCTTCGGAGATAGCGGCGAGAACGTGACTCGCTCGTGATCCTGATGTTTTTTCGGTAAGACGGAGCTACTTTCGCGATGGAAGAGGTTTTGAACTCGGTTGTAAACATCAATAATGTTGACAATAGTATTGTCGATCGATTTTAACTCTTTGAGGCACAGGATTTCAGAGAATAACTGGACCCGTGTTGCACAGAAATTTTGTTGCGTTTTAAATTAAACAAAATTGGTATATTTTTATTAACGAAATACTGACATGTTGAAATTCAACGACACAAGCGAACGTATTTATAACATTTTTTGTTTATGGTATTATCAACTGCTTTATGTAAGCAAGGCTAAATATAAACCTATGCGCGTGCAGCTGTTGCAATATTTCGAGGTGGGTCTGAAAATGTCTCACCGTGCATTACCATGCACCAAAAAGGTGGGACATTTTTTATCCCACCGTGCCCCAAAAAGTTAATGTTTTGAAAACTGCGCACGATCGATATTATTGATAATATTTGTGACACTTTTGTGAAGGAGAAGACTGAACATGTACGGAAATTAAATCAAAAACAAACGAATGCATGCTGTGAATATTGATACATGTATTGAAAGTTCAACAAAGACGGTCTATATTATTGATAATATTTGTGACATTTTTGTGTACATGTACGGAAATTAAATTGAAAACAAACGAATACATGCTGTGAATATTGATACATGTATTGAAAGTTTGATAAAGACGGTCGATATTATTCATAATATTTGTGACACCTTTTTGAAGGAGAAGACTGAACATGTACAGAAATTAAATCAAAAACAACCGAATGCATGCTGTGAATATTGATACATGTATTGAAAGTTCGATAAAGACGGTCTATATTATTGATAATATTTGTGACATTTTTGTGTACATGTACGGAAATTAAATTGAAAACAAACGAATACATGCTGTGAATATTGATACATGTATTGAAAGTTTGATAAAGACGGTCGATATTATTCATAATATTTGTGACACCTTTTTGAAGGAGAAGACTGAACATGTACAGAAATTAAATCAAAAACAACCGAATGCATGCTGTGAATATTGATACATGTATTGAAAGTTCGATAAAGACGGTCTATATTACTGATAATATTTGTGACATTTTTGTGTACATGTATGGAAATTAAATTGAAAACAAACGAATGCATGCTGTGAATACTGATACATGTATTGGAAGTTTGATAAAGACGGTCGATATTATTATCAGTAATCTCGCTATTGCTAGTATCGACGCGTGTATCTCAAAATACTGAAATTTTCTTCTGATTCTTGGTATTTTAATATTGACCGTACGTTAATAATATTAATCGTATGCATAAGCGGTTAATTAACCCAGAGACTGCGCGATGAAGTACTGTATACGTGCATTTAATTATCAGAAATATTATCCTGAGTTCTCTATATTGTAATCATTAATGAATACACAAGTTTTCCTATGCAGTAAATCTAAATTTAAGATTTTTCTGCAGTGATTAAATTCTAGAAGTCAGAACACAAGCATTACTTTATTGCAATTGAAAAGAGGGAAAATTTTTAATTACTTTATGAATGGAGAAATTAAATACGAGCAAAAAAAAAAGAAGATTTTATGGAATTAAATTTATATCTAAATTTAACCTCATTTATCGACGACCACGAAACAGAAATTGATAAACAAGAAATCGAACTGAAATTCCACTTTGACGAAGCTCAGAACCTGCTGCACGATACTTCAAGCATGTTTACGCAAACAACAACGATAGCGTGTTCCCTAACGTAATCAATCAGCCAGATTATTCGCGGCGACATGCATATTCATAAGTCCTATTACACTTTCAACACTTCCACGTCTCAACGAAATCTTGATTTCCTGTATCTCTTGATCGAGGTCGGGTTCCTTTCAGAAGCGGCCGCGAGTCGCGCAGCTAATTAAACCGTCCGAAGCGTCCGGTTCCGAGCCGCTCCAATTAAACGACGAAATTACGGTGTTTGCGTAATTAAAGCGGCACTGTGTTTCGTCGGATCGAGGATCGACGGTCTCGATCGGACTGGGAATAAAGCAGATCCCGATTTCCTGCCCATCGAACGTCCCAATTAAGAGCGGTCGTAAAGTTGGAACGGTGTTGCTGTGCAGGATCAAGAACTTGCTACAGTTGAAACTTTGAAGCTTCTTCGTCTGTGGTTGCCAACGCTCAGATGATATCTAAGACTTAATTTAGCACCGTGCAAAGGCTCTTACTCGCTGCCTTTGATAAAATTTGTTTGATTGCCACGTCAATTCTCTGCCAATGCACCTAGGTACTCTTGAAAATTAGGTGTAGGCGCATTACACTGTAGAATTTTATGTAACGCTATATTTTTGGAATAAATTTGGCTTAAATAGAGATTTGCTTTTCTTTATATTGTTTTAAGCATCGAAAATCATTGATATTGTAAAATATCCAAAAATACCGGAAAAAAAGGAACTACCGCAAAGCTAATTATTATTGCTTGACTGTTTACTAGTACACCTTTATAAATCATAAAAATATAGATGCGTGCATAAATCTCTGTTTTGCGATTTTTAAATTACCGTGAAAGTGAGTGATCCTTTCGAGGATACACGCCCTTGATCCCTTTATAATTCTCTAAAATTCTTTCGAGATACTTTATCTACGAGTATACATGAGAAATCACATCTAATACTGTATTGGTGTTAATGTTTTGTGTTTCTACTATTGCAAATATGGTAATATAGTCTTATAGAAAATTGACAAACGATACTAAAATGAGAAGTTATCTGTAAACACGAAGTTTCCCAGATAACTTCCGACTCTAGTCGCTTCTATACGATCACAACTATTAAATTTATCCAATAGTTCACCCAAACAAAACCTTTCGCGCAACAAAGACAGCAACCGTAGTATAGGAAATGACATCTTTTACTTTATTCATTTAAAATTTTTGTGTTTCTATTGCCATAAATATGGTAATATAGTCTTATAGAAAATTGGCAAACATAGAGACTGATACTGACATAGGAAGTTATCTATAAACACGAAGTTTTCCATATAATTTCAGATTCTAGCTGCTTCCATACGATCACAACTATTAAATTTATCCAATAGTTCACCCAAACAAAACCTTTCGCGCAACAAAGACAGCAACCGTAGTATAGGAAATGACATCTTTTACTTTATTCATTTAAAATTTTTGTGTTTCTATTGCCATAAATATGGTAATATAGTCTTATAGAAAATTGGCAAACATAGAGACTGATACTGACATAGGAAGTTATCTATAAACACGAAGTTTTCCATATAATTTCAGATTCTAGCTGCTTCCATACGATCACAACTATTAAATTTATCCAATAGTTCACCCAAACAAAACCTTTCGCGCAACAAAGACAGCAACCGAAATATAGGAAATATCTTTTACTTTATTCATTTAAAATTTTTGTGTTTCTATTGCCATAAATATGGTAATATAGTCTCATAGAAAATTGGCAAACATAGAGATTGATATTAAAATGGAAAGTTACCTATAAACACGAAGTTTCCCAGATAACTTCCGACTCTAGTTTCTCTTTTATACGATCACAACGAATTACGAACCTATTAACCCTTTGCACTCGAGAGGTGACCGTTAGTCGTTTAACGATACTAACTTCAAAAATTTTCAAATTCGAAATATTTACTATGATTCACGTATATTAAACTTCATTTAGTTTAGTCAAGTCGTATATTAAAATTTACGTATATGACTGTTTAACGTTCGGGTCTGAACTAACGTCTGAAAATTTGCGAAACTATCATCTGCTAGGATTACGATGTCCCATGAGTGAAGACAACCGAGTGCAAAGGGTTAAATTTATCCAATAGTCCACTCTGACAATATCTTTCGCGCAACAAAGCCAGCAACCGCATCCCAGCCGAAAGCGAGGAGGAGCTGAAATTGGACCATCGGAGAAGAAGAAAAAGGGCCCCCGAAAGAGAGGTGCAGTCGTAGATGGCGGCGATAACGGGCGTGCAAGAGGTGCATTTACATTCATTTCGGACAGCCAGCACTTTGTTCGGTCTGCAAGCGTTAACAAGTGTTTTCCATCGGTTTAAAAGGCGCTAAGTCGCTGTTGGTGCCGGGCAACCGGTCCGGGCAACCGCGAGCCAACCTTATATCGGTGACTCATTGGAAACGCAGCCGGTTTTCGTGCTCGCCAAACATCCGATCCGACGATTCCGCCACGTAGTTAAGACGTTCGATTCGATACGGCCTGATGGAATCGTCTTTTGCCTCGCACCGACGCCATGTTACCGCTTTATTCGTTGGTCGCGCGCGATGAAACGGCGGAGCTTTCGATCCAGCGGGCCAGAAAACGAGTTCTGATCGCTCCTTTTGATTTCATAATCTCTGTGTATGTGTACGGTTCCGTCTGAAGCTTCCTCGTTCATCTGCTACCGAAACACATCCCGTGTTTTCTTTCTCAGTAGCTCTCTTATTCGACCGCGCTATTGTGTAGGAAATTTCTACTTTTATTATTTAACAGAGAGAAACGGTAGGGTTCAGCAGGATGAATAAAATAAAATGAAGTGCTTACAATATTATTAATATATATTTGAAATAGTTTAATAATAACAGCTTCAACGACTTTTCAACTTAGCAATTACGACATTCTTACTTGTTTCACGATCACACTCTTTCTGCCTTGCGTTCGTATTTTCCCAATCATGTATTCTTTCAAACACTCGTTTCCATTCTTTCTAATTGTCAAACTTTTTCACTCGATGCATTCGGTCATGTTCACCCAAAATTCCTCAGTTAACAAGCCATAGGTTAGGTTAACAAGTAATATATATAGAAAATTTCTACTTTTACTATTTAATAGAGAGAGATGGTAGAGCTCAGATGTGAGTAAAATAAAATGAAGTGCTTGGAATATAATAATATATTTAAACTAGTTTAATAATAACAACTTTATTATAGGAAATACTACTTTTATTTATTTAGTAGAGGGAGAGAGAGAGATGGTAGGGCTCAAGTTTGAGTAAAATAAAATGAAGTGCTTAGAATATAATAATATATTTAAACTAGTTTAATAATAACAACTTTATTACAGGAAATTTTACTTTTATTATTTAATAGAGTGAGATGGTAGAGCTCAGATGTGAGTAAAATAAAGTGAAGTGCTTAGAATATTATTAATATGTATATTTAAAATAATTTAATAGTAATAATTTAAACGACTTTATAACTTAGCAACTACTACGTTTTAACATCCTTCAGAATCATACTCTTTCTGCCTTCACAGTTAAACTATTTCTGCTACGCGTTCGCATTTTTCTCATCATATATTCTTCCAAGTACTGATTTCCTTTCTTTCTAATTTTAAACCTTTCTCACTCGATGCATTCGGTCACGTTCACCCAAAATTCCTCAGTTAACAAGCCATAGGTTAGGTTAACAAGTAATATATATATAGAAAGTTTCTACTTTTACTATTTAATAGAGAGAGATGGTAGAACTCAGATGTGAGTAAAATAAAATGAAGTGCTTAGAATATTATTAATATGTATATTTAAAATAATTTAATAGTAATAATTTAAACGACTTTATAACTTAGCAACTACTACGTTTTAACATCCTTCAGAATCATACTCTTTCTGCCTTCACAGTTAAACTATTTCTGCTACGCGTTCGCATTTTTCTCATCATATATTCTTCCAAGTACTGATTTCCTTTCTTTCTAATTTTAAACCTTTCTCGCTTGATGCATTCGGTCACGTTCACCCAAAATTCCTCAGTTAACAAGCCATTGGTTAGGTTAACAAGTAATATATATATATAGAAAATTTCTACTTTTATTATTTAATAGAGAGAGATGGTAGAGCTCAGATGTGAGTAAAATAGAGTGAAGTGCTTAGAATATTATTAATATGTATATTTAAAATAATTTAATCGTAACAACTTAAATGACTTTAGAACTTAGCAGTTACTACGTTTTAACTTCCTTCAGAATCATACTCTTTCTGCCTTCACAGTTAAACTATTTTAAATATTTTCATATATTCTTCCAAACACTCGTTTCCATTCTTTCTAAGTGTTAACGTTTCTCACTCGATGCATTTGATCACGTTCACCCAAAATTCCTCAGTCCCGACGTTTTACCTCAGTAATCAGTTTTAGTGAACGCGATAGGAGAATTAAGAAACGATAATTACGTTAGTACTGCGCATAAATTTTTATGATCTCCACAGTCGAGGTATCCTCTTTTAAAACAAAAGAACATGTGCAAGGAGCAAAGTTCATAATCAAACGTACTTATCTCTGTTCTGGTCGAGACAAGACAATAAAGAAAGACAATCAGCGATTACTCATTAACGTCTCAGGAATTAATCACCGCTTTGTTACGAGTAACAAACTAATGGTATCAGTCTTTCACCTTAACCTCGCGTATTACTAACAAAGCGAATAGCAAAGTTCAGAAAAGACAAAGAATCCAGCATCTGATTGACTTCATTTAATATTTACATATGCACATACTCTTGTTCTGTGTATGCTGATCTCACGTTAATCATGATTTACCGATTTTTCGCGCCAGAAACCAGACTTCGCTTGGGAAATCGAACTTTGGAAGTATCTAATTTTCTCAAACACTTTTACCATTTCTCTCTTTCTGTAACAATGTAGGACTCAGAAACTAGCATGTCTGTGTGTCTATGTTTTTTAACCTAATCTTATTTATATATTTTTATTTATTTATTTATTTATTACACGGCTTGATTTCCCTTTGTGTACACTGAACATTTTTACGTTTTTCTAAAAATCAATTAGTATCGAATGACTTGTTTCTAAAAGATGACCTATTTATACAAACAAAATATAGAACGATATGTTAAGATGTAAATAAGTTATTGTTAGAAAGAAAAAATATGCGACCGAAAAAAGTCCCGTTGATCAGACATCGTCTGGGAAATTAATCTTTGGAAGTATCCAATTTTCTAAAAAACTTTTACCATTTCTCTCTTTTCGTAACAGTGTAGGACTCAGAAACTGGCATGTCTGCGTGTCTATGTTTTTTAACTTAATCTTATTTATATATTTTTATTTATTTATTTATTACACGGGTTGATTTTCCTTTATATTTGCTGAACATTTTTACGTTTTTCTAAAAATTAAGTAGTATCGAATTGAATTGTTTCAAGAAGATGACTTACGGCAGAAAGAAATTTATATATTGTAGATACATCATTGGCACACTTTGCATATTTATACAAGCAAAATATAGAAAAATAGTTGAAATACATACGTACATCTATAATTCAGAGTTCCTTCACGTAAAGAGAAACTTACATCCCTGATCAAAGCATTGTTAGTACTTTCGTTGGTTAAATTAGCAAGCACTTTACATTTTTCTATCGAATGCTCCATTCAGACGTTTACAAATTTTATGCATAAATATTTGATGAAAGTTATTACAACACAAATAATATATATATATAGTCAAGTGGAAGATCATTCAAAAAATTCATCCTCCTTCCATCAACTCTTTATTGTTCTAACAAACGAACAACTAACACATACATAGGAATATACCAAAATGTCAATCACCGATTTTTATGAAATTTGAATATGATGTAGTATGAAAATATTTAACACGAATCTTTTTCCATTAGCAATCGTGCATGTTGAAGGGGTGAAAACTACCTCTAAAATTTGTAAGCTTACCATACTAAATTAAATTATTAATGTAAAAAACCATGTCATGTTTTGTATTTTTTAACTATAATTTTAAAGAAAGACGAAATCAAAAGATATAATTTATTAGAGACTACTTAACCCTAGAACTCCTGAGCCTCGATCTGTCACGCGAACTCCTAAGGGGGGGTTCCTCGACCCCATACTTCTTTTTATACATTAATCCTGCAAAAAGTTGTTTTTTGGAAAATTGTTTGCAATGTTAGGATATACTATAGTTTGTAAACAAGACAACATATGTTTTCGCGTTCAATTTGTATTGATTTATGTATATTTATAAAATTAAATACTATTATGAAACAGTATAGTAACGTGCAGCTGGTTTGAACTTGATTCTTCTGATAAACATGAATGGCAAAGTATAGTATTAAATGAATGTTTTCTGCAAACATGATTTTTGCAATTGTAACAAATTTGCATTGATCTAATAAACTATTATATTTTATGCGTCTGCTTTTAACCTCCAGTATACACTTATAACATCTTTCCTTTTTTGTCGGTTTTGCATCTTTTGGTATTTTAGTTCGTAGTGTCTTTCCAGTTGAAGTTCCCAATTAGTTACATAGTTTTATTCTTCGTTCTGTAATTTTTATTCTTTGAAGAAAAGGAGAGCGTGAGGGTCCACTTCACGTAATCGCCACTGCGCCGTGACGTACCGCCATCACGGCGCGTAGTCAGTTATATTTCTCTTATACTTACTAATTTTTTACACATATCAACGGGAACTTTTTATTATCAAACTTAAATGCGTATACAACAATAAATAATTTTAAGAGAATTTTATATAAAAGAGAAATGATTCTAATTTAAGGTTTTCCAATTTGTGGGTTCGAGGAACCCTCCCCTTAGGAGTTCTAGGGTTAAATCACAAAAATACACGCGTCGGCCGCTAGGTTAGGAAAATGGAACATTCTGCCGTACCTAAAGGGTTAACCCTTTATGCTCGAGAGGCGACTGTCGGACGCCAAACGATAGTTTCGCACACTTTCAGATTTTAGTTAGTTTATTTATTAATCGGACTGGAGGTTGTAACAGTTATACGTGTAAATTTTATTACATGACTTAACTAAAATAAATGAAGTTTAATATAAGTGAATCTTAGTAAATATTTTGCACTGAAAAATCTGTGAAGTTAATAAATATTAGATGACTAACTGTCGCCTCGCGAGCGCAAAGGGTTAACTGGCCCTCCTTTAGGCCTCCGGTATGCCGAAGACAATGACGGAGCAGCTGAAAAGAAGGCGATCGCGCGTCGCCGATTTCCTCGAGAGCATTACGCGTAATTACGAGCAAACAGACAATGGCCGGGTCTTCTCGTATGCGAGTAAATACGTCAGCGCCACGATAATTGTGCGGCAATTACCAGACGACGCGATCGCCACAGACCGGTGGTGCGTTCGTCCTGGCCACCGTCCTTCCAAGGTCTCGTCTTTTATTGATTCCTTGTTAATTGGACGGCGGTACAAACGCCACCACAGGTGGGTTAAGGTGGAATTTCCTGTATGCGTTCGGACGATCGCGTTTTTGTGATGCAACGCAGCCGAAAGATATGTCCAGACCAAGGCGAGCACGAACGAACAAACGAACGTTCGTCAAATGATCGTTAGCCAAAAATGTTCTTAACACTGGGACTGCCACGTTGGTCATATACAATAGCGGACAAAAGCTTAACACTTTACCGACCGCATAACTCATTGCATACGTACTCCCGATCGACTCATTTTGGCGCGGATACATCGCTAATGAATTGATTACAATAATTTTCTTCGCGTAACCGATAGTTTAATATATCTTTACAGTATACATACGATATCGCTCAAATCAGTCACCTTCGCGTAAAGAAACACTACAAAATTTACAGACTAATTGTAAGCATGTAAATGCCGATTAATAGGCTCCCGGTCGGTAAAGTGTTAAGACGACAGGACAATGTGAAACATCATTTTATGGTTCGCAAATATTGTTTATCTATTCATTTTTATTGTCATTATGGTAGAACACTATTTATTAACTAGCATAAAATACAAATTTCATTTTTACTGTTGTTTCTTATTAATTTATTTATTTATAGTAGCGGACAAAAGTTTAAGACGACAGGACAGTGTGAAACATCATTTTATGGTTCGCAAATATTGTTTATCTATTCATTTTTATTGTCATTATGGTAAAACACTATTTATTGATTAGCATAGAATACAAATTTTATTTACACTATTATTTCTTATTAATTAATTAATTTACAGTAGCAGACGAAAGTTTAAGACGACAGAACAATGTAAAACATAATTTTATGGTTCGCAAATATTGTTTATCTATTCATTTTTATTGTCATTATGGTAGAACACTATTTATTAACTAGCATAAAATACAAATTTCATTTTTACTGTTGTTTCTTATTAATTTATTTATTTATAGTAGCGGACAAAAGTTTAAGACGACAGGACAGTGTGAAACATAATTTTATGGTTCGCAAATATTGTTTATCTATACATTTTTATTGTCATTATGGTAGAACACTATTTATTAACTAGCATAAAATACAAATTTCATTTTTACTGCTGTTTCTTATTAATTTATTTATTTAGAGTAGCGGACAAAAGTTTAAGACGACAGGACAGTGTGAGACATAATTTTATGGCTCGCAAATATTGTTTATCTATTCATTTTTATTGTCATTATGGTAGAACAGTATTTATTACGTATCATAGGATATAAATTTTATGTATAGTGTTAATTCTTATTAATTAATTAATTGATTTTTTATCATCTTTTGGTCTTAAACTTTTGTCCACTGCTGTATTACTGGCCACGATTGCTCCTGTAATGCCACGTTGAATCGTTGGTGACCAGAATGTTTCAACTGCTTACAATTGTAAAAATTGAATAAAAATTGTCAGTTAGCACATTCTAATCATTACTTCTAATCAGAGGATACTTTGAAATAAAATGTGCTTCACTGAATCGTTAAAAATTTTTATTAGAAAATAAAAGATTAATTTCTGTGTTCCTTGGAGTGCATAATGATCCTAGAATTTGACATTGGAAACATCAATTATTGTTCGATCCAAGCTTTTATTTCCTTTTACCATTTACTATATTATTTTCTTTGATATTTATATACTTCAATATTAATCCACCAAAACAGAATTGGAAGAGTAATTGGTATTTAACATTCTCATAATCTTGTCGACACCAAAACCGCCATAGTTAAGCAAGCATTTTGCATACATAATCATAAGTATGTCCACTGAGAAAAATAAAATCTCCCTCTTGCAGTGTTCTTCAGATAGGGTAAGGTTGCTCAAGTCGTACCCCTTAAGGAAAAACCCGTATAAAAGCTAGAATTTATCAAATAAATAGAAATTGAACGTGTTATTCAAAACTTGTGTTAATATTGTCTTTATTTACTATAACGAAATTGATAGAATATCTGATTTACTCAAATGTATTAGGTTGTTCGGAAAGTAATTTCGTTTCTTTTTATGAAAATCTCGAGCTTTGAGATTAAACTTAGGCGTTTCAAATGATCATGAACTGTCGAATTCGATCAATTTAATCTCTTAGCGATCTCACGAGTTGTTATTCGCCGATTTGCATCAATTAATGCCTTTATTGTGTCTTCATCAGCCTCAACTGGCTTTCCAGAACGTGATACCATTTTCAACATCAAAATTGCCGGATCGAAATTTTGTAAACCAGTTTTGGCACTGGGGTTCTGTCAATACATCTTCTCCATACACAACGGATCATTTTTTCCTTGCTTGAACAGCATTTTTACCTTTTCGATAGTAAAAAAGTAAAAAATGCCGAAAATGTTGCTTTTTACTTTTCATATTTGATAGGGTACCAACCAAAAACCACTGGGTAGAATCAATCGAAACTTTTCACAGGCAAGCCTTGCTATATATGCTGTCAAAATATTTAATGACCATGCGGCTTAAGTGTGAAGTTGACTATGAAAAAATACAATTAAGCACTTTGTTAGGGAAAAACGAAATTACTTTCCGAACAACCCAATATATTTGCTCGTGGTTGTATGCGCTGTTGTCGCTGTAGTTCGTACAAAATTCAAGTGGTACGACTTGAGCAACCTTACCCTACGTACTTAAACGAGATTCGTTAAAAATTAGATTCAACCCCGAATTATTCCCAGTTCACATAGGTTTACCGACTTCCTCTCTCGTTTCACACGTTACCCGTGCACTTTTTCGCGAAACAATGAAACGAGATGGGTCAACGCGACACCGCGTCCTGTCGTGACGCCATTTTTATCGGGATTTCAGCCGCCATACAGACAAAAAAAGACGAGCACCGGTCGAGGTTAAGATCCACAGGAAAGATATACGCGAAACGGAGAAGACACGTAGCGGATCGTCGTCGATCATCAGACCGGAAAAGGCCCCCGGTGCATTTTCTTCGTTTTGCGGCACGTCACTGCTGCCGCGGCGACGCAGCCATGCCCCGGCGGGCTCATAGAAAATTCTATTATTCTATTCTTATCATCGGGAGGACGCGTGCTGGCTCGTATCGACAGCCGGATATATAATGCAACGTGAGTTTCTGAGCTTACGCCGTCCACCGGATGCGCCCACACCGAGCTTGCATACTGAGCAGCAGCAAGCCCGGGTTTCTAAGGTCCAGCTAGGAAACGTGCTGGCTCGCCACGGTCGTTTCTGTTCGTTTGTTCGGCTGTTCCAGGGATCGCCTTTTCGACGGTCGAGCGAGATGCTGGAACGACGATTTAACCCTAGATTCATACACATTCGTCTTACAGATCGCGCAAAATACGTAAACGCTTGTAACTTTTAAAGTGAAAGAGATAGAAAGATGAACTTCGATTGCTTGGAATAAGTATTGTGTTCATTTTCATTTCAGAAAATCAATGATTAATATAGAAATATTCTACTTTTATTTATTTAGTAGAGTGAGATGATAGGGCTTATCAGAGTAAAATAAAGTAAAGCGATTAGAATATTATTAATATATATATTTAAAATAGTTTAATAGTAACAACTTAAATGACTTTTCAACTTAGCAACTACTACGTTTTTACTTTCTTTACGATCACAATCGTTCTGCTTCGCGCTCGCCTTTTCCTCGTCATATATGGTTCCAAAAACTCGTTTCCTTTCTTTCTAATTGTCAACCTTTCTCACTTAATGCAAGATTCCTCACAATTAGTCACGATGTTTCCTCAAGTGCTCATCATTCGCGTCTTAGAAACACTTGAGTCCAAACATTCTACTCTTCAACCCAAGCAGTCTTCGCATTTTCCTAAACTCGCATCCATCCGATCGTATTCCTACATAAACTATTTTAAATATATTATTAAATCCTAAACACTTTATTTTATTTTACTCAAACCTGAGCCCTACCATCTCTCTCTCTCTCTACTAAATAAATAAAAGTAAAATTTCCTGTAATAAAATTGTTATTATTAAAATATTTTAAATATATTATTATATTCTAAGCACTTCACTTTATTTTGCTCACACATGAGCCTTATCATCTCTCTCTCTCTACTAAATAAATAAAAGTAGAATTTCCTATAATGAAGTTATTATTATTAAACTATTTTAAATATATTATTATATTCTAAGCACTTCACTTTATTTTACTTACACCTGAGCCCTACCATCTCACTACGCTAAATAAACAAAAGTAGAATTTCCTATAATAAAGTTGTTACTATTAAACTATTTTAAATATATTATTGTATTCTAAGCACTTCACTTTATTTTACTCACACCTGAGCCCTACCATTTCACTGTACTAAAGAAATAAAAGTAAAATTTCCTGTAATAAAATTGTTATTATTAAACTATTTTAAATATATTATTATATTCTAAACACTTCATTTTATTTTACTCACACCTGAGTCCTATCATCTCTCACTCTACTAAATAAATAATAGTAAAATTTCCTATATTTTTATATCAGTGCCTATAACGTGTCACAATATTCTACGTGAATTCTCAGCAGTGCCGTATCACCCACGTTGGCAGCGCTGAATCAACAGCTTAGAAGGCGACGAAAAAATTGTGCGCGTGTGCCCAAATCAAAGACATGTCCGGCGACAATGGGGGTCAGTGTCGCCCCCGGAGGCGTGCAACAATGCACGGGCTGAAGAAAGGGCCGAGGCGTGACATGTGCGCGCGAAATTCGAATTCCCGTGCGCCTCGTCGCACCGGGCGGTATTGTTTTAATTAACACGCCGTGAATTCTGGCCGCGCCTGTACGTAGAACTAATTCGCCTTGTGCAGAGAACAATACGTCACGATCGACGTTGCATCTGCCACGCGATAGGTCGCCGCGAACGCGCACGGCTGGCTGTTGATTGCAAAAATGGAATGCCGGCTGGGCCGTGAACGCGAAACAGCCGAGAAATATTAAAAAGGGTGTTGAAATACAGCCCGGGCGTCGACGAATCTGTCGACGAGTTTGAAGAACAAAACCCCTCCATCCTGTGAATTAAAATTCGAGGGGCGGGAAGGGTTTCGGGCGGAGATTCCACAGTTCGAGGCTACGTTTCTTTCTTTCGCCCCTTTTCGCGAGAATTTTCTCTTCTTTATGCAAGTTGTTCCATCGGGACGGTATTCTGAGATATAAATAAGTTATTGTTAGAAAGAAACAATATGCGACCGAAAAAAGTCCCGTTGACCAGGCATCGTCTGGGAAATCGAACTTTGGAAGTATCTAATTTTCTAAAAGACTTTTACCATTTCTCTCTTTTCGTAACAATGTAGAACTCAGAAACTGGCATGTATGTGTGTCCATGTTTTTTTAACTTAATCTTATTTATATATTTTTATTTATTTGTTTATTACACAGCTTGATTTCCCTTTGTATACACTGAACATTTTTACGTTTCTCTAAAAATCAATTAGTATCGAATGACTTGTTTCAAAAAGATGACCTACTTATGCAAGCAAAATATAGAACTATATGTTAAGATGTAAATAAGTTATTATTAGAAAGAAAAAATATACGACCGAAAAAAGTCCCGTTGACCAGGCATCGTCTGGGAAATCGAACTTTGGAAGTATCTAATTTTCTCAAACACTTTTACCATTTCTCTTTTTCCGTAACAGTGTACGACTCAGAAACTGACATGTATGTGTGTCTATGTTTTTTCAACTTAATCTTATTTATATGCTTATTACACGAGTTAATTTCCCTCTGTATACACTGAACATTTTGTAATTTGAAAAATTGGGAATAAAATTGTCAGTACAATTATATGTATAAAATAAGATACGGAATTTGAAGTAAATGATCTTGTTCGTAAGTATATGCCACGAAAATTTTAACACAGGTTTACAGTCTAATGGATATATAATTTTGTGGTTCTCAAGAAATGATATTAGTAATTGCATGTATGAACTTAACAATGGGTTCGTCTTTGAAAAATGAAAACAAAGGAAGTAAAACAGAGTAAATGAGGAAAAAATAAAGTAGTGTAAAAAAATAATAAATAAGGAATTCTGAAATATGTATATTTTAAGTAAAAGAGACTCAAATACAGTAGAATATGTTTGAATAATAAGACGCTACCATGTATAAAGATACTGCTAATTGCTATGCAATAATCGTAAGCGATAACAGTGGTGGAGCAAAAAGCTGAAAGTATATTGAAGTAATAGCGTGTAAATTTTGTTTATCATTGCATATTATAAAAATTGTTGGTCAAGTTTTGATAACAGCTGTATGTATCGCTATTAGTTACTTTTGAAGTATGATAACTGTTCTTATTTACGATACGAAGCTCGTATTTTATGTTTCAGAAGCATTAAATTGCCGACGACTTAGCACAAATTTTTCTTGCGGACAAATTCTTGCCATTTAAAAATACATATCTTGTACAATTCGAAAACTAAGATAATTTTTAAACTGAACGCCAGAGAATCAATACGTTTCTTTTGTAATAAGTTTCAGAAACAAATAAACCAGTGATTATGAAAGTCATAATCAATCTAAGTCAACAATTTTTTCAAAAATTCATACCATCACTTTTTATGATTTGGCTCATTTCCGTACGACTTAATCGATAAAATAACTTTTTTTAATGTTTTGATTTACCCCACTTTAAAAATACAAATCTTGTACAATTCGAAAACTAACATAATTTTTAAACTGAACGCCAGAGAATCAATACGTTTCTTTTGTAATAAGTTTCAAAAATAAATAACCCTGTAGTTATGTAAATTCATAATCAATCTAAGTCAACAATTTTTTCAAAAATTTATACTTTCACTTTCTGTGGTTTGGCTTATTTCCATACGATTTAATTAATTTTTTTAGGTACTGACTTACACCAGTACATTTTCATGATTACCAGCACGAACAATCTTCACGTTAACGAAGAGAACCTATTCCTTCAACTATGTTCCCAATAAATTATTAACATTCTTGGTAGTTAAGATTTCCGAATTTCCAAGAAAACAGCTAGTCATGTTTCACTAATTGTGCCATTTAATTAAACGTTCGTTAAAACGTCACCACTGGACGAGTCCAGCGTTTTCTCGAATTGAAAGCATCGTGTGTCTCGAGTTAGGAGGCGAGTGTTTTCTTTGAAATGCCGTGATTAATTTTTCGCTTCTCCCCTGCTCCAGTTTAGCTGTGATAAAAGCGGTTTGCGCAATCTTCGAATTCCACAGATGTGCAGATGCGCATCGGCCTCCTCTGTGATTTAAGAGGCGCGAGTGATCTTTGAACCAAATCGCGAGACCGCGATCTAGATCACCTCCCATCTTTGTTCTTAACACATTATTGCACTCGAGGATATAATATATAATTCCATGAATTGTGAACATCTCAGTTGTATTCATCTTTTTATCCTCATTCACTGATTATTATTATTATTATCATTTTATTTATAAAAGAATCGAAGTCCTTTATACAAAATGTATGCAAAGGAAAAGAAAAGATGAGGGAAAAATCAAAAGACACATGTATTGGGTTGGAGGAAAAGTTCTGTCGTATTTTCCGTTTCCGTTAATTCATGTGGAACCCAAACACTTTGGTTTAACGCAAACCCAACAGATTTAATGTGATCTCCAACAGTTGTTTGATGAATGCCAAACTCTTCTGCAATTTCTCGACTTGTTAAATGTGGATTATTTTCCAACATGGATCGCAAAACATCATTATCGATCTTGGATGGTCATCCAGATCGATCACTTTCTTGGAGGCTCAGATCCCCGGAACGAAATTTGCTAAACCATCTTTGACAAGTACGAACATTTACAATATCTTTTCCAAATACCGCACATAAATTTTTACATGCAACCGATGCGTTGCTCCCTTTTTGGAATTCATACAAAATGCAGTGCAGTAAATGCACTTTATCTACTGACATGTTTTTCACTATAAATATCACAAGTAAATGATGAACAGTAAAAAAAGAACACCTTTTATATTATACAGCAGGTAAAAAAACAAAAACAATTCCCAATGATTCACTAGCCAGATGTTTCTTTTATTTACGAGAAAAATTACCTGTCTATTTAAAATACGACAGAACTTTCCCTCCTACCTAATATTAAGCTTAACGTAACAATATCGTACGCAATTGTCTTTTAAAGGTATGTAAGATCCACAGAATAAATTTATACGATTATAAATACTGTTAGAGTCAGCAATGATACGATTGATTGGATTTACTGATACCTTTACCCCAGTATTTAATTTTTATAATCATAATCAGTAAAAACAGAATATGAATTTTACAGTTTGAAAAGCAATATAGCCACAAATTTCTTTTTTCTTTTAAATTAAGTTACACATATATATTATTTTTAAATAGTACTTTTCCAAAGTACAATTTTTAATAAATTCAACACCAGCTTAGGAGATTTCCCTGTTCAATTGGCTAAGGTGTCAACACTTTGTCGGTCGCTGTGACTTCTTTTCGCCAGCGATGATGCCTTATTACAATGTTTGTATAATTTAAAAATATAAGACTATGCAATAAAGATGGTGTAACAGTTATCTTAACACCTTCTTTGATAATAATTATATTGCAACTACTTATGTTACGAACGATTGCGTAAATATCACCGTTGACGAGCAATAGAACCTGCGTGATTCGATAAATGTGCGGCCGGCAAAGTGTTAACACAAAGAGTACAGCGTTACGATCGATCAAACTCATTCGTCGTCCTAACTTGAGATACTTAATGCTGACGAACGAACAACGAAGAGAGCATCGAATAAAGGAAACCCTGCGACCACGCATCAACTCGTTTTATATGTCGAAATCATTAAAACGCGCGATTGCGCAACAGCCGTGATCCCCTATCTTTGTCACGCGATTTTTCATTTGCATCGCGGCTGTTATCTCGTGGCCACGCACGAGCGTGACGAGCATCGCCGGCGTCGTTGTTCTGCAAAATACGTGGTGTTCGATTCTAATGACTCACCGACAGGAGTTAAGCAATTCCGCCCGATGCATCATCGCGGCTTGCACAGGGAACAAAGAGAACGAGACACGAACTAATTGCGACAACAATTTCCCTGCGACCGTTTCTTTCCCTGGGTCGAGTGAATTCGTTGGAACTGACGGATGAAAAGACAATGATAGCAACTCGAAGTATGGTTATGGCGATGGTTAACACTAGGTTTACGGAATCCGTCAATTTCACGGGTTCCGGATTTCATGAGCAAAATTTGCAAAAACAATTACTTTATTTATTTATTATTTAAATTAAACGGGGTAAATCTCCGTTAGTGTACAAGAGAAAATCGAAATACATTATAGGGTATACATAAATATGTATCTTATGAAAAGACAATTAATAGCAACTCGAAGTATGGTTATGGCGATGGTTAACACTAGGTTTACGGAATCCGTCAATTTCACGGGTTCCGGATTTCATGAGCAAAATTTGCAAAAACAATTACTATTATTTATTTATTTATTTAAATTAAACGGGGTAAATCTCCGTTAGTGTACAAGAGAAAATCGAAATACATTATAGGGTATACATAAAATATGTATCTCATGAAAAGACAATTGATAGCAACTCGAAGTATGGTTATGGCGATGGTTAACACTAGGTTTACAGGACACATCAATTTCAAGGGTTTCGGACTTCAGAATTTGCAAAATTTGCAAAAACAATTACTATTATTTATTTATTTATTTAAATTAAACGGGGTAAATCCCATTAGTGTACAAGAGAAAATCGAAATACATTATAGGGTATACATAAATATGTATCTCATGAAAAGACAATTGATAGCAACTCGAAGTATGGTTATGGCGATGGTTAACACTAGGTTTACAGGACTCATCAATTTCACGGGTTCCAAAATTTGCAAAAACAATTACTATTATTTATTTATTTATTTAAATTAAACGGAGTAAATCCCCATTAGTGTACAAGAGAAAATCGAAATACATTATAGAGTATACATAAATATGTATCTCATGAAAAGACAATTGATAGTAACTCGAAGTATGGTTATGGCGATGGTTAACACTAGGTTTACAGGACTCATCAATTTCACGGGTTCCAGACTTCAAAAGTTGCAAAATTTGTAAAAGCAATTACTATTATTTATTTATTTATTTAAATTAAACGGGGTAAATCCCCATTAGTGTACAAGAGAAAATCGAAATACATTATAGGGTATACATAAATATGTATCTCATGAAAAGACAATTGATAGCAACTCGATGTATGGTTATGGTGATGGTTAATACTAGATTCACGGAATCCATCAATTTCACGGGTTCTAGACCTCAAAAGTTGCAAAATTTGTAAAAACAATTACTATTATTTATTTATTTATTTAAATTAAACGGAGTAAATCGCCATTAGTGCACAAGAGAAAATCGAATACAGTAACCTGGAGATTGATTTGCGGAATATATCGATAGATACGCCGAATAGGTCTATTATTTGACAATAATTACTAGCAAAAGTAATGATACGGGTAACTGGAATGTCACAATTGAATCACCTCAAATAACTTACGAATAATACTTCGTAAAAATAGAAAAGAGATGACTTAAATAAAACTTACGAAGTATCGAAACAGATACCTGACAGGTACTCTAATCTTCCAACATACTATACAACATTCACTTGAAACACTTGTTTTCAATAACAAATCAATTCGAGGCGATTAAGTCGTGACTACTGAATATTAAAGTGTGTTATCCACGACAAGGTGACCAGGAATGGACATTTACCGTTTTCTCTTTCGCTTCTCGAAACGAACTCAAGAAGCTCTACATGAGAAAAATCCGTTGCACCGGGGCAGGGGCGGCTAATTTTACGTGGTCCTCGCGCGGAATCCAAGGGAGGCCGTTGCACTCGCCCATAAGTGCAATAACGCGATAATCCGTCGGTTCGATTTCGGTGGATATTTTCGGCCGTGCCACGGGACCGACCCACCGCCCCTGCCAGGCAAAAAGCGAGCGAGCAGTCGAGAAAAGCACGTGGCTGGTAATGGCAATCGGAATCACTTCGAATCACGTGTATACGACAGAACAGTTGAGTCGTTTCGAATCTGATTCGAACCTCAGAAAATCTTGAAAGTCTTCAAACTCTTGATTCGTTTTAAAGTCATGTATGTAATGTAACTCTTGTTTTGTTTTGAAGTTTTGATCGATCAGCTCACAATCGCGGGTTCATTAACCCTTTCGCTACGAGCGGGTTCTCCACTGCCACGGTACTTCCATTGAACGGAGCGCCGCAACATTACTGTATGCTACGCGACGCGGCATAGAACCCAAATTGCTTGAATGTTTTCGAATGAAAAAATTTTTCTCCAAAGGATATTTATAAATAAAAGGTATTCCAAGGTATTTATAACGTCTTAGGATGCGCTCTTCAATTTACAGTATGAGAGGAAATAACATTATGCAATGTAATATAATATAGTGGCATCTTATGGAGGGCCATTATAGTTGCCCGTAGTACCTCAGTGGCATCTTATGAAAGGCCACTACAGTGGCCCATAGTAGCGAAAGGGTTAATTACTTGTTTATTTATTTATTTTATTTTTATTTTATTTTATTTATATGAGTGGAAATAACATTATGCAAAGTAATATAATATAGTGGCATCTTATGGAGGGCCATTATAGTGGCCCGTAGTACCTCAGTGGCATCTTATGGAAGGCCACTATAGTGGCCCATAGTAGCGAAAGGGTTAATTACTTGTTTATTTATTTATTTTATTTTTATTTTATTTTATTTATATGAGAGGAAATAACATTATGCAATGTAATATAATATAGTGGCATCTTATGGAGGGCCATTATAGTGGCCCGTAGTACCTCAGTGGCATTTTATGGAAGGCCACTATAGTGGCCCATAGTAGCGAAGGGGTTAATTACTTGTTTATTTATTTATTTTATTTTAATTTTATTTTATTTATATATTTACGGATATGAATCCCCTTGTATAGAAGTAAAAATATGAAGACATAAGTATAAAACAAAACAGTTATTTACTAATAAACGGATCAAGGCCTTTGTAGTACATGTTAACAGTTCGACAATCACGCAAACAAGACCAAAAGTAAAATTATAATTTGTTGATGAGTCTGGTTATTGAATGTTTAAAAAATTCTGAATCACACGTGAAACGTCTGTTCCATCAGTATCACAATTTGGTAATGAAAAAAGTGTTCTATTCGTAGGGTTCACATTAATGAACCTCGAGGCAAGGAAGAATTGTTCGAAATAGCAAAGGCGATCTAATTGAAGGCCTCGGAATATTAAAATAGACGCAACCTAAGATGGTAGGGTTATTTACAGAATCACTGACAATCTCATGCAGAAAACATAAGTCACGATAACCCCTTCTTTCGTAATCGTAATCTCTAATAAAATGCTTTGAATGCTAAATAGGCGAATGCTGGATACCAAAACTGATCGAAGCTTCGATACTAAATATGATTCGACTGAAATTCGAAGCAATTTGAAGTTTCTTGATCTCGAAAAAAAATTCAAAACGTTTCAAAAGTTAGATTCGAACTTCTATTACCTCGTGCTGCTTTTCCTGCTTTCAGTTCGACTTACTCAGTCGTTAGATTTCGAAGCGAATTGAAACTTCCAAAACACCAAGACTGAACGTATCTTCGATGCTAAATAAGATTCGACTGAAATTCGAAGCATTTCGATATTTTTAGTCTTGAAAAGTTTGATTCGAGCTTCCATCGTTACACCGTGACCGGTCGAGCGGAATGCGTTTCCGTGCGCGTTTCACCTAGCAGATGGACAGCGTCGCGAGTGCAATTAAGCCGGGCAGCGCCGCATGCAAATTGACGGCATTGTCTTGACCCTTGGTGGCACGGTGTCGCTGGCCCCGCTGCGCTTTCACGTGCGCTCGCGAGGCCGCGACTGTTTCGCCTAATTCCCCTTCCCCCAAGTCTCAACGCCTACAATGATAATAACAACAATAATAATAATGATAATGATAATAATAATAATCCTTTGAGAGTTCGAATAATAATAACAATAATGATAATGATAATAATAATAATCCTTTGAGAGTTCGAATAATAATAACAATAATGATAATGATAATAATAATAATCCTTTGAGAGTTCGAAGAATAATAATAATAATGATATCACTCTACGTAGAGTTAACGTCTCTAAATTAATATGACTTCGTGCTCCTGAATAATTATGATCATCGAAAGCCAGCAATGATCAGCTTTTGATGTTATTGAAAATGAATTCTCTCACGCAGTTCTGAATTTTTATTTTATTCGGCACCTATATTTTATAACTTTGAACTGATATGTGTTTACACTGATGTGTGTGTGAAAAGTGGCTAATGACTACAAACCAATGATACATTATGTAATGTTGCCGATTTCAGTCAGATTTTCAGGTGTCGTAGTCTTTTATTCTATACGTGTTTTCCTACAGTTGCTTCATTATTATATTTTTTATTTATTATTTATTACATAAATTGACGAGTGAAGCACCCTTTGTGCACAATAGAAGAGAAGTGAAGTGTAACAGTAGAGTATAACAGTGAATATTTATTCATTATAAGGAAAAAGAAAATATTATTTGTTACATATTGCTCCAAGGATGATTTTATGGATTTTTTTGATAGGATAAATGGGAGTCTTATGGGATAGTTTACAGGATTTCTGAAGGTTTCAAAAAGGATATTTGTAACCAACGATCTGAGAAAATTGACAATAAGTTTGAAAATATTTTAATTTTAATTTAATTTTAATTTATTCATAAACATAAAATAAAATCCTAAAATAAATAAATAAAATATTGTTTTCTCATTCTTAATTCTGTATGAAGATGTTATTATTTCAGAATAATATTTATGATAAACGATACACTTGAAACGATCGAATCGAAATGCATAATCTCTTAACTGTTAAGTCTCATAATATTAAGGTTTGGGGATGCTATAGAAGGGTTGCGAAAAGTTGTTACTTATCAGTAGCGGTTGATACACGTAGAGTGTTGTAATTTGATTTGATCGACCTCGATTTTATTTCATCGTGCAGGAAATACTGGCTATTCGTCTTTCCACGTGATACGAACTGTTAGACGTCGATGAAGCATTCATATTTGTGTTCGATTGGTCGATGCAAGTCGTAACATCGGTCAGGGAAATAATCCATGAATTTTTCATACGATGGAGTGCTTCGAAAAAGAGAAATATGTTGACACAGGCCGTCTTTTGACGTGGAATTCGCATGGTCGTCGTGTCACTGTGTCATCTTCGCTGCTCAAAATTCAACGCTATGGAAATTATTACCAGTTGCACGACACGTGGCTCGAGAGCTCGGTGAGGCTATTAAAAAAGGCACAATGTGTCCAGAAATAATCTGTGCTCATCAGATATTCATACGATACGAAACTACATACATACATGATCGTTTTATTATCGATTTACCAAATAAAAATTTGGAAAACAGTGATTCAAATTAATTGCTTGATGAATGAAGAAAAATAGTAAAATGGTAAAATCTGAACTAGCTCGAGCTATGTCTGTATGTTTTACAATAACGAAGATTCGAAGAATCTCAAATCAGTATAAAATTATTGAAGTACCCTAATTTGAATAAGTAGTTGACATAATCATAAATATGTAATGCAAAATAAACCGCAGAATCCATAGAATTTTTCTCTCTGTAACGTACATATACTTCATCTCATTCACTGTGAGATATAATTATTACCTTCAAACTATCAAATTAATCAAATATCAAATAAAACAAATCAGGGAATACCAGAAAGGAAATGTAGAAAGAAAAATAATAATAAAACAACGAATTCACACTTAAATTTTATGAAAAATATGTCTTAATCGTTCCATTTTGCAATTACAACGGAAGAAAAGTATTTAAACAGGTCAAATCTCCAAAAGTCAACGAAAAAAGAGGAAACCAGCTGAAACTTAAAGAACGAGGAGGACGAGGGAAACGATAGAGCAAGAACATTTAAAGATCGTACTTTCGCACACAGAGAATTGTGCTTCGGTGTCGTTGTGCCAGAGAGCTGTTGGTTCAAGCGCAACAGGGATCCCGTAAGAGTCCTTTGTCCTTCCTCGATCCCAGTCAGGATCACCCTGGCTGGTTTAGTTCACATAAACGGGAAACGGGTTTCAGTCAGAAAGAGCTTCGGTGGTTCAGCGTAAAAGAACGGTGCTTTGTCACAGGGACAAGCAGAGCGAAAGAAAGAGAGAGAAAGAGAGAGAAGGAGAAGAGAGAGAGAGAGGAGACAAAGTACAGAAAAGGAAGGAAGAAACAAATGCACCTTTTTTTCGATCGGTCTCACTTCCACCAAGCAACATCCTCTCTTTCTCTCTCTCTCTCTCTCTTTCGTTGTGGTCGTGTGTCGCAAGGAGAAGGAGGGTAGGGCAATGAAAAAGCTGATGTTAGGCGAATGCAAATGAACACGTTCGGGGGAACGACCACTCCTGCAGCGTGCGCCTCCAATGTTTGCCATGTGCGGTTTCGCTGTGCACGCTGTTTTTGGATTTCTACGGAGAACACTTGGGACGCTTTAAGCGACCTTCTTTTTCGGGGAAAAAGGTTTTGACGAAAGATGAAGTCATTTTTGGTTGGTCGAATGGGTTATTAAAGGATCCGAAGAAGGATTATCGTTTGAAACCCTTATTGAGGGTGTTTTCGAAAGATTGCAGGGATAAATAGAATTTTGTCAATTAATGGTTGTTTATATGAAACGTTTCGCATGCTGTTAAATATAAGAAAGTAGTTTCTTATTGTTCACAGTGTCTTAGTATCTCGCGCACAACCGTAACCAATAAATTATCGTTTATAGTGCAATTTGCCCGATACGAATATTTGAATTAGAATAAAAATTAATAAAATAAAAGAGTTGGAAAGAAAACAGGAAGAATGCGGTGCGACCGAGGTACAAATCACCAGTTATGATACTTCATAGCTAAGTTAATAAACGAAGAGTTCACACTTAAACTTGAACAAAAGCACAATTAAACGCGTAACAATGCAATAACAATAATTTAAAACCTCGAAGATATCGACCATTATCGTCGATCTTTCCAATGTTTCCTTCTTTTTCCAAAAATTGCAGCTTCTCCCCGGTCTCGTACAGAAATTCAACAGCAGGGGTTGAAACGGGGAAAAATACCGAAACGATAATTAAATTTCATTACCGTGGACGCGCTCGAGACCGGAAATCCGTGGGAGGAGGGGTGGGGGCAGGGGTGGAGAAAAAAAAAATACGCGACAGCCGGCCCATCGAAGGCCCCGTATTAAACGTTTGAGAGCCGCTGACCATAGTGATCGTTGTTGGCTTTGCTTTTCCATGCCTCCACCCCCTCGATCGACAATCGCAGCCCCGGCGAGCGCCGCTCGCATTTCATTGTTGGCGAACGCATGCAAATTGCGATCCCGGTGCCGGGACGAGTATCAATTCTAACAGGATTAATTCGAGTGCAGTCATTGTTTTTTGCGCGTCACAAAAAGCCCGCCTCTACCCCTTCTGCGAGCCCTTGCCTGCAATTACACAGGCGGGAGGGCAGCGTTTAGCCTCGTTTCGAACAGCATCCAGCCGGCCTGCCCTCGAGCCTCTCGCCCTTTCGAGAAAGAAACGGCTAGCTTGTAAATCGCGACCAATGAGTTGCAAAATAGGGGCCGAGCGTGTGACGTATGGTGGTTGGTTCGCTTTCGATGGGTCTGAATGTGTTCTTTTTTTTCTCCTCGTTTCATTCCCGCTATTCCTGCTCTCGTTTCCTCGAACAGCGAATGAGGAGGGTTAGAACGAGAGGGGTTGAAGCGTTTTTTAATCGTTTCGCGAATAGAACGATCCTCTGTGTTGTAATTAAATTATTATGCTGTGTTTAATTTGATTAAGGATTGAATGAATGAATTTTACATTATAATTTAACTTTGGTAATATTACACGTCGATATTGTAATTTATGTTGTATGCGAAAAATATTCACACTTGTTATATGAATAATTGCAGTATTAATCTGATTTAACATAAATTCCAGAATACAATGGTGATATATGTAGATTTTGTAATAGCTAGAAATAAATGATGTATTACTTTTAATTATTAGGTATGTGTTTTATAGGCGTGTGTAAAATAATTACGTGGATTAATAATAGATTTGGTCAAAAATGAAATTTTCATTACTAGGAATAACGTTCTGTTTGCAATAATTCGGTTTCGAATGGCAATAATTGCCGTGACTGAAATTTTGCTTCAAATATGACGCGATATTTTACTTTTCTAAGGAATCGCGATAAAGATGGATATTTTTGTGTTCCAGAAAGATGATTTTACCGCGATCGGCTCTGCTTTGCGCCAGTATCTGCCTGAACGAGATACTCCATACATTTTAGACATCGATCTGGACTTCTTCAGCACCAAAAATCCCTTCAAAAATCTGTACGATCGCGTGAACCTCTACGATAAACTCGCACCAATCTACGCTTTTCATCGGCCTGACTCAACCGATCCTGAGGTGAGTACAAAGAAACATCCATCAAACGATACGAATTATTTCACTAGAAAATTCAGTATCTTTCTGTGTCGTAATAGCTTCCTATATTTAATCTAAAGAAACAGGTACAGGATTATTATTGAACTTGCATGTTCTAAATATTTCTGTTAAATTAATTTTAATTGCCTTAACACTATTCCTACCACGACCGGTCAAATGACCGTTTATAAAATTTCGATTAGAATTTCATACATACAACGTAACTGAATCGCCTTTAAACTTTCGATTTTTCCTTAAATATACCTATAATACATTTTTCAATATTCACTGCTTTCTTCATTGTTTAGTTTCTGAGAAAAATTTGTAGTCTGTCTTACGTGGAAATGTTGCGGTAGGATTCGGTATACGTGAAGTGTCGGTAGGAATAGTGTTAAAAGAAATTCTTCAACCCGCAAAATACAGTACACCGTTTACATAAATTGTATGCTACCATGCAATGCGAAAGTAGATACGGTTGGTCATAAAAATATTCAGACAGCAGCTTAACTTTCCTTATTATACAAAAGTTGGAAGTTTTTAGATGCTATGCAGGTATTTGGAAATAAAATAGCTAAAATGAAGAATTCCAATAAAATAATCCTACATAGTTAGAATCTTAGGTATAGCTTTTAACAATACCAGGGCGATATGCATAAGGTAACCTACGTACCTTGCGAATAACTGAAAACTGAAATTTTTTAACTACAATTCCTACAGCGTTCAAATTTTTCCACGACCGGTAGAGTTTAGCTTTTACAATAACAATACGGTTTCTACAAGTTAATCTCTATTCCTTGCGAGGATTAACCAAGAACTGACATCTTTTAATTATAACTCTTATATCATTGGAATATTTCCACCATCGGTGGAATCTAGCCTTTACAATAGTAATACGGTTTCTATAAGTTAATTCCTATTCCTTGCGAGGATTAACCAATAACTGACATCTTTTAAGTATAACTCCTATGTCATTGGAGTATTTCCACGATCGGTAGAACCTAGCTTTTACAATAACAATACGGTTTCTATAAGTTAATTCCTATTTCTTACGGGGACTAACCAAGAATTCTCATCTTTTAATTATAACTCCTATGTCATTGGAGTATTTCCACGATCAGTAGAACCTAGCTTTTACAATAACAATACGGTTTCTATAAGTTAATTCCTATTTCTTGCGGGGACTAACCAAGAATTCTCATCTTTTAAGTATAACCCCAGTATCATTGGAATATTTCCACGATCGGTAGAATCTAGCTTTTACAATAACAATACGGTTTCTATAAGTTAATTCCTATTTCTTGCGGGGACTAACCAAGAATTCTCATCTTTTAAGTATAACCCCTGTATCATTGGAATATTTCCACGATCGGTAGAATCTAGCCTTTACAATAGTAATATGGTATCTATAAGCTAATTTCTATTCCTTGCGAGGGTTAACCAAGAACTAACATCTTTTAATTATAACTCCTATATCATTGGAATATTTCCACGAATATAGAATCTAGAATTTAGCTTTTATAATAGCAATACGGTATCTATAAGTTAATCCCTATTCCTTGCGAGGATTAACTAAGAACTGACATCTTTTAATTATAACTCCTATATCATTGGAATATTTCCACGATCGGTAGAATCTAGCCTTTACAATAGTAATATGGTATCTATAATCTAATTTCTATTCTTTGCGAGGATTAACCAAGAACTGATATCTTTTAATTATAACTCCTATGTCATTGGAATATTTCCACGATCGGTAGAATCTAGCCTTTACAATAGTAATATGGTATCTATAATCTAATTTCTATTCTTTGCGAGGATTAACCAAGAAGTGATATCTTTTAATTATAACCCCTGTATCATTGGAATATTTCCACGATCGGTAGAATCTAGCCTTTACAATAGTAATACGGTTTCTATAAGTTAATCCCTATTCCTTGCGAGGATTAACCAAGAACTGATATCTTTTAATTATAACTCCTATATCATTGGAATATTTCCACGATCGGTAGAATCTAGCTTCTACAATAGCAATACGGTATCTACAAATTAATCTTTAACTTCATTTAGTTTAGTTAAGTCGAAAACAAAAATTAACATATATGTCTATTTAACCCCCTGGTCTGACTAATAAACAAACTAACCAAAGTCTGAAACTTCGCAAAACTATCACTTGGCTATCTGACTAACAGTCGCCTCTCGAGCACAAAGGGTTGACCAAAAACTGACATCTTTTAATCATAACTCCCATATCATTGGAATATTTCCACTATCTGCTGCGACTATTTTAACTACCCTCCAATTCCGCCGTCGACCTTCCGCTAATTTGAACTTGTGCGACCCAACAAAAACATATCGTCTCATTGTCGTCTCGTTCGTTGATACAACCTGGACCGCAATCACCTAAGGAAAGAAGGGTCTCACGATCTAATCGCGAGCAGAAACCACGACGGAGCAACCCTCTCCCAGATTATCGGCCACGAGCCCTCCAGTCGAACCGGGGGTTGAATTACACAACGAACAACGAGCCCTTCGCCCGAAGACGGAATTTCGCGATGCTCTGAGAGCAGGAGCAGCAGCCAACGTCAGGGAGAAACAGAGACGGACATGGAGCCAACGAGAAAGAGTAGGATGGGGGGGGGGGTAGCGAGGGGGTGGCGGGGTGTGTACCGGCAACGAGCGGAAGATTTGCGAATAATTAGGTGGGCTGACAATAGCCGGGGTCCCGTGGCAGACCGGATACACAATGTGGCCTGCCACCAGCCGGATAATAGACAGAGAAGAACGACTCTATGGGGTTTTAGGATTCGACGGACATAATGGCACTGGCCCATTGTCTACGTAGCTGCAGACTGCCAACATCCGCTTTCGAGGGCGGCCACGTCGGCTCATCTGCATGCCAGCCTTCAACCCTTCGAGTGTTTGGTTTCCAGCATCGCGGATGCAAATTTCCATTCCGCGCGACGGATCCGGCCTTCCCCCCCCCCCCCCGATGTTCGATTGCCATCGATCACGTGAAACGGTGCACGGGGCCGCGCCGCCATTGTTCTTAGAAACGTGGAAACGGTTTCGAGGGAGGGATGGTCTGGTGGTCCGGAAGCTTGGAACGAGTTCGAAGATACTTCGCGGTGTTAGTTGTTGCGATTTTCAGGGAAACTGTATCGGTGAAAATTCTCGGGAATGTATCGTTTTCATAGAAAGAAGGATTTCTTAATATCTACCTCTTTCGAGGTAGTTGTACAATTATGAAACAGCACTTTTTGGTATTTGAATGAATTAGGTGTAAGATAAGTCATAAGGTGGTTCATAATTCTGTCAAATCTGCAAGGTTTATTTCTAAACTTCATGCCTGTTCAGATTTCAACAAATTCTTATTATAAGTAATCACAAATTTCAGTTTCAGCTCCAAGTAACTCTAATTCTGAGTTGTAAACAAAATAATTAGTAACTTTCTTCGAAGACTCTGAGTTTGTCTTCCTCTTTTGTAAACCCTTTTCAAGAAAACTGTATCGGTGAAAATTCTCGGGAAAGTATTATTTTCATGGAAAGAAGGATTTCTTAATATCTACCTCTTTCGAGGTAGTTGTACAATCATGAAACAGTACTTTTTGGTATTTGAATGAATTCGGTGTAAGATAAGTCATAAGGTGGTTCATAATTCTGTCAAATCTGCAAGGTTTATTTCTAATCTTCATGCCTGTTCAGATTTCAACAAATTCTTATTATAAGTAACCCCAAATTTCAGCTTCTGCTCCAAGTAATTCTAATTCTAAATTCTAACCAGAATAATTAGAAACTTTCCCTTCGAAGACCCCGAATTCGTCTTCTCCTTTTGTGAACCCTTTTCAGTTACACACCCATAGCATAGAGTTGGTACCACCTTTCGTTCAAACGATAGTTTTTCATCATTCGTTTTACAATTTTCTTCCCCTCAGCTGCTCGAAGCTTTCGAAACAGATCATGTCAAACCCTAACGGCACCGACAGAATATTCTGCACAACAATATCGGGACCCGCGTCTCAGCAGCCGCGATCCTCCAATTAATAATTCACGAAGTAAATCAAGGAAACCGTGACTCGAGCATTCATCCAACATCCGTTCGTCCTGACAGGCGACTTCTCACGAATTTCCATGCGATCCCCGGGCCTGTCGCGACCCAGTCCGCCGATCCACGGCTTCTCACGAGTTTCCATTCGACCGTTCAGCTCGCCTCGATTTCGTTGTTAGACGAAAGGAAAAGATCCTCCACACCGTGGGACTATTCGGGGCGAACCTCACGAAAATATCGCTCGACGTCGTTATGCTAATCACGCGGTCCGGTTAAATGTGTGCCACGCAGCTTCTGGAGCTGGCTGAAAAAGAGAGCTGCTGTGCTGCGGCCCCCTTCCTCTTCTACAAACGGCGGGCCCCCGTTCACGCTGGCTGCCGCGTCTCGTGCATAAAATCACGCATGGTGGATGCCTCAGCCTGTCTAATGTATGCGGGCACGCTGTGCTACCTGTCTTACCCTGAGAACTCGACGCGGCATTGTGATTGTAATCGCCGACCGTGCAGGTCAGCCCGCAGCCTAACCGGGGTCAGGGTCATTCGTGAATTATTTAAATTACGCAACCCGCCCTCCTTCCTCAAAGGACACCGGTACACGCACGTCTGTGTGTATGTGTGTGTGTGTGTGTGTGTGTGCATGTGTGAGCGCAACGTGACCGTCCTCGTGGCCTTTTGTCGAGTCGAGGCGAACCAACGACAGCAGAAAGGTGCAGAAAGAGGGGAGGAGGTCTGAGGAAGGGTACAGAGGGGGGAGGTTTAGTGATTCGATAACGAGATGCGAATGTGATTTAACCCTTTACGCTCGAGATACGGCTGTCAGTCACCAAATGATAATTTTGCAAATTTTCAAAGCCAAAGAGTTATTAAATAGTCATATTAGTAAATTTTAGTATATATACATGTATTTAGTATTTAGTATTTAGTATTTAGTATATATATATAAATAAAATTTACTTATATGACTATTTAACCTTTTGGGTTTGAAAATTGGCAAAATTATCATTCGTTATATATAATATATACTAAAGTTAAGTATATATAAATATATAAGAATATAAAGTTTATTATATATATATATATATATATATATATTTATTTATTTATTTATATTTTTTACTGAATACAGTTTAAGAATTACCATCACCAAATTTCATCTCAAATATTTCAGATTGCACGTAATTTTAAAGTACTTAATTGCTTAAATTTTAGTATATTGCTGAAGTGAACTAAATAAAGTTCAATACGAGCGAATCTTAACTATTTTGCACTTGCAAACGTTTGATGTTAATGTTATTGGAGGAGTACGGGTTATCTCTCGAGTGAAAAGGGTTAAAGGTGTTCGATAATTGTTCTTACTGATCGACGATCAGCGTGGAAGTTCGAATGTTTGTGTGGGAAAGAGTTCGGAGGATAGGGATGGCGGGATTCTAGGATTATGGTAATTTTTTTGGGGACGCGAAAAGGGTAGGAATGTTGCTTCGGGGCAGGAATTTAAACGGCGAAAGGTGGTTGAGCGAGTAGATGAGGGTTTTTGGGTCAAGATGCTGGTTCGATTAAAGGTTTCCTCGCTGGATGTAAATTTTGTTGTGATTCAGGATCGAAGGGTTTCTACGTGCAATATGTAGGGGATAATATTGGCCAATGGTGTACATCATTTTTTGAGAAATAAGAAGAACGAAGTTAAAGCCAGATTTAACACTAAAACTACCGACGATTAGAGTATACTTGTTGGAGACAAAGAGATTATATTGAAAACTGTACGAGAAAAATACCTGATGTAAGGGAAACAAATTTTAGCGATCATTGTAAAAATCATAGTAAACTTTGAAATGTGTAAGCACCACAGTAAGTTTACCACGTTTCTATGGAAAATTATAAATTGGGTCATTTTTGACCGCTCTTGGTAGTTCTAGTGTTAATCTTGTTAAACCAAGCTAAATAAACTGATTTTTCTTCATTTTTGAAATGCTGTGAAGAAGGGCAAGCGAATTACTGCAATTTATAAAAATAAATTTTATAAATATTGAACTTATAATGATTGAAACGATTAACTAGATTAACCCTGACGCGGTTCTTGAATCAATGTTTCCCATTCAAAAAAATTTCATACATTTTTTACAAAGCAGTCTTTTTACAGTTCTACGTTAAAAATGGATAAAATTGGTAAAAAGCACTTACAATTCAGTCAAATTAACGCAATTCATATGCTTCGCAAACGCAACGAGCTTCACCAGGCGCACAACTTTTATCGATTCAGAGCAGTGTTATTGGGTTCTCCACAGTCTTGGCATAACAAAAAAGGAGCACTATCGTGCTCTTCATAATTTTGGCACGACACAAGAGGAGTGCTATAACGCTCTTCAGCAGTGAAACGATTAATTCGTTCACGATTCACGATTCATCGAGGATGCGTTCGCTTGAACATCGATCGATTTGGGTATCGAGGTCGGCAGAATCCTTTTTCTCAGGATCAAAGTCGCGTTGCCCCACCGGGATCCCAACGAGAGAAGAAACGGCACGAGTGGGGGGTCCAGTATGCAAAACGGGCCCGTTTTCCGGCCTCCCTGAATATTGATGTGTAGCCGGCTATGCAAATGAGCGTGAGAATGCAGCTCGTGCCGGATGGTGACGCGAATAGACGAACCGGAAGTAAGCCAGTACCCCGCCTTCTCCCTGCTCGCGACGTGCCCTTTCTTTCATCGAGGTCGAATTATAGTCGTTGACTTTTCTTGCCGGCATGGACCTTCAGGACAGAAGCAACGCGATTTATTAAATCTATTCTTCTCCTCTTTATACCCTTCGATGCACCGGGTGCACCAATTGTCGACGATTCATTTCGAGAAAATGTTTTTACCGCTTTTTATTGCTCAGCGTTAACCCTTTGCACACGAGAGTCGTTTAATGATACTAATTTAAAAAATTTTCAAATTACAAATATTTACTGAGATTCGCTTGCATTAAACGTTATTTTAGTTTAGTTAAGTGATATACTAAAATTTACATATATAACTATTTAACCTCTGGGTCTGAGTAATAAGCAGAGTAACTGAAGTCTGAAAATTTGCGAAACTATTATTTGATGACTAACCTTTAAATTTTAATTTATTTTTTATTCAATTTTTTTTCATTTTTATATTATAAGTTGTATTATAATATTTGATTTAATTTAATTTAATTTATTTAATATTTAATTTGAATAATTTTAAAGTCACCTTTCGAGCGTAAAGGGTTAAATCAGCGCTGTTTCTTTCTTAAATGAAGTTAGCGTTTATGACAGGTAAAGTTGAATAGAGGTTTTCAGAAGTATAAGCAAAAAAATTACAAATATTTCTAATCTATATGAATCAAAGGTGTGCAAGATTCTGAGAATTCCTAGATACAATTCCCAAAAAATGTTCAGATTTCTCGTAACTCTTATAGAATTTCTGATACCATACGGAATCTTTTAATATTTTTTCTTTTTTTGTCCTTATGTACATTACAAGAACTTCCTGCATAATTTCTCGAATCCCGGTATTTCAATAAATCCCAAACATTTCCAGAACACCTGAAAATTTCTAGATCCCGTCCCAATCGCCAAAATCGTTCCCGTTCCCGTCCCGACTAGCACATTTCTAGTAAAAATACAAATTTTCAACAAAAACAGCATTCCACAACATTGACCACGTTTCTCTCACAAAACCGGAGAAACTCATGTATCTCTGTCAATGTTTTACATCGTTCCTTTACCAAATGCAAATTGTACTTCTCCAACTTCCGCCAAATCTTCGATCCCAAACATGCATCCACCGGTTCTGATCCTCGTGGCCCAGATATTCCCTCGTTCTTCGAAACCCACCGGTCTGGTCGCCTGCGAAGCGGTTGGAATTCGCGAAGCAATAACGTCGAGCCTCGAAACTCGGCCGTTTCCGGGGGCCAAGCCCGGGTGGCTCGTTCCACTTAACGGCGTTCACCCCGTTGAAATATCTGGCAGGGGCCTCCGAACAGGACGGGGATAAACAACGGCGGAATTAAATACACAATAAAAGCTCCTCGGTCCTGGACAGCGAAAAGGCGTGGTGGTGGGGGGGCGGTAGGACGAGGGGGACGGAGAAAGAAGCGGAACTGCTTTACCGGGCCGCGCGTTCTTCAGCGGCGACATTTCAACCCCCTTTCGCCCCACCACGGCAGCCGCCCGCATAAATAAATCCAATTGGCTCGAATAAAATGTACGAAACGAAGTCGCGCCAATGGCCGGGTTTGTATTTTATTTTCTCCCGTTTCTCCTTTCCACCCTGTGTCAGCCAGCCAGCCATCCGGCTGTTCCCTCGACTCACCCCCTCCCCACCGCCAACCCGTCGCCGCCACCTTTTTTATTTTCCCTTCGTTCTCCTTCTTTCCAAACGCCCTGGCAAACGTCGGCTGCACCGCCACCGGGATAACGCGCACAGCGGGATAATTCAATCGTGACTTTTCACGGATTTCCCATCGAAGGAAACACGCCGGTTACAGCGGCGGAAGGATTTCGTTTTCTCGTTTCTGCGGCGTTCCTTCGGCACCTCGAGAACGCTTTTTTCCCGCGGTTAACCGCGTGTCTGTTTGGAGATGCCTGAAAGGCTTTCGATGTTGTTTACGGGTGGTAAGATGTGGGGTGCTTGAGTTGGAAATTTTAAACATTGTATCCATTCGGTGAACACATTTTTGCGGTGGTTATATTTCAGTAGGATTCGAGCTACGTGGTTGAAATTGAAATTGTTCATTGTAATCATAGGTATATGCGAGTTGTGTTGGTTATCGTGAATTGAAATTCGTATCGTGGTCGAATGGAAGGAAATTGTTTGAGATCGTGAGGAAGTAAATATTTTATTTATTCTTGTTTAACGGAGTAAACTCTTTGTTACAATACGAGGAACAAAATGAAAGTGGATCACACGAGCACGATGAACACGCAAAAGAACAAGAAAAAAGAAAAATTTAACGAGTTAAGAAGGATACACCGCTGTAATTGCTGAGTTTTTAAAAGAAAAAAGAGAGCTATCGAAAAAATCAATAACTTTGCAAAAATTATTACCGGTTACCAGTAGACGGTTTAAGTAATTTATGAATCTTTGCAAAGCACATTGTTAGGATTGTGCGAATTGACGGTACTTAAATACTTGATTCTTGGTTTGGAAGGAGAGAAAAAGTGTTATAACACTAGAACTACCAGAACAATCAATATGACGAATTGATGATTATTCATAGCAACCTTATAAATTTACTTCACCAAGCTTCCTAAAATTTTCTATAATTTTTTGTAGAAGGTATAAATAAATTTTCTGTCTATTCGATATTTTTTCATGCAATTTTCAATTTGATCTGTTCCATGCAAATAAGTACACTGTAATCGTCGTTAGTCCTAGTGTTAATAATACTAAAAAAATTCAAAGTGTTTTCTATTTTTTCCCATACACGCGCAATTAGTGCCGCAGTTTTGGCAAATGTCCGAAAAAATGCTTCAGCAGCCAACCAGTTAATCACAAATTCAATTACGATTGATCACCTCAACGATTTCCGCGTTATTTTCTCAGATCGTTCTTTGCGGTCGCGCACAAGCCTCTTTAAAGCAGCCTTTAAAACGAAAACTGGATCACGCGGAGGGAAGATTTCTTCATTGGCAAGGGGAATCTTGTTGAGGTAGGTCGTTCTGGTAATTACCTTCTCTCACGGAAGTGGCCCGCGCGCGCTCCAACTTCAACGTGGTTCGCCGGCCCTCCTCAAGGTCGTCCCTTCATCCCCGTACAATTAAACCCTCCGACAATTAAATCGATAAACCCGCAGATGCACCCTTCGCGCCGCTACACCGCGACGTTTATGCGTAACAAGCATTCCCGTTCCCTTCTCCAATCCTGTTTCGAGTAACGAACCGTCGAAATTGTGGCCTATGGTTAAAATCTGCAGCCAACCCTCTCTTTAATTCATTCGCAAGGCGGGAAGACGTTTATTATTTGGCAGTACGTTTCAAAATTTACATTTAACCGGTTATGTCCCAGAAATATTTTATTCTGAAAATTATGAGTTTTCTACATAAGGGAGTTATCGTAGTCTTTAGAAAATGATATAAATATAATTAGTTTGTTTTTCAGTTCTTGAAGTTCCGAACGACACTATTGCACAGACTAACTCAGTAACCAATAATGTGAAACACACATTTATATAAAAGTGATTTACATTCTTTAATTCACAACAATGCAGAAAACAGTTCTCAAAAATGGTTTATAATAAGATTCGATGAATTGTTGTTATATAGCAACGGTGGGACAATTTCGGTTAATGGGGTTTGCATTCTGAATTAAGTATCCGTATATTATTAATGTTAAAAGTACAATTGTAAGTGATATTTTTAAGATTGTGGAATCATTGTAAATGATACATTTCTCTCTAAAATCAGCTTTAAACACGAAGCGCTACTTTCTTCAGGTTGCTGAGATTAAACCCGACTTTTCTTTCTACATTAACCCTAGATAACTAAACATTCGACTAATAGACCATTGACCCCTGCCAATTTTAGATCTACCAAGATTGCAAACGCTAATTTGTAACCACACATCTATCTTCTAATTAAAATATTATGATACTTCCCTTAAGTTACGCTAATTTATTTGAGATAAATAAGGGAAATATAAGAATATACATAATTTGATTCGTAGTCTATGATGTCGAATAATTAGTTACAGATCAACACTAATTTAAGTTTAATTAATAAAATAAAATTAATCATTTGACTACTGAGCATTGCCTATCCGGTGAAAACGATTAAATGATTATGTAACGTGTAACAAAAACCACCCCTATTACATGGAAATTTTTTTTTAATTCTCACAGCTTCACTTTCCTAGATTCTCACAAACTGTCTTCCCTTTCAGTCCCTCGTTTAAAAAGAGAAACAAAACTTTTGATAAAGAAAGAGGCAGATCTTCGAATTCTTAGTTGCACCGAAAAAATTGATAAACAGAACAGGAATATTTAGGGAAAAACCGGATAAGAACCAACACCGCCATCTGTTATGGGTGATAAGAACGAAGGGTTTCTTCGCAGTTTCCGGATAAGCCGCACAGGCCGGGGGTGACGTGACGAGCGACGCCGACGCCGACGCCATGTGCCCAAAATGGCCGCGGATCGTTAAACGGTCACGCGCAAGCTCCCCAGGGGGCGGTGGGACGAGGAGGGTCGGTTTTAGGGGTGTCTTCGCTTCTTAATAGGATCGAAGAATAGTAACGACGTCAGATCCACGCAGTTATGCGGAACGTCGTTTCAAGACGCGTTCTAACACGTAAATGTACAGCGAAATGACTCACAACCCTTTAGGGGTCCCCCATTTAAGAGCACTGGACGTTCTGTGAGCGTGAATGCGAGCAAATACGTTCGTGAAGCTTGAAATTGCGCGTTATTCCATCGAAACTTCTTGCAGAATCTTTCACTTTTGTTGGATAAAGAACTTTTTAAAGAGAAAGGGTTACTAATGCCGGAAATATTAATAAAGTGTTTAGTATATTTTGGAAACTTCGATGTAAAAGGGGTGGCAAAGTTTAAACATCAGAAAATGTGTAATGAAATTTTTCTGCCCTGTTAAATAGTAATTTTTAATAATTTCATATTTCTTGTAGGTTGCTGAAAATTTCTGTGTGTAGATTAATTTTTCACATAACTGGAATCCTATGGTCGAAAGCGTATAAAATACCAAAGAAATATTATACAAAGATAGTTATGATTAAAAAGATTGTTATACTAAAGACTTTTATACTGCTTACATAAAATTAAAAGAAATAAATAGTTTTATAAGAAGATGGCCGAAAAATTGGTGGAACAAGAAGCGAAATCTGTTTATTTAATAATCAACCGTATAATCTATTATAACAACTTGATACCGACAGTTCTGCAAGTCTATTACATTTTTCAGAACAGAATTAAACTTACAGTCGTATGACAGTAAAAAACGAAGCTTTTGACATAGCTGTCCATTTGGAATATAAATTTTTTGACTCAAAAATTGGTGGAACAAATAATCAACCGTATAGTGTATTATAACAGCTTAATACCGATAGTTCTGCAAGTCTATTACATTTTTAAGAATAAAATTTATCATACAATCGTATCACAGTAAAAAACGAACCATTTGTCATAGTTGTCAATTTAGAATATTAATTTTTTCGTTCAAAGGACACAGTTCACCAGATTTCACCCTTTTGCAGAGGGACAAAATTGTTAATTTTTGTTGCATTCCTTTAGTATTTGCCGAGATTCGAGACAGACAGCAATTCATTACGCGGCAGTCGGCAAATGTAGAACTTTCATTTCGAGGATAATAGAATACGTATATAGATCCGAATATTAATCGGCTCGCACGCGCAAAACCTATTAGCAAACATCGCGGATATACCGTTTATTGAAGGCCGGACAAGCTCTCTCAGCGTTTACACATTGTTTAATCGTCGAAATATAACACGGGCGTATCCATAAAGCCAAAGGGCGAAGCTCCGCTGCATTGTCCCCCATGTTGAGCACCTAAAAATCGAACCGCCCCCGGTGCATGAGAAACGAGCCCTAAACAAATGGCCTGGCTTTTAAAGTAAATAATGCGGCGCTGGCACGTGGAAAATTGTGTAATAAAATGTCTATACTTAACATAATTTTTGAAAAAATTATAATGCTTGAGAAATTATATTTAATGAGTTAATTTATAATTGTAAGTTGTTAGAGATTTTTATTGTTTGTGTGAAAACTTTTACTTTCTTCGGTAGCAAAGCTAAAAATTGATTTTTCAAATATTTCTGGGCGATACAGTTTTAATTGCTTTCGAAATTATGTTAGGAAATTACAAAAGATTCTAGCTTAACTTGTTTTCAAGAAAATTATTTTATAATACCTCATTTTTATATTACATCTTAATTTGCATACTTATATTTTTCAAAGATTGTCTTTTTAATAGGTAATCTGTATAATTCACACTATCATAATTTTTAATAGACATACAGTGTTATTAAATAGATATGAGATTTAGTATAACTGGATTTAATGCGCAAACACTGTATGCCTAACAAATACTACTTTAATACTATATAAAATAAATATCTTAATGCCATACTAATCTAAAGGCATGACTGGGTCATACAAACTCGAGCATGGACCCCTCTTTGGAAGGGTTAAAATTCCCGTGCGCACTATTCCCCTTCTCAATCAACCATTTATTCTATTAACCTTCGCACAGTATCAAGAGGGGAAATGCTTCGTGCCTGTAGCATTATTTCAAAAACTCCCGCCAAAATTAATTCCAACCGTCTATTAATTTGTACAAAATACACATACACTAACCTCTTCCCTTACACAAACTCAACGCACAAGTTCTTCTACTTTTCACCTTATCAATCCATGTCTAACAAAAAGGTACCGCGTAGAAAGTACCTGCGTTACCATTAACCCTTTGAGCACTGAATACTCTTGGCCTAAGTGCTTCGAAGGGACGGCGCGCTATCGCTGGAGATCGAGTATTGTTACTCACACACTGACAATCACGTTGTAGTAAGCGAAAGATCGAAAAAATTGGCAAACGCATATTTTCGTCCGTGATCTCTACAAGCAACTTTCGTCAGCACTAAAACGTTGACAGAAAAAGTCAAAAGGTGAAGAAAACAAAAATTGCGTTCATAGTACCTACCAACAATATTCGTCAGACGTATATATGCGTTCATAACACTCGAAGGGTTAATGCCAGAATGTGAGACCTCCAAAAAAGTCATAAGGTGAAGAAAACAATAATTGACAAAGTCATATACGCGTCCATAGTCCCCACCAGCAATATTCGTCGGACGCATATATGCGTTCATAACACTCAAAGGGTTAACGCCGAAACGTAAGACCACTAAAAAAGGTAAGAGGTGCAGAAAACAAAAATTGACAAACACATATACGCGTCCATAGTCCCTACAAGCAATATTCGTTAGACGCATATATACGTTCATAACACTCAAAGGGTTAACGCCGAAACGTAAGACCATTAAAAAAAGCAAGAGGTGCAGAAAACAAAAATTGACAAACACATATACGCGTCCATAGCCCCAACGAGTAACTTCCGTCAGACGCATATATGCGTCCACAGCACTCAAAAGGTTAACGCCGAAACGTGAGACCTCCGAAAAAATCATAGGATGAAGAAAACAATAATTGACAAAGTCATATACGCGTCCATAGTCCCTACGAGTAACTTCCGTCAGACGCATATATGCGTCCACAGCACTCAAAAGGTTAAGGGGGTCAATCATTTCTCCCTTCTTTCACAGCCACCCATAAAGACAAGCACCCTCCCCTTTTTCTCCTCCTTCGAATACAACACTAACACGTCTAATTTTCCCCCCAAAAACGCTGCAACGCTTCCATCGCGCGGTTCGTTCAAAGTTCGACGACCGGAAGCTTGCCGCGGCGGCCACCCAGCGTGTAAAACGACCGCGTCCCGATGATGAGAAACGTTCGCATTCGAAATTCTCGGGAACAACGGTCGGGCAGAGCCGACGCGATCGAATTATCATGTAAGCGACGACGCAGAGGCGCGCGCGTTCGAGGCCTCGTGGCCACGGAACGGAAGTGAGCATCGGAGATCCGGAGGGAGAGACGTCGCGGGGTTAGGTTCGTTGACCGGCCGGTCTCTGTTACGCTTTCTGTCAACCTGACACAACACAGGGGTCATCGAACCGATCGTCGTACGCCGACGTGTCGTTTCGTTCCTCTCTTTTCTTTTTTTCCTCTCCCTTTTTTCGGGCGCAAAGGTGGACATTAATCTGTGAAAGGGGTAAGCGCATCCGGCGATAGCGTGTTCGCGCTTTCCGCGTGGACCCTGTCGCACGTTTCTCTTTCAGCAGGCGCGCGTGCGCCTCGCATGCTAGTAATTGCAAGTGTTCACTTGCAGTTCGCACATGTCAAACGCGTTGCAGTTGGGCATCGGTTAGCCGACGCCATCTGATGCTCTCCGAATTTCTTCGCCCCGAAAGGGTTCACCTCCTTCGCGGCGAGCCTTCTCATTCGACCGGGGCCGATCTAGGGGTTGATGCCCGAGGTCATTCTTCCCGGAGTCACTCGAACCGGTTGAACAGTCGATTCCGTTCTGGCGAAGTTTTCTCGAGTTTTGTTGTCGAGAACTGTACTTTATAGATTTTAACACTTTACCGACCGGAAGCCTATTAATCGGCTTTTACATGCTTACAATTAATCTGTAAATTTTGTAATGCTTCCTTACACGAAGGTGACTGTTTCGAGGAATATCGTAGGTACACTGTAAAGAGGCATTAAACTATCAGTTACGCGAAAAAAATCATTGTAATTAATTCATTAGTGATGGATCCTTGCCAAAATGAGCCGATCGGGAGTACGTATGCAATAAGTTATGCGTCATAAATGTTAACACTTTATCGACCGCTAGTGGTCCAACACACGCACACCCTATTGGCTCATTTTGGCGTGGATGCATCGCTAATGATCTTATTATTAAACGATATTTTTTTTTTTTGCGTAATTAATAGTTCCATATTTCTTTATAGTATACATATGATATCGCTCAGAAACGTGTTAGCTTCGTATAAAGGAACGTTTTAAAATTTACAAACGAATCATACAAAAAGCCGATTAATTGCCAATTAATATTGGAATTAGGATTAGAGAAAAACGATAAATAACATGATGGCATCACTCGTAGGGGAAGATTGTAGGTTGACAACTAACGAACAAAGCAATCAATGTTCGTGCAGTGCTGTGCGTGTTTATGCGTGTGCGTGTGTGAGTGGCTATAAGAAGCGATCCTAGCAGGAAAAGAAATATATTATAAGTAGTGCTAATTTAAGAAGTAAAAATATAAAACGTAAAACGTATCTTTGTGTCACCGTTTTTATAACACAACAAGTTGATCCACGGTAAATTGATCCAATCGGTAAAGTCGATTCAGAATAAAGGATCGTCGCGCCCTATTAAATATTTGGCGGGAATTAAAATCTTTTAACGTGAACACTGGCGACATTTGTATCTATACTTCGTGAATAGTTAATTAGGAGCGCGTTAGGAACGTGATTCTCATGGTTCGCGGGTATGCAACGAGCAATCCAACCCTAGGAGTAACTGTACGCTCTCGTCGCCTGTGATTATGTCATTAAACCAATTAGAGCGATGCGGAATGTTTGACATTTCGTTAAACGCTCGCTAACGACTGTCGAATCACGTCATGCATGAGAATAGAAGAGATCGTTCTGTTTGTCTCAAGACTAGGCGACTCGAAAGACCGATGACTATCTATGAAAAGGCATGATTGCCAGGCTGGTCGTCGGCAGTCTTAGTTACCGCATAATGAGAATTCCTGGCTGATTACGAATGCTTATGTTTAACAATCGGTCATTATCGATGACAAATGTTACATCCCGTAATGAATGGGATTATCGGGCAAATGTTCAATTGTTAGCAGTTAACTGAGCGAAGCATGCTCATTATCAATTTGACTAATCATGGGGATGGCTTCATCGACGATTATAACAATTTCGCGAAGTTCTCGACTTTTCGTTCGATTATCGTTAATCTGCGACGTGTCATTCTAATTGATCAGAGCAGGGTTCAATTCTTGGATCATTGTCGAAAACGAAGTTTTTATTAAATAGAGATTAGTTAAACTATTTTTGAAGGGGTTCTTGTTCAATCAATATACGCGCGAAATTAGATAAAAATTTACAAAATTCAGCAGCAACCAGTTTTCTGCGTTTAAATCTTAATTTTAATATCATTTTTCAACACAGTTTCCAGTTTCTAAAACAACTCTAAAATTTTGCATGAGAATGCAATCTTTACTTTAACCTTCTTTGCAATACCATTTTTTTGCATTTAAATTATAATTTTAATATTACCTTTCAACACAATTTACAGTTCGTAAAATAACTCTAAAATTTTGCATGAGAATGCAATCTTTACTTTAACTTTCTTTGCAATACCATTTTTTCGTATTTAAACTGTAATTTTAATATTACCTTTCAACACAATTCTCAGCTTTTAAAACAACTTTAAACCTTTGCATGAGAATGTAATCTTTACTTTAACTTTCTTTGCAATACCATTTATTCGTATTTAAATCTTAATTTTAATATCATTTTTCAACACAGTTTCCAGTTTCTAAAACAACTCTAAAATTTTGCATGAGAATGCAATCTTTACTTTAACCTTCTTTGCAATACCATTTTTTTGCATTTAAATTATAATTTTAATATTACCTTTCAACACAATTTACAGTTCGTAAAATAACTCTAAAATTTTGCATGAGAATGCAATCTTTACTTTAACTTTCTTTGCAATACCATTTTTTCGTATTTAAACTGTAATTTTAATATTACCTTTCAACACAATTCTCAGCTTTTAAAACAACTTTAAACCTTTGCATGAGAATGTAATCTTTACTTTAACTTTCTTTGCAATACCATTTATTCGTATTTAAACTGTAATTTTAATATTACCTTTCAACACAATTTACAGTTCGTAAAACAACTCTAAAATTTTGCATGAGAATGCAATCTTTACTTTAACCTTATTTGCAATACCATTTTTTTGCATTTAAATTATAATTTTAATATTACCTTCCAACACAATTCTCAGTTTTTAAAACAACTTTAAACCTTTGCATGACAATGTAATCTTTACTTTAATCTTCTTTGCAATATCAAATCCTCCTTTTAAATTACAGAATATTTATGTTTCCTGAATAATTGAAACAGAAACTAAACAAAACCCTTCAAATTTGAAGAACTCCCTGAAGATAAGTAATTATTTCAGGACAAATGCTTAAAATAGTAACAAAATACACCCCTTATAGCTATCATCAGAATTAAGTATTTCAAATTGCATTCAGACCTTTGAAATATTAATTTTTATATGTCAACTGAATTGCAATCAAAATATATTTATTATTCTTTTAAATATCTTCAACAACATAAACTGTACCCTATTCTCCTTCTCAAAATATTAAACATCCATTAACTTTATTCTGTTATGCTACAGTTCGAGGAACATATACAAATTTCTCCAATATAAACAATTTTATTTTTCGTCTAGCTATACTTTAAATTTTCGTTCACATTAAACGCGACCTGGTATCATTTTACAATTCACACTAAATCGAGTGTCGTACTGTTTGAATTAACATTAATCAAATCCTATCTGTATTTTGAAAACAGTGAAAATTTCAGTCAATATAATACATAATGTTCGATTAATCGCACCATTTAATGCACGAACGTACAGTAGCGGACAAAAGTTTAAGACGACAGGTTTAATGCAAAACATTGTTTTATGGTATGCAAAATATTGTTCGTATACTTATTTTTCTCGTCATTATAGTAGAACACTATTTATTGATTTGCATAGAACACAAATTTCGTTTATACAGTTATTTCTTATCAATCAATTGATTTATTTTCCTTGATCCTCTGGTCTTAAACTTTTGTCCGCTACCGCGAGTGCACAAAAAAATTAATATATTTCAGAACTCGTGATAGTCACGCGTTGCAAAATGAGCCTGACGAAAGACTCTATTGATAGACCGCCTCGCGTGGGCAGCGGTCTTTCATGTTCCTGCCATTTCCAATGGTATCAACTTCACGGATAATACTTCTTTGGTACCATTATTTATTTTGCTCGAGCACGGCTGTTGCATAACGAATTCGGAAGAAAACGTGTGTCAAATTGAAAAGGCCACACGCAAGACGTCGTTGAACATTCTGAAAACGAAGATAAACGATTATGTATTGCTTGTTAATATAAAATAATGATTCGACAGAATTTTCTGCTAGACGAATCTGCGAACGGAGAAAGTCGATCCTGAATAATGGAAGATTTATCGAGCTGCCTAGAAAGTTCGCGGATTTTATTACAGTTTGTTTTTCAAACCAAGTATTTGTTTAAACGAATAATTAAACGAAGAACTGCTCATTTAAGTGAATATGTTAATTGAATTTTGTAGCAATTTGTTTTTTATGGAAATATTTGTTTAAGTGATTAATTTGAACAAAGAATTTCTGATTTGAATGAATGAATTCATATAAAATTAGGTAATTTAGGTACTAACTTCATTTAAGAAAGAAACAGCGCTGATTTAACCCTTTGCGCTCGAAAGGTGACTTTAAAATTATTTAAATTAAATATTAAATTAATTAAATTAAATTAAATCAAATATTATAATACAATTTATAACATAAAAATAAAAAAAATTAGATAAAAAATAAATTAAAATTTAAAGGTTAGTCACCAAATGATAGTTTCGCAAATTATCACACTTTAGTTAGTTTGTTTATTAGTTAGACCTGAGGTTGAATAGTCATATATGTAAATTTTAGAATATCACTTAAATAAACTAAATTACGTTTAATATAGGCGAACTTTAGTAAATATTTCGAATTTTTTAATTTTTCAAGTTAGTATCATTAACACTAGAACTACCACAGCAGTCAAAATGACTGGTTGATGATTACTTATAGCAACCTTATAAATTTACTGTGGTAAAGCTTCCAAAATTTCCTATGATTTTCCGTAGAAGGTATGAATAAAGATTTATTTCTTATGTATTCCGTATTTTTTCATGTAATTTCCAATGTGATCTCTTCCGTGCAAATAAGTACGCTTTGATTGTCGGTAGTTCTAGTGTTAAACGCCTAACAATCACCTCTCGAGTGCAAAGGGTTAAAGTAAGGAAGTAAGTAAAAGCTTGCTCACTTGAGAGAATAGGTAAACCAGCAATTATTTGAGTACTTAAATAAATATTTCCTTAAATAAACAGGTCGAATAAAATATATTAATTCTCAATTAATGTTTAATTAAACGACTGTTAAATTATTTTCGTCATTCAAACAAGTATCCTTTGTATCTCACGATCCTTCAACAATTTTCAGATAATTTGAAAATTCCATTTTCCCAACAGACTTACGTTGATACACTTTTCAAGACAGTTGCTTACAAATGAAAATAAATCGCGGGAAATCAGAAGAATCGAATCGAATCACTCGTATCCTTGGTTTTTCGATGATTCACGTGGTTGTCGATCGTCTTAGAGATGCGCTAAACGAGTGCACCATCGACGGCCACGCTAAGTAATTTATGCGCGGCATGAAGTAACGTTTATTAATAAGCGTACTTGACAGGCTACGGAGAAATTTTTAATTGTCGCTCCGCCATCGTCGAACCATTTATGTCGACGGACGAGCAGACGCAGCGCTCGTCACGTTTTTCCGATATTCCGACTGCGGCAACGTAACATCGAACGCGTGTAATAAGCGGCCGAGATGGAGGAGGAATAAAGTGAGCGAGAAAATCACAGTCATTAGTGTTGTAGATATTGACGTGGCTACACGGTTGCAGCAGCTTCAGAACAACTTTGCTGTTTGTTGCTTGTGTAGTTGTGTAACTCAAGTGCTCTTGCATGTTAAGCACCGAATTTTACGCTTTTTTGGACATTTAAATTTCTTGTAGATGCAGGTATACAGGATATTACAAATGTACACGATACGATTACTAACAGATGGGATAAACCCTTTAACACATTGTATGCCGGTGGCATCTGAGGCATTTAAAACTGTAGGTGAAGAAAATATTTAAAATTTTATACATTATTGTAAAACACTAAAATTGGTTTGCATATTCATTATATGCAATTTAACGATAACGAAAAATAGAAACAAACAAATCGCCGAACAAAAGAATGTTGTATTATCGCAAACCCGGCGCTAAAGCAACAGACTTCCAAACCCGCGTTTTCGCGGGGCCGGCATACAATGTGTTAATGTAGAAGGAAAAGTTGGGATTAATCTGAAGAGTCTGAAGAACGGAACACTTTTTGTTTAACCGTTTGAGTGCGGCGAAGCGCTATCGTGCTTCTCTTATGTTTTGCCAAAAATGTGGAGAAGCGCGATCGCGCTGCTGTTTGTTACTATAATGAAAGCGGTTGCGTTCATATTAATTTCAATTTGCATTAATATCATTCAATTATGGTCCTTGATAATATAAAAAAAAAATTATTTTCATTTTTTTAAGATAAGTGTTACACTGATAATTACAAAACGCACCACGTCAAATTTTACTTTATCTGAAAATGACTATAATATGAAGAGATAAATCTAACAATTTTTGTTTGCTAAAAATTACTTTTTATATAACAATTAGAGTTAATTATTGCTGTTTTTATTATTTTCCGAAAAAAATAACCGTGCATTTCATCCCGCACTTTTAGCATATATACAAGAAAATTTCTTAGCACTCAAACGGTTAAGGCTGATTTTAGACAGAAATGTATCATTTATAATGATTTCACAATTTTAAAAATATCATTTACAATTATACTTTTAACACTAATAATGTACGGATACTCAGTTCAGGGTGCAAATCACGTTGTATGGCAATGCAATCTTTTTAACTCTCAACGTTCTAAATTATTAAGACAGCTCCAAAAAATAAACCTATATCGTTCCTTAACTCTTTAGGGTTAGGTGGGTTAAAATTGGTCCCATCATTTGCTTAGCTTTCTATGCACGGTGGGATATATCTTAACCCACCCTGAAAAATTGAAGTTACTCAGTAAAACAGTTGAATATTTGTATAATTGAAATGAATGTTCTTTTCCATTCTTTATTTTATGTTAAAAAAGATTCTGTGAAATTTGGGCTTGTATTTTCTTTAAAATCGTGTGCCTCAAAGAATTAAGCTTAGACCTATTAATCTCAAAAGCAAATGTACCAGCCTGTTCATACATTCACACTTTTCTGAAAACTGTAATCTCAAAATTTAGTATAGAATACTATTAGCATAGAATTTACGTTTAATATAGAACTATAATTTCAGTATTGTATAATCATTGTAAATAATTGTATAGCAGAAATAAGCCTCATACGAGGTTTCAAATGCTTAAATAAAAAAGAAAACGAAACACTATATTATAATATAGTAAGTAAAATAATTATATCATAATACAGTAAGTATGTCAAGTAAAATGTAATATATTAACATAATAATAAGATTCACAATAAACATTCACATTTTTAAATAATCTATTCAAGCAATTATTTTCACCGGACAAAGTAACGTGATTTTCCCTAAATAAAACAGTTTCGCGTCTAATACACGTAGACGACGAGATAAATATTGTTCGGGGCCATCTGTCGAACGCTCATTCTTTCAGAACAAGACGCTTAACCGACGCTTTGTCAGTAAAAATCAAAGAAAACAGCGACGACGAACGGAGCGGTGTCAGGCGGTTCCGAGGCGTACACGCGTGCGCGAGCCGTGTCAGCCGGGCGGTGTTCTCTCTTTCCTCCCTCCTTGCGGCCGATTAAAATTGAGAACTACGCCGAGCAAACGCTGCGACACCTGCACAAATCTACATACTGGATCGACGGGTGTGTGTCTAACCCGTCCTCGCGAAGGCAGATATACGCGCGAGGCGTTGCCTCGGCGCGCGTGCACACGTGGACGCGCCGCCGCCGCTTTCAAATCGCTCGACCTTGCCGTTCGATCGCAGTTTCTCGAACGATCCTGCATCGTATCGCGAACAGGTTTCGAAGCGAGGGTTGACCAAGCTGTGAGGATCGTGAAACGTGGGTGCTTGATGGCGATCGATGATTGATAATCGAGCAAAAATTGGGTAAAGAGTTGGGAAGGTGTTGAAGGACAACGATATACAGGCGCCTCTCGACTTTCGCGCACGATTCGTTCCTGAAAGTGTGTGCGAATGTTGAATGTTGGAAAGTAGGGGGATGTAAAAAGATATGCACCAAAAATTGGGTTTTAAGGTATCGATAGGAACATTGTAGTCTGATGAATAAAGTCTAATGTCCTTTGAGAGGGAACAGCCCAGTAGTCTGCTCTACTCATGATGTTTTTTCAGAAAGGACATCCTACTGCAAAGGCTTAAAACGTTGAATTCTTCGTGAAACGTGGGTACTTCATGGTGATCGATGATTGACAATCGAGCAAAAATTGGGTAAAGAGTTGGGAAGGTGTTGAAGGACAACGATATACAGGCGCCTCTCGACTTTCGCGCACGATTCGTTCCTGAAAGTGTGTGCGAATGTTGAATGTTGGAAAGTAGGGGGATGTAAAATGATATACACCAAAAATTGGGTTTTAAGGTATCGATAGGAACGTTGTAGTCTGATGGATAAAGTCTAATGTCCTTTGAGGGGGAACAGCCCAGTAGTCTGCTCTACTCACGATGTTTTTTTAGAGAGGACATCCGACCTCAAAGGCTTAAAAAGTTAAATTCTAAAATGTGCAAAAGTAGAATGGTCGAAAGTAGGGGGACGTAAAAAGATATGTACCAAAAACTGTGTTTTATGGTATTGATATGAACAACATTGTAGTCTGATGGCTAAAGTCTGATGTCGCTTGGGAGGGAACAGCCCAGTAGTCTGCTCGACTCACAATATTTCTTAAGAGGGGGCATCCTACCACAAAGGCTTAAAGAGTTGAATTCTGAAAAATCTGTAAAAATAGAATGTGCGAAGGTAGAAACATGTAAAAAGATATGCAGCAAAAACTGTGTTTTAAGGTATTGATATGAACAACATTGTAGTCTGATGGCTGAAGTCTGATGTCCCCTGAGAGGGGGCAACCCAGTAGGCTCCTCGATTCACAATGTCTCTTTAGAGGGGACATCCGACCACCAAGGCTTAAAAAGTTAAATTCTAAAATGTGCGAAAGTAGGGGGACGTAAAAAGATATGCACCAAGAACTGTGTTTTAAGGTATTGATATGAACAACATTGTAGTCTGATGGCTAAAGTCTGATGTCCCTTTAGAGGTGGCAACCCAGTAGCCTCCTCGATTCACAATGTCCCCTCAAAGGGGACACCCAACCTCAAAGGCTTAAAAAGTTGAATTTTAAAAAATGTGCGAAATAGCAAATTGGAATTCCAGCTCTAGAGAATGGTAACAAAGTCACACATCCAAAAAATGGAAAGCTTATGAGCAAAAATACTCCGCACAGTAATAGATGTTCCTTGGTACATCAAGAATGACGACATTCGCAAAACATTAAACGTTCCCTCTGTACAGAAAGAAATTATTTTACTAACAAACAAACACAAAGATAGAATCAACACTAAGAAAGAAAAATGGACAAAAATGGAAGAACTCGACTGTTAGTCAGTTTTGAGAAACAACCAATTGATTGCACGCGAGTCGAGCGGGTGTAATTAAAAAGACTACAACTAGAACCGGATTCTTCGCGATGCATGATGGATTGTGTGAACAGGAACTGCGAACGTTTGCAAATACCGAGAAATCCGGATTGGATGGTTTTGCGAAACAGACTGCAGGGCGGAAGCAGGGGGGGAAATTGACGGAACGATGGGACAACGAATCGTGAAAATGCTGGCTTTTTGATTTATAGGACGGCCACGTTCAACAGAGAGATTGCATCAAGTATTAAATATGCACTGCTATTGAGTTACTTCACTTCACTCTTCGCGTTTCTCTAGCGTCGCGATACACGTCATACAAATTTTATTCTCATTACTTATTTTTCTTTCGCTCCGATTCTTCATCGAAGAGTTTAATCAAAACCATCTGCTCTATCAATTTGAAGAAATAGAACATTACAACTGAAGCAAATTACACTGAGATTTTCTGTATTTCAATATCCTTTGACATTTTAGCTATGATTATCATTGAACACTGTAAGTTTCTCATACGATGTTTACCCAATCAGTAAACATATTAAAAATGACAATAACATTATGCTTGTACTATTCTCATTTTTTAAACTTGGAAGTAATAAAGCTTCGCATTTTTCTCACCCAATTCCATTTTCCACGATATTAACCCTTTGAGCATTGAATACTGTCAGTCGAAGTGCTCTGCGTAGAAATCGGGTATTATTAGTCTTCCACTGGCAATTACATTGCAGTACATGAAAGATGGGAAAAATTGACAAACCCATATATGCGTCAATACCATTCAAATAATTAATTTTGTCAAAATAGACTTCATTGAACCTAAAAACAATAGAAAGCCTCAAGCAATGTCCATTCACCCTGAAGAGCACCTAAAACAGAATTCTCCTAAACCATTTCAGTCCAAAAATCAGACTGCCTCAATGACAAACGAGAAACGAATCGAACAAATATAATCGTTCTAATAAACAGAAAAAAGGGTTTCATGCATATTAATGAAACAAACAAGCTTAAGCACGAGCGGACGCTTGCGCGAGCGTTTTTGTTTGAACACGGGGTGCCCCGTTCCATTATTTCCGTTGGTTGCGCCCGAAAAACGCGGCGAAAAGGTTGAAATCGTTTTAATTTCGTTCGCGGCCGATTCTGCTCGTCGCGAGTAAACGCGTAATTAGGTATTGATCGGCGCCGATGCGAAATGAGAGAGAGTCGGCGGGGGAGGAGGCGAAAAAAAACGCCGACAGCCGGCGTGCTATCCGCCACTGTTTTCTGCCGAATAATATCCAAAAACGCTCGTCGTCTGCGCGTGTGTATGTGTGTGTGTGTGTATATGTGTATGTGTGTGTGTGTGTGCATGCACGCACAGCTTTCCCAAATTAATGCCGACCACCAAAGCGCCGCGAGCCGCGCCAATTAATTGCGCTCGCATGCGAGGCAGCACGCGCGCGGGCGCGTCTCCCTTTCCATTAATTGCAAGAAAACGCATAATTTTCCAATTAATCCCCGTACCGCAGCGACTCAATGGCCGGTCAGCTTTTTCCTCTCCTCTGATTGCTTTGAAAATCGAACAATCGCCGGCCAGACCGAGTTTTTCGATCGCCTGGCTAATGGATGACGGCGGTTGGTGTAGCGCGCTCGCTCGAAGTGAATTGGCTTTCGTGGACGGGGCTTGTTGTATTATAATGAGATGGAACGGTTAAATATTGAGAGTGTTGCCTTGCAGACGGACTTTGTTCATGATAAAATTTAATTTTCACTATTGATTCGACGTGACGAATAAATACCGAATAAAAACAACGTTTGTGGAACATTGGGATGTGTTGCGTTCGATATTGCGTTAATTCTGATAGGTAACGTTAATGTGTGTAGTAGTGAAGAAGAATGGTGATGCAAGGGTTTAAACGCTTCTACAATCTACCATTCTGATTTTCGTTGTAATTTGGAAGTAACGTAAGAACTGTGACGAGAAATCATACTTGTGGTGGGGGAAGCGGCCTTGGGCAGCGAACAGATTCTATACAAATAGTATGTTTAGGCACTACGGTTGAAGCGTAAAGAAAAGCTGTTCCGAAGGCCATTTAGCTTTGCTGCATCAATTTAAACACTTGTTTTATCATTTTGAATATCATTCCCGATACAAATTGTGATTCAAGCATATCACAACAGAATTAACAATTAATAATTAATTGTAATTACAGTGGTAGATCATGAGATCGTGTCGTAACGAACGGCACTAACGATATGTACTGAATGGAACTTCAAAGCCTTCGTAAGTAGCCTGCCAAAACTTTGGAATCACCCAGAGGATTTATGAAACATTTGAATTTAGAAGAAAAGGAGTTTAGGATTAGGATTAGGACTTAAGAAAGCTCTTCCATGAAAATTCTATCCCGATAAAGAAAACTGCTGTTAAAATTAATAGAACAGGAGATTTGATTCAAAAATGTTGACTTTATTAGAACAGAAGATTTGACATAGCTGCAATCCTGAAACTGATTCCAAATTTTCGACCTGTACCACCGAGAAAGGTTGCAAGGCAACTGGTTAACCGAATCGATCGCGATTCAACCGATTCTCTCTTCCACGCGTTTCGTTGCATCCGATTCTCGTTCAGCCGCGGGCGCATCTGACGTTCCTCGATTGCGCGATCGTGGATGCAGGTGCAGCGAGCGGAATCCGCCATACGCCGGGAAGAAGATCGAGAGCGATCGAATGCGAGCGGAACACGCCGTTCCCCCGGCCTCCTCCACGCGTGATCCACCGATCCATGAAGCCCATGGACGCGAGAAGCGTTGTAAATCTCCGTCATGCCCCATAAATCCCACCCCCGATATTGCTGTCCTCGCTTTGCTGCGCCTGCACGTACGCGAACGGATCCCTTTCCGCTGTTACCCTGGGGTCCTGCTTCGTGGCGAAGCAAAAGGAACGAAGCGGAGAGGAAGCCGGCAGGACGAAGCGGAGGACAGATAAGCAGCTTCTCGATCTCGCTGATGGACACGCTCTAGAAAGTCGCGAATGGGATGAAATCTCTTCCGGGGATGAAAGTCTTGAAACCGTTTGACATTCGACTGTTATAGGTAAACGGTGAGAAGTATGCGTCTATAGGATGGTCTCGTGATTATTCATCGTTTAAGATGTTCTTGCTGTTATGAGAGTCGAGGAACAAATGTATTTACCGTTTTTTCTGGATGTAATGGAAACTGAAATTTGTACAGTAGTTATTAACCCTTTGACTGCTGAATACTCTGAGCCGAAACGCTTCGCGTGAACGGCGTGCAGCCGGCAATAGCTATCGCTGGGGACTGAATACTTTTTCAAGCAATCTGAAACTGTTCGGCGGTGTATTAAATTTTAATATAATACAGAATCGAATTACTGTTACTTTATCCAATCCAAAATTAATATTTTTCAATTTTTTAAATACTTTTCATCTTCAATGTATATTGTTTATTCATTAAGGGCAAAGTTTTGAAACGCCATAATTTGATAATTATAATGTATTTATTAGCATACTGAACACTTCGTGTATATCTTTGGACGGTCAAGGAAAACTAATAAAACATACGCATCGGCCGACAATAACATTTGTCTGGGAACAGATGAAACGAATTTAAGATATAGCGAAAATTGACGAAATAAACGAGATTTCGGTTTTTCTTGTTGATAAGCAACAAGGTATGTTATTTCTGAGTGTTACACGGATATGATAAAATAATTTCTTGACAAATTCAGTAAGACAGCAGTAAATGATCAAAGCCATCGCCGAGCGCACATATGCGCCCATAGCAGTCAAAGGGTTAATAGTCGAATTTTCTGTTTTTTAATGGTTTTTAAATGATTGACAAGGAATAAATCACAGATGGATTTGGTTGTGTGATTGTTAGAGTTAGTTGCTGTGAAGATTGAGAAAGAACTTTTGGAATGACGGAATGGAAATGAAAACTGAATGATGTGAAATGTGTAATCATTAGTGTAGTTCATTTAGTTATTACTAACAATTCTCTGCCATATGTAAATGTCTTTTGTTTACCCGGGCTAATATTCTAAAATTTTGTATATTTTCATAAACCTTTAATTAAAACCGTTACCAACAGCAGTGATCCCCTAAATTTACCGTACTTTTAAATGATTACATCTAGGATTTATGTAATGATTACATTCCTTAACACGTTCCCTGCCGGACATTTTTTTTAAGACTTTCCGTTCAGGCCAGTTCTTTTTATGGTTAACACAAGCATGATTTTTTTGGTATGATACACAATATTTCAGTAATTTAAAACCATAAATTTAAAAGAAAGGCATATCTCTTTATAAATTTAAACGAGAAAAGCAATCATTTTTAGTTTATTTGACAAAATATTGTTAAAAATATACCTTTTTTTAAAGGCTGTTTTCCGGCGTGGGAGGAAATTTTAACATGAAGCGGCAGGGAACGTTGTAAGAAACTAGTAATTCCAAATTTCTAGCTAACAGTAAACATGTGTACATAAGTGGATACGAAATAATGTTCTGTGAAAAAGTTTAAATACTCGTATGATCCACTTTTAATTTCTTCCTTCTATTGTAACAAAGGGTTTACCCCATTAAAAATAAATAAATACTTTTAATATTACTTTAAATAATTTAATTATAATACTTGTAATTTAATATCATTAATCGTACTTTTAATATGATAATGATACTTCATAAATTCCAGTTCATAAGTCAAATGACAATGATACTTCATAAAGTCCAACATAAAATAACAACCAATTACCAATGCTTAGCTTCGCGCTTAAAACTTTGCCTCTGCGAAAGCTGCCGCTAACAGAATCGGTTATTATATCCAAGAATCTTTTCCTATGAATATCTTGGGAAAGAGATCGAATGAATCTCGATGGGGGGGAAAAGAAGTAAAACTTAAGGCAGTTCTTGCGAAAGTTGCGAACAGAAACGTTCTTAGAGAAGTTGCGAACGAGCTAGATATCCGAGCCAACCGAAGGACCGTTCCTTCCTGCGGTTTAACGCGTCCATCCGCTCGTGAATCCTTGAAACTCCTGCGGGAACACTGGGGATCCGGCTTTCGAGCGGTTCGGCCGGGCCGTATGCAGGAAAGTAATTATCTCGTGATTATTCGAGCGGACGTCGCCGCATTCCAACGCGGTTACCGTTCATCGACAGTACATTTATCATGGCGTACATTTTAACGAGAAGAAACCGTCCAGAACCGAGCACCAATGGCGCGGAGACACTGTTGAACGAATCGAGAATGGAATTAGTTAGTTGTGGTATTTAGGATGAATTTTTTTGGATTTATCTCAGAAACGATAAAATAGGTTTATGAAGAATAGATGGTTAGTTACTGTAAAAATATTTGTGAAGAAAAAGAATTAAAGTTTCCTGTTTACTGTAAGTGAGAAAATTTCAGGACAGAAGTTTCTTCAGTAAAAAATTATAACTGAAGGGATAGTATTTTTAGAAATAAATTTGGGATGAAAATTTTTGGATTTATTTCAGAAACGATAAAATAGGTTTATGAAGGATAGATGGTTAGTTACTGTAAAAATATTTGTGAAGAAAAAGAACTAAAGTTATCTGTTTACTGTAAGTGAGAAAATTTCAGGACAGAAGTTTCTTCAGTAAAAAATTATAACTGAAGAGATAGTATTTCTAGAAATAAATTTGGGATGAAAATTTTTGGATTTATTTCAGAAACGATAAAATAGTTTTATAAAAGATAGATGGTTAGTTACTGTAAAAATATTTGTGAAGAAAAAGAATTAAAGTTACCTGTTTACTGTAAGTGAGAAAATTTCAGGACAGAAGTTTCTTCAGTAAAATATTATAAGTGAAGAGATAGTATTTTTAGAAATAGTTATTCATATTAATATTTCCAGAAATAGTTATTCATATTAATATTTCCAGAAATAGAAATTAATAATTAGTATTCTCGAAAATAATATCATACTAATGTGTTTAAAAAATAATATCTTTGATATTCTTAAGAACAAAAATTAATATTGATACTCAAAAATAGAGAATCATATTAATATTAATATATGTAGAAATCAATGTTTTTAAGGCTCTTAATAATACTCTTATTATTCTTGGTGCTTTTAATATTAAAAAAAGTATTAGCGATCCCTAACACAGAGTTTGAGTGCGACCCGGCTAAAGACCCTTCAGAACTAAAGAAAGGCTGTATAACTATGGGAGAAAGGTTCGTTGGAAGATATAGATCTTGCGCCATAGATCGCGGAACGAACCGTCCCCTTTGATATCTACGTTTGATGATCATCGACCACACAGAAAGACAGATTGCCGCAGAAACAAACGAGTGTCCGCGGGCATCGATCAAATCACTGATTCTCCACTGAAAGTTATACCCGGCTTTGAAAAATGTCCGACAAAACATTCCGTTCGATGAAATATAGGTGCAGTTTGTAACGTTCCCAGATCGTTGCATTTTCTATTAACATTAAATACTCGATACTGTTAACTATTATGTTAACACATGATTAATTGTTTATGAATTATCGCGGGCAAAAATTACAGCATTCGCGTAAAAAAGACAGCGTAAAATGTCATAATTTTCAAGATATTTAACCACTTGCGCTACGATTTAACTTTCGGTAGCCGAGCCGCACTCTACGATATAAACTGCGGTAAGGCGTTACATTGACGCCGCACCGCTTCTACGAGCGCAAATCATTAACCAGTGCCTTAGCGCGTTGGTAGGGTCTTACATAAAGAATTTACAGGGATATGAATAAATATTCACAACAACAATAAGATTTTATTAATTAATAATCTATTTTTGTATGGTAAATTTCAAAACAATTGGAAATATGTAATGCCACAAGGCATTTCTTGCCAACTGTTAGCCGACGTGGCGGACACGTCGTTTTTGTTTCTGCGACAAATAAGTATCGACTTGGTATACACGTCGCTGGTGGTTTAGAAATAAAAACATCTCAACGTGCGTGGCACGTCTTTATAGCGCAAGTGGTTAAGATATTTTAATAACTTTTTTTACTATTAAACTCCACTGAGGAGCAGCAGCATAACTATCAATAATCATTATTAATTGTAGGCCTCAAGTGCAAAGAATTAATACTTCACCAGACAATAACCATCATACTATGTAAACGATAAAAATACCGTTTCCGCATGTAATGTGTTAATAGCTTTACTTAAATTTGTATATTATATTTTTATGTAGCTTTTTTAATACTCTATCGCCTTGTCATAAAAAAGGGAACACAGAAAAGCTTGTATTCAAAGCGTGAAAAATCGCGGAAACTTTGAGATTCGTTATCAACCCCCTTACCAGATATTTTGCCGCCAAAAAAATTGCTTCACGCAGGATACGCCATGCTCTGTGCACGCATAAAGTTTCATTGAATTCAGAATTTCTGAAGCCGATGAATTTCCTTATAATACGGTGTACGAATACTTTTTGAAGCCATTGTAGATGTACAAGTAATGTCCGTAAATCTAGTGTTAATTGGATTTATTGTAAAGGCCGTGCAACGGACCGGAAATAAATATTCCCCCGGGAGTCGACGCGTCTCCCTGTTGCAACCAGTTTCGTTTGAAAAATTTCGGAATTTCGGTTTTAATAATCCGCCAGCAGACCGCGCACATTTTGCGGATTTAATTGCGACGTCGTTCCGCCGCGGATATTTTCGAGGGCCGGATTAAATCGTAACGCACGGCTTTAATTAAACGATTAATCTTTGAAATTATAATAAAAAGTTTGGGGCCGCGGAACGTGGGAGGGGAGGGGGGGGATATTGCTCGGGAACGTGTGTCGTTTTTAATTATTCTTTAAGCTCCGCGAAAAGCTTTATTTCTTTGATTTGAGGACGTTCGTGCGAATTTATATTTCTGCGAACTGCAGAAATGGAAAGAATTGAAGGGAAGAAAATATTCGTGGGGAAATTTTGTTATTTTCGTGAATGTTAGGGTATTGGAGGGTTGACGGTGGTGATTTTGGAAACTAAATTAAATAATGAAGGGAAAAATTATATAGATTGTGGATACTTAAGGAAAGCAATACTTTTATAATCACAACTGAAAAAATTAGAGAGCAATAATTAGTGGATACATTTGTTTTATAAAGTGTGCTACACTATAATACTTCAGATATTTTGCGTGTAGTATATGTGGTTACTAGCATATCAAAATTGTCCATAAATCTATAAACTACCATAATGTAAACACCTAATCAAACAATTAACTCAGATCAGATTTCTAATTAACTCCAACTATAAGTTTATCATACAGTTACTTTTCTGATGAATTGTTTCCTTCGATACCTTCTGAATTTCATTATTGAGTCGGTAATTATAAAAATGACCTGTGTCAAAAATTTTAGTAGATTTGGTTCATCAACAAGTGATTTAATTTATGAATTAACTTTTTTCAAATTTTTCCTTTAGACCACTTTCATACTCATCGGTACAATTAACTCTGCTGCGTTGCTAGAATTTTTATTACAATCATTCCTCCTCTAGTTTCAATAAAAAAAAAATCTTAATCCATAGAAAAAATGGTACTTTGACGTTAAACTGGAATGATAGAGCAGGCTATTAGTAGTAGTTTCTTTACCTATCTCTTGAATTTAATAAAATCTTTCAGTTTGGAACAGAAATGTCTAGAAGACCGCAACGAGGTTAACCGATGTAAGTTTCCTAGCTATTTACAGCATTTTGATCCAATAAACACCGCAGTAAAAGGAAGTATTCAGTCGATCTCACGAATCTCATAGTTAACACTAGGTTTACTAGGGACCCGTCAATTTGACGGATTTTGAAGTTCACAAACAAAATTTGCAAAAACAATTAATATTATTCTTAGCAATTTTTACTAATTTTTATCAACGGAGCAATACAAATATACCCAAATCTATTTCCCTCTCAGTTTTGCAATTTCAAATTCTGTTCGATGTATATCTTATTCCTTAATATAAGTATATTGGAAATAGATATAAAAGAAATGTCAGTAAATCTAGTGTTAAGAGGAATCAAATACTATCATCTCTGTTTTTTATCAATTATTTTTAATATTTCATTTTTTAATGGAGATCATCCATGCATTTCGATGATATTTTTGGTACTTTAACATAAATCCCGTAATTTTTAACACTAGGCTTATGGGACTCGTCAATTTGACGGGTTTTAGACTTCATGAGTAAAATTTGCGAAAATAATTACTATTATTCCTAGCAATTTTTGCAGAGTTTCATCGATGGAGCGATACAAATATACCCAAATCTATTTCCCTTTCAGTTCTACAATTTCAAATTCTGTTCGATGTATACTTTATTCCTTGGTATATGTATATTAGAAGGAAATATACGAAAAATTCTCCATCACCAATATTATATCTTAACGCTAGGTTTACAGGACCCATCAATTTAACGAGTTTTGTATTTCATGAGTAAAATTTGCAAAAATAATTACTATTATTCCTAGCAATTTTTGCAGAGTTTCATCGATGGAGCGATACAAATATACCCAAATCTATTTCCCTTTCAGTTCTACAATTTCAAATTCTTTTTGGTGTATATCTATTCCTTAATATATGTATATTGGAAATAGATATAAAAGAAATGTCAGTAAATCTAGTGTTAAGAGGAATCAAATACTATCATCTCTGTTTTTTATCAATTATTTTTAATATTTCATTTTTTAATGGAGATCATCGATGCATTTCGATGATATTTTTGGTACTTTAACATAAATCCCGTAATTGTTAACACTAGGTTTACAGGACCCGTTAATTTAACGAGTTTTGGACTTCATGAGTAAAATTTGCAAAAATAATTACTATTATTCCTAGCAATTTTTGCAGAGTTTCATCGATGGAGCGATACAAATATACCCAAATCTATTTCCCTCTCAGTTCTACAATTTCAAATTCTTTTTGGTGTATACCTGTTCCTTAATATATGTATATTGGAAATACATATAAAAGAAATGTCCGTAAATCTAGTGTTGTTAACCAGTTTAGTCTTCCAAATTTCGTGGTGACCATTCGGTGTCGAATCTCTCGTTGGCGGGAAGTAACGAGGGCGTCAACGATGATAGGTTTATCGTGTGACGAACTGCATTATCGTGAGAGAGCAGCGACAGAGAGACAGAGAGAGAGAGAGAGAGAGGAGAGAGAGAGAAAAGGAGTACACGAAAAAAAGAGCGAGGACAAGGTAGTGGTGATGGTGGTGGTGTTGACGAAATGGACGAGCACAACCGACAGATAGCATCCTCTCCCGGAAACACGACGCGCCGGATGACGAAACGTTTAGCCGCGTCGACGCGAAACCCGCGGAGTCGACGAACCGTTTGCGGAGCGAAAACAACAGCAGCTGGCAAAACATTTGCACAGTCTAAACCGCACAGTCAATTAAATGCAACCGGAGTCGAAAACAAGGGAACCAAGCAAGCGAGTGCTTCTTTCCCCGGTTCTTGTTTCGTATTTTAACTTGTTAACCAGGGGAAGACGAGTTAACTCGACGTGAGAATCACCGATTAGTCGAGCACAACTTATTTATCTTCGGGATTTTTCGCTTTTCAAACGCTTGGGTGTGTCGTGGTTCAAATTATTGCACAGTAGTGAAACAAAAGTTTAAAACTTAAGAGTCAAATTAATTGATTTATGAGGGATAGCACGATAAACAAAATTCATATTCTATGCTTATTGGTGGTTAACGTTCTACAATAATAACAATAAAAATGATGTATAGATGATATTTGCAAATTATAAAACTACGTTTCACATTGTACTGCCGTTTTAAACTTTTGTCCGCTACTGTAACATACAATACTTTATCAAGTTTAATTGACAATATTGTGTTTGATGAAGTTATGGAATTATGCGTGGAACGAAATTTTACGAAATTTTATAGAACTTTATTCTATAATAGTTTAATATTCTGATTGATAGTTACAGTAGCGGACAATAGTTTAAAACCAAAGAATTAACAAATTTAAATTAATTTATAAAGAATAACACTATAAATAAAATTTACATTCTATGTTAATTAATAAATAATGTTCTACCATAATGATGATAATAAAAATGAATGGATAAACAATATTTGCGAACCATAAAATTACTTTTCACATTGTCCTCTCGTCTTAAACTTTTGTCCGTTACTGTACGTTATGCTTTTACTTGCAGGGAATCATATTCGATGCGATTAAAGTTATTCGCCTCTTATTTGCTTTTAACACTAGAACGACCGACAATTAAAGTGTACTTCTTTGCATGGAAGAGATGAAATTGAAAATTACATAAAAATGTACCGAATACATAGAGAACAAATCTTTATTCATACCTTCTGCAGAAAATCGTAGTAAATTTTGGAAGCTAACCACAGTGGATTTATAAGGTTGCTGTGAATAATTACCAATTAGTCATTTTGACTGCTCTGATCGTTCTAGTGTTAATTATCTGCGCGAAGAAGGTCCTTAGCTGAAAAAGGATTCGGTTGATAAGCTGATCTTGCTGTGATCTTTGAAATATTTCTGATTCTTCGGGTAAAAACGTTTCATAAATTTCCAAAATATTGTAAAGATGTTTTTGATGGTATGCTTGTTTTCTCGTCTCGATTTTACGTTGAAGATACACTTTTTTATAAGTGGGCGTTTCGTTTAATGAAAATGAAATAATTGGATCGAAAAAGAGATTCGAAGATCGTAGCAAGCTTAACACTATTCCTACCACGACCGGTCAAATGACCGTTTTTAAAATTTCGATTAGAATTTCACATATACAACGTAATCGAGCCGCCTTTAAATTTTATACTTTTCCTCAAATAAACCTATAATGCATTTTTTAATATTCACTTTTTTTTTCATTGTTTAGCTTCTGAGAAAAATTTGTAGTCTGTTTTACGTGAAAATGTCGCGATAGGAATAAGTATACGTGAAGTGTCGGTAGGAATAGTGTTAAAAATTGACTGGTCCTTTTTAAGCTAAATTCTTTTTAGAGAAGGGGAATCGACAAACCGTTTGATAAATTATACGATGGACATGAAGAAACATTTTGCTGTAGGCAATAAATAGAGTTATGGTTGCACAGAGTTTATTATATTGCAAACAGGCACATTTTCGAGAATGTTATCGGTAATTGTATGTAATGTGTGTTAAACGTTGAATTCCTAGAATCTGATCTAATGGGAAATACCCAGTTTGTATGATTCTTCTGTGTAATGATAATGGCTACCTAGAAGTTGTTGGTATAATTTTGTGGTTAGTCTTGTCGGTGTTTGGAGAACGTAGCCTGTCTTCGTAGTATACACTGTTCAAAACTCACATGATTTTATTTACAATTCATTCTTGGTCCATCGAAATTTTCTCCAAAATATACGGTACCTTGTATCGTTTTTATCATAAAAAAGAAAAAGCAAATCTAATTTTAATACTCTGAAAAATATAGCTTTCGCGTTAGCTGATAATCTATAAAATTTGCTTTAACAAATAATGAGAATTAAACTAATTTCAACCTGCTCTTAAAAAACTATTAAAAGAACTTTCCAAACTTTTTCCAAATCTCGGCTGATAATCTATAAAATTTGCTATAATAAATAATCATAATTAAACTAATTTCAACGTTCTCTTAAAAAGTTGATAAAACTTTCCAAATTTTTTCTAAATCTTAGCTGATAATCTATAAAATTTGCTTTAATAAATAATCATAATTAAACTAATTTCAACGTTCTCTTAAAAAGGTGTCAAAACTTTCCAAACTTTTTCTAAATCTTAGCTGATAATGTATAAAATTTGCTTTAACGAATAATCAAAATTAAACTAATTTCTCTTTAGAAAATATTAAAAGAGCTTTCCAAACTTTTTCCAAATCTCGACTAATAATCTACGAAATTTATTTTAATGAATAATCAGAATGAAACTAATTTCAATGTTCTCTTAAAAACTATCAAAAGAACTTTCCAAATTTTTTCCAAATCTCGGCTGATAATTTATAAAATCTGCTTTAACGAATAATCAGAATAAAACTAATTTCAATGTTCTCTTAAAAAGCTATCAAAAGAACTTTCCATACTTTTTCCAAATCTCGGCTGATAATTTATAAAATCTGCTTTAACAAATAATCAGAATAAAACTAATTTCAATGTTCTCTTAAAAAGCTATCAAAAGAACTTTCCAAACTTTTTCCAAATCTCAGTTTCCGATTCCCCATCCTTGTCCCCACATGATCAAGCAGCGATCACAATGCTGAAGATTCACGTTACCAAAAAAAATCCATCGCGAAACGAACGGTCGTATTAAAACGAGCTATGGAAACAACGGGGGAGGGAAAAAAAAAAGGAACGTATCGTGCATTTTACGCTCTTTTACCCTTCAACAATCACTTTTCCCCTGATTGTACAGCGATTTGCTGAACACGGTGTACACAGTGCAGATCGACTGTGACGTGACACCTATCGACCTGTGTGTATGACACGCGTCACGTAGTCCTGTACGCGCGTACGCTTTTTTTCTGTTTCAGTTACCCCCCTCTCCCTCTCACCCCCTCCCCCTCGTTTTTGTTCTTCCCTTTTTCTACGCGAACGCGACAGGTAGTTGAATTTTATAGGCGATTTTATCGCGGCGATCTGCGGGGAGTTAAACGAAACGCGGCGAGTTATTTTCGCGGTATTTCGCCGGCATCGAGCGCTCGTCCGTTTTATGGCGAATCGATATATAAAACCATATTGCACGATTATACAAGTTTATCGAGACGAAGCGAGATCGTCGGGTTATAAATTCTGACCGGTTTCGGCCGCGATCGATTATTCAGAGACTACCCGACTCTCGCGTCCGCCATTTTGTCGCTACTGCATCAACGACGAAATAGGAGCGGAGCCAAAATTAGTTTAGTATATTGGGTTGTCCGGAAAGTTCGTGCCGATTTTTGATGGGTGGCCTAAGGACAGGTCTAAATACATTAGAATGATTGAGAATAAATAGTATGTGTACATATCGTAAAAGACAATATTTCAGGCATATTTGAAACAAAATTAACACATTGACAGCCGGCGACCTGAGACACTTAAAGCCTGAGCGCCGGCCTTATTCGTTTGTTTCTGATCACTGAATAGCCAAAAAAAATATTTAAAACATTATATATTTTCGTGAAATAGTGCATTTTATTTGCATACTCGTCATATACAATTTAACGTTAAAAAAAATCCACATCATCGTGGAACAGTTACTCAAACGACAGACTCAGAAACCCGCGTTTTTCGCGGGGCTGGCTGTCAATGTGTTAATAAAATTTGGGTACGATACGTTAATTTTTATCAATTTTATACGTCTTTGAATATGGAAGAAAACAAAGCGCATTTTAGGCATTTAATACTTTTCTTTCATCGGAAAGTCAAAAGTGCCACAAAAGTGGCAAACAAGATACGCGCTGTTTATGGTACTTTTTTTCGATCATTATGAAATTCCTGTAATGGAAAAAACTTAAATTCCTTCGACGGGATAAAAAGTCACGTAGAAAAGTTATTCGCTGAAAAACTTAAGAGATTCTGGAAGGACGGAATTTTCAACTTTTCTGAAAGATGGAGGAAGGTTGTATGGCTGAAATTTAAATTCTCTTCAATCGCGCTTCAATTCTCTTTCAAAATCGACACGAACTTTCCGGACAATCCAATACTGACCACACTCGTGATCGATGCGAGAAAAAAGCGCATCGATACTTGCAGCAAACCCAATATTTGCCGTAAAGCATTGCTGATTCTTGAAACTGTTTCTGGGGATACTGAAAAACCTATGTGTTGGCGAGAAATGCGGTTTATTTCTGGTTTTTAAATTCTTTGTGGCCAGTGTTCTCCTAATACTCAGTCTTATATGAACACTTGATGCAGATTATGAATAATAATACAAAAGTCTATATTACTGAACTTGGTTTAACCCTTTACGCTCGAGAGATAAATAAGGGAAATATAACGATATACAATGTTTTTAATTCATAGTCTGTGAGTCGAATGTTTAGTTACAGAGTAATACTAATTTAAGTTTAGTTATCTAGGGTTAAAGGGTTTACCCCTTTTGTTAGTAATCATATCTTATACTTTTGTAATATCTTGTATACCTGTATCTAGGCTGCACATTGTTATGCATCTATAAGAATTTTAATTCTTCGCGCCCGAGAAGTGACTGATAGTCACGAAATGATAGTTTCGCAAATTTTCAGACTTCAGTCAGTTTGTTTATTAGTCAGACACAAAGATTAAACAGTCATGTATGCAAATTTTAGTATATCACTTAACTAAACTAAATGACGTTTAATATAGGCGAATCTTAGCAAACATTTCGAATTTGAAAATTTGTGAAATTGATATCATTAGATGACTAACAGTCACCTCTCAAATGCAAAGGGTTAAGTTTAGTTATCTAGAGTTGACAAACTTTTGTTTGACACGCTTTGTACCTCGCATAATAACAGAAAATAATAGAAAATAATTTATGTACACATGTATTGAGTTGGAGGGAAAGTTCTGTGGTATTTTAAATAGGCAGGTAATTTTTCTTGTAGATAAAAAAAAACATCTGGCTGGTGAGTCATTGGGAATTTATTTTGTTTTTTTTACCTGCTGTATAATATAAAAGGAGTCCTTTTTTTTACCGTTCATCGTTTACTTGTGATATTTAACCCTTTCGCTTCAAGCGCCGCTTATAGGCGGCATCTAAATATATTTTGTATTTTAATAAATTTATATTTTAATAATTCTGTATTTCAATAATTTTGTAAGCCTTTTCATATTAAAAGTGTCAATATACTTGTTACATTAGAGCAGCGATTGTTTTATTCAGCACAATTGTTATTTAAAACTTAGAAAAAACGCGCACTGTGCATATTTTTGACGCGTGCTTCCGTTCAGTGACGGTACTTCGGCGGACTGGACAGCCGCAGCGAAAGGGTTAAAGTGAAAAACATGTCAGTACATAAAGTGCATTTACGACACTGCATTTTGTATGAATTCGAAAAAGGAAGCAACGCATCGGTTGCATGTAAAAATTTATGTGCGGTATTTGGAAAAGATATTGTAAATGTTCGTACTTGTCAAAGATGGTTTAGCAAATTTCGTTCCGAGGATCTGAGCCTCCAAGAAAGTGATCGATCTGGACGACCATCCAAGATCGATAATGATGTTTTGCGATCCATGTTGGAAAATAATCCACGTTTAACAAGTCGAGAAATTGCAGAAGAGTTTGTCATTCATCGTACAACTGTTGGAAATCACATTAAATCTGTTGGGTTTGTGTTAAAGCAAAGTGTTTGGGTTCCACATGAATTAACGGAAACGGAAAATACGACAGAACTTTCCCTCCAACCTAATACATTGACAATCTCAAAGTCACAATTAACTATGCGTGTTGTGTCCTCGAGCAAGATGAAATAGCCACAGTGCTTGCCACAAAGAGCATAAATCATCGAGTTCGGATCCTTCTGTTTGGATCTTCCGTTCCCAAAGCAGCATCTGCGGTCGACATCGTGCGATCCAACGTTCCAACGATCGTCGATCGATGGATTTCGCGTCGCACAAGCCGCACACGCTGCAGTGGTTCGGAATCCCATTTCTCGCTCACGCACCACGGTCATTCCGCTAATTAATGTTTACGATTTCCATTAGCGCGACGCGACCGCAGTCGCTTTGACTTCCTGCGGGGTGACACGCAGCTCCCCGCGCGTGCACGCGCTCTTCAAGAGCGTAGTCAAAGAGGAAACATAAGAGGAATTTCAAGTTTCTCGAAAAGCGTAGAATTGAATATTACAGTAACGGACAAAAGTTGAAGATCAGTCAATAAAAATAAATTAACCCAAATTGACCCACCGTTGTCATATGGCAACAATGTATCGAATCATATTATAAACCATTTTTGAGAACTGTTTTCTGCATTGTTGTGAATTAAAGTATGTAATTCACTTCTGTTGGGTTGTTCGAAAAGTAATTTCGTTATTTCCTAACACAGGACTTAATTGTATTTTCTTCATAGCCAACTTCACACTTAAGCCGCATGATTATTATATATTTTGACAGCATACATAGCAAGGCTTGCTTGTGAAAAGTTTCGGTTGATTCTATCCAACAATTTTTGATTGGTGCCCTATCAAATATGGAAAGTGAAAAGCAACATTTTCGGAATTTTTTACTTTTTTAGTATCGAAAAAGTAAAAATGCTGTTCAAGCGAGGAAAAAATTAACCGTTGTGCATGGAGAAGATGTATTGACAGAACTCCAGTGCCGAAACTGGTTTGCAAAATTTCGATCCGGCAATTTTGATGTTGAAGGTGCACCACGTTCTGGAAGGCCAGTTGAGGCTGATGAAGACACAATAAAGGCATTAATTGATGCAAATCGACGAATAACAACTCGTAAGATCGTAAGAGATTAAATTTATCGAATTCGACCGTTCATGATCATTTGAAACGTCTAGGTTTAATCTCAAAGCTCGACATATCGTAAAAAGAAACGAAATTACTTTCTGAACAACCTAATATATGAGACGTTTATTTTGAAAGTGGCACAAATCATTTTATCGTAATGAAACGTGATAATTTTTTATTGTTTATACGAAATTATTTATACTGAGAAAAATATCAGTATCTTGAGGTAACAAATACAAGTAAATCTTCTCGAAAATTAACATCCATATTTTTAAACGTTTTAAAACGCAAACCCTTGAATATACCGACTTAAAAACAAAGTGACTTATGCCACTTTCAAAATATAGGGCTCATATAAATGTGTGTTTCACATTATTGGTTACTGAGACTAACTGTTTGTGTAATAGTGTCGTGAGAACGTTCAGAATTTCAAGAACTGAAAAACAAAATAATTATATATAACTCACTTATGTAGAAAATTCATAATTTTTAGACAAAAATATTTCTGTGACATAACGGGTTAATTAATTTACATAAAATAGCACGATGAACAAAATTTGTATTCTATGGTGATCAATAAATAATGTTCTACCGTAATAATAATAAAAATGAATCTATAGACAATATTTGCAAACCTTATTTATAACCTATAAATAAGTTAATAGTTTTACACTGTCTTATCGTCTTAAGCTTTTGTCCGCTACTGTACATGAAAAAGAAATCATCAGGGTTTTATCAGTGAATAACTTCCTGATTATTCAAAAAATACTCTTATGTGAATTACTTGAGAGCTGAATTACTTGAATTTATGTTCTAATCTTTTCTATCTTATTAGAAAAGAGAATAAAGTTAAAGTTGTTAATTACTTAGCCTTAAATGAAGTTTAAATTGGTATTTTCTTCTTTCATAGAACTTTCAAGTAATTTTACTCGATAAGAGTTCTGAGCTTACAAAGACGAATAAGTTAAATAATCTATTCCAAATTTACAAACTTTAATTCGTTGCGAAATAAATCATTAAAAGTTAAAATGATATAAACGTTTTAGATTAACCCGTTTGCGCTCGAAAGGCGACTCTCGGTCTTCAAAAAATTCCCAATGCAATTGCCAAAATTGGGCCACACCCGTATATAAATTAATAAATTACATTAAATGAAATTAAAAATTAACTTTATTTGAACTGAATAAATTTCAGTGCAGGTTAATTTTTAAATGTAATTATATGCATTCAGAAATTCGTGTAAGCGAGTGCAAAGGGTTAAGTAGGAATTGACTACTGCTATTAGAACTTAATGTTTTTCTTCGATGGTTAGTTGGAGCGGGAAATGAACATCGAGAAATCGATGGCAGTGTTTGTTCCTTCGTTTAAATTGGCAAGGAATTTTATTTATAGGAATAATATTAATATCGAATTTTTGTTAACCATACCGGAAGATCATCGACCTGTTGAAACGATTTCGAATGCGTGCACGCGACGTCGGCGGACGCGACTTGATTTATTTGTGCTGGCAATTACGTCAATTGCAGCATAGGGTGTTATAAAATCGCCCCGGGTCCATAATACTACAGGTTGCACACTCGTTTATTCGAAACATATAGAGCAAACAATTTTTATAGCCTATATGAACAGACAACTTCAGTGTAGAACAATAATGATAAAAATGCAATCAAAATGTAAAATTTCAGTATAGTACAATAATAGTAAAAATGCAATCTAAATGTAAAATGTTCGATTTAATTGTACATTCATAATAATTTAATTTCAGTTAAAAAGATTTAAGAAATTGATACTTAAACATCGAAAACGAATAAAGAATTAACCTTCAAGGTATATATTTTTTGATAAGTACATTGTGTCATCGCCGTATACACAGATTAATAAAATCGATAAAATTAGATCAATAATTTTAAAATAACAGTCGTGTCATGGCAAAAGACTACATGAAGGGATAAGATAAAATTTTGTAGATTTAACATTAACTTATCGTTTTGACCCCAACGATGTAGTCCAAAGATTAATTTTATACTAACTTTCTCGCAATTCTGTAAGCACTGTATCGTATCGTTTGCAAGAAACAATTTTTGAAATTTTTCAACATTAAAATACCATTTCCGAGTAGCTTCATTAATCAACGAAATCTTTACATCGTGTTTTAATCTTTTAAATTTACAGTTTTCATCGCAATTGTACGTGCTATAAAATATTTGAACGAACCTTTGCCAAAAAGTACGCAGTCATAATTATTATAAAGCTAGCTTTAACTTCTCTAAGTACAAAAGAAGGGTTAATACTCATATTAGTGCTTTCAAATTTATAGTCTTTATTTCAATTCTACATATTTTAAAATATTTGAACGAACTTTATACTGCTTTTGCCAAATTGCACACAGTCACAATTATTATAAAATTAGCTTAAGCTTCTCTAAGTATAAAAGAAGGGTTAACACATAACCCCTTCCCCCTATCTATAACCAATGCCTGTTTTCAAATTTATATTTGTTATTCCAATTCTACATATTTTAAAATATTTGAACGAATCTTATACTGTTTTTGCCAAATTATTATCAAAATTAGCTTAAGCATCCCTAAGTACAAAAATAGGAATAACACCTATAACTCTCCCCCTTTCACTCCTACCAAAGTCAAAAAAAGGTTCCAAAGAAAAAGGGAACCGACCACTCTATCGCGAAGAAGCTCAATGATCATTGATCCTGTTCAATGCTCATGTGATTCCGCCATCCTCTAAGAAACAACGTATACTCATGGTGGTCCAACGCAACGTATCGCCACTTACGGTGGTTTTACGGGACCATCAAGTCGTTGACACGCAGAGCGAAAGAGAAGAAGAACAAGAAGAAGAAGAAGAAGAAGAAAAGCGAGACAGGCAAAGGTTTCCAGCGATATCTCGAACGACGGAACGCGACGATAGTTATGAATCGACGCACAATGCGAGCGGGTTATCGGGCACGCGGAATTATCGCTCCGTGGACGGGAACAAATTGGTCGAGCGATATTTATAAATTACACTTGGCGCTGGCCCGGTCTTTTGTGTTTTCAGAACACGGCCGCGGTGTGCCCGACGATTTTGTTATTTATTAACGACGATGGCGCCCGTAAATCGTCGGGTTTATCGCGTACCCATAAATTTCGGCCCTTATTACCGATCGATCGGTCGCTTTTAAGTACGCCCGATGTGTGAATGGATTGTAACGTAGGTGGCCGTTGTTTCACACTGTTCGATTCTTCTGATTTTCAGTCGCCATCGTTTTTTTATTTACGCTATTGACCCCTAAATGGGATTTATAAGCGATACGGCCATTGCTGTGCATATTACAATATTACAAATACATTGCTGGTTGAAAGCTAATTTTACATAGAAAGTCAGAAGTAACATTCAATGGTTGCCTATATACTATGGAGGCTAGCCTCACAGGAGAATGTGAGCTGCTGTTAACTTTTCGAGTCGTTTCTGTTGAAACTCTGCTCTATGTTACACCTTTGTAACGTGGATTTACACGCTCGCGAGAGAAGGAATTATACTTAATCAAAGTTTCTTCTTTAGTTTAACTGCGAGATATAAATTGTTGTCGCTTTTATGAGTATTTTTACATTGGGTATCATCATTCATTCCCTACAATGTTAATTATTGTCTGTTTGTAACGGAATAAATTATTTGATCTCAGTTTCTTTTGTACTCTAACCATTGGACAAGATTTATTGTTTTAACATGAAACCGAAAATTATATCCTATTTCCTTCGCATTCACAGTACAGAGATTTGATATTGATTGATAATGAGGATGACGTGGATTTCAAATTTCCTCAGGGTTTCTAGATTCACAGATGTCTCAAATTGGATAAAATAATTCTTTCATTAGATTTATAGACGAGGTACGTGATTCGTTCGTCGCACAGTTAGGGTAGCTTTCTACGAAAACATGCTTTCCAACTGTCCTAAGCATGTATCGACTTTCCTTCTCGATATTAATAAAAAATAGACAGATTGATAATGATGAAACTAATGATTAATAATGACAATGGCGTAGATTTCAAACTACTTCAGGATTTCCACATTTGCAGATGTCACAAATTAAATAAATGTTTCGTTAGATTTATATACGAGGTACGTGATTCGTTCGTCGCACAGTTAGAGCAGCTTTCTACGAAAACATGCTTTCCAACTGTCCTAAGCATGTATCGACTTTCCTTCTCGATATTAATAAAAAATAGACAGATTGATAATGATGAAACTAATGATTAATAATGACAATGGCGTAGATTTCAAACTACTTCAGGATTTCCACATTTGCAGATGTCACAAATTAAATAAATGTTTCGTTAGATTTATATACGAGGTACGTGATTCGTTCGTCGCACAGTTAGAGCAGCTTTCTACGAAAACATGCTTTCCAACTGTCATAAGCATGTATCGACTTTCCTTCTCGATATTAATAAAAAATAGACAGATTGATAATGATGATCATGATGAAACTAATAATTAACAATGACAATGGCGTGGATTTCAAATTACTTTAGGATTTCTACATTTGCAGATGTCATAAATTAAATAAATCATTCGTTAGATTTATAGACAAGGTACGTGATTCGTTCGTCACACAGTTAGAGCAGCTTTCTACGAAAACATGCTTTCCAACTGTCCTAAGCATATATCGACTCTCATCCTCAATATTAATAATAAACAGACATATGTATTAAGTAAATGAAACAACAATAACAAACTCCTTTCTTTCGTTCTATCTTTTCGCAACAATTTTTCATAAAAATTTCTACATTATCTATCCACCGTTGTTCGTCAATAGCTTCATTTAATCTCGTCAATGCAATACATCCCCTGTACTGCAGGGTGCACTTCGAGCGCCTTATGTGCAGGCATCCTGAATTTCTGGACACCTTGTGCACGCGAACTTGCGCCACATGTCTAGTACAGTTCAATGACCAATGTTGCTGCACAATGCAGTGCAATTTTCGCCGAATGTGCAATTGCGCCAGGTGCATACAGTTGCAGAAAGCGTTCTCTAACCTGGCGGCGCGGGAGACGAAGTTTATGCAAACTAAAGGGGTAAGAAACGACGCGACGCGACGCTTACGATCCGTAAATCAAAACGAGAAGAAGAAATTCGATGTCTCGTGTGAATTCTATGTACTTATAGCTTTCGAAAAAATTATTGAATGTTTGAAAAGCTTCAACTGTATATATAACTTTTGTGAGATTGATACTCGATGAGAGTTATACTTTAATAACCTTGAAAATTATTTTCATCGATCGAAGTACAATTTTTTAAATTGCAATTTTAACTTAAAAATTAAAATTTGTTAACTTCGAAAAAACATCGATATTTTCAATAGTGTGTATTAATATTTAATGATTTTTAAGTTAGTATAAATTAGAAACGTTAATCTTTCAGTGTTAAAAGGCGGAAATGAAGATTCAGAAGTACCGTTTGTAGTTAGAATCCCGTCAATGAAAAATTGAAAATAGAAAAATAGAGAAAATCGGATTTTACCAATAGAAGAATTTAAAATATAGAAATGAAAGTTTATAAATGACAGAATATTTTTACCATCCTTGTTTTTAATTCTGCGAAAGGGATCGTCACGCGAACCGAAGAACCGCTTTCAATAATGGCGCCTCAGCGCCATAAAAAGTTATGCACCGATAGGATAGAGTGCATAAAACTTTGATCCCGTTCCCAAGCCAGCAAGTAGATCGTTCCACGGAAATGTTTTTATTGTCACGTATTTCTTAGGATATCCTTCCACGTATTCGCCATCATCCCTCTAAAATCTTCTGTGCTTTCTCTTGCGCGTGAAGCTTCGTTGAAATATTATAATCATCCCTTGTTTCGAAAATATTCTAACTATTTTCTTGCTATTTTTTTCCACGTGCTTCGTCGAAATATTATAATTATCCCCTTGTCTCGAAAATAAATGTTATACGCTATAGTAATAAATCCTAAATGTTCTCCTGCTATTTTTTTCCATATACCTTCGTCGAAATATTATAATCATCCCTTGCCTCGAAAATAAATGTTCTATACCTTAGTAAATAAATTCTAAATGTTCCTTTGCTATTTTTTTCCATATGCTTCGTTGAAATATTATAATCATCCCTTGTTTCGAAAATGTTCTAACTATTTTCTTGCTATTTTTTTCCACGTGCTTCGTCGAAATATTATAATTATCCCCTTGTCTCGAAAATAAATGTTATACACTCTAGTAATAAATTCTAAATGTTCTCCTGCTATTTTTTTCCATATACCTTCGTCGAAATATTATAATCATTCCTTGCCTCGAAAATAAATGTTCTATACCTTAGTAAATGAATTCTAAATGTTCTCTTGCTATTCTTTTCCATATGCTTCGTTGAAATATTATAATCATCCCTTGCCTCGAAAATAAATGTTCTATACCATAGTAAATAAATTCTAAATGTTCTCTTGCTATTTTTTTCCATATGCTTCGTCGAAATATTATAATCATCCCTTGCCTCGAAAATAAATGTTCTATACCTTAGTAAATAAATTCTAAATGTTCTCTTGCTATTTTTTTCCGCATGCTTCGTTGAAGTATTATAATCATCCCTTGTCTGGAAAATAAATGTTCTATACCATAGTAAATAAATTCTAAATGTTCTCTTGCTACTTTTTTCCACATGCTTCATTCACGAGTAAATAATTCTGCTGACAAGAGCTTAGAGGATTATTTAGAAAGTTATCAACAATTTCGCTTGTTCTTTTATTGCCCTGCGTATCAGTTAAGTAGGTATATACTGATAGAGCGGGCATTAATTATAACGAAATTAAGATAAACGTCGATCTATCAATTTTGCAATAAATATTAAATCAGCTGCGATTTGACGAGCGCTGATCAGAGTAAATGAGAGAAGAAAGGCGATCAATTAATCGCGGTTGTGCACGCGAGTAGAAGAGCTTTATTAGAAATGACAATATTATTATCGTTGCTCATTTATATTGCTTTAATTACCTCTAACTGATATAATATTTGTTTGCTGAATCTCCGATTTTATGCAATTATTTTAACCTTCTATCTCAAGAACGTGTCGCTTCGGTATTAAATCTGTGGCAACTACAAACCGTAGTGTATCATATTATTAAACGTAAAAAATTATAATTAAGGTGTTATTAAGAATTCTGAAGAAAATATATATTTCCATAAGAGCATTTATGAACGTAAAAAGCGACAAACTGTTAGCTGAATATAAATGTTCTGTCATTACGCACGAATATCTGTTTTTGCAGATGAATTACAATGTTATATTAGTCATTATTGTAATAGCATTACAAAGTAGCCATAAACGTCTGATCTTAATAACAAATAAGCCAAGGTTTTTATTTCATGGACGAAGAAAACATATTCCATTATAGTTATTCTAGGTCTCATACAGCATATTCTATCTCTGAACAGGTTTTCGTTTAATCTACATCAAATACATATTTTCATATATATATATTTTATTTAGAACATTACTTGGCCATTTATCCAACCACTTATTAATAAAAAACAAATTAAATCAGTGACTGTGGATAATAATTTTAATAAGCTTTGCTAGGAATGATACATAATTAGTTAAAGGAAAAGTAAAAAACAGTTGCGAAACGAAGTAAACATGGAAATATGAAAGAAACAGGCACTACAGTAACGAATAGAAGTTTAAGACCGAAAGATCAACAAACATAAAGCAATTCACATATAAGGAGTAACACAATAAACAAATTTCGTAATATTTATAAACCATGGTACTCTATTTCATATCTTCTCGTCTTAACACCAGGTTTACCAAGGGGTCATTTTGAGAAAACCTCTGAGAAAATCTTCCGTCAATTTTCTTCAAGAAAATTCTTGCTGTATTTTATGAGAATATTTTAATGTTTATTTACATTTGTAAAACATGTAATCTTCGTAACAGATAGGTCAATTAATATTTTTCCTAATTAAATACTGAAAGGGGTCGTTTTAACACCTCTGAGAAAACGTTTCGTCAATTTTCTTCCCGAAAGTTTTTGTATTTTATGAAAATATTTTAATTCATTTTTACTTACATTTATGACATATCATTTTCAAAATAGATAGGTCAATTAATATTTTTCCTAATTAAATACTGAAAGGGGTCGTTTTAACACCTCTGAGAAAACGTTTCGTCAATTTTCTTCCCGAAAGTTTTTGTATTTTATGAAAATATTTTAATTCATTTTTACTTACATTTATGACATATCATTTTCAAAATAGATAGGTCAATTAATATTTTTCCTAATTAAATACTGAAAGGGGTCGTTTTAACACCTCTGAGAAAACGTTTCGTCAATTTTCTTCCCGAAAGTTTTTGTATTTTATGAAAATATTTTAATTCATTTTTACTTACATTTATGACATATCATTTTCAAAATAGATAGGTCAATTAATATTTTTCCTAATTAAATACTGAAAGGGGTCGTTTTAACCCCTCTGAGAAAACGTTTCGTCAATTTTCTTCCTGTAAATTTTTGTATTCTATGAGAACACTTTAATTAATTTTTACTTACATTTACTTCATAACAGATAGGTTAATTTCTATTTTTTCTAATTAAATACCGAAAGGGTTCATTTTAACTCCTTCGATAGTAATAGGTACACATCAATTCCTGGTAAACCTAGTGTTAAACTTACATCCATTGCTTCACAACATTTCTACCGCTCACCTAACACAACCTTATGATCCACCGTGTATAACCCTTCTCTTTCCATTCAACGATTTTTGCATAACCGGGACAACCGATTTGCATTAATTCGATAGACTTTTCTCCCGGTCCGGTTTCAAGTTAATGGAGCGCGGCAACGATGTTTGCGAAACGCGCGCGACCGGAAATTGGGGGTGGAAGCCACGCGCAAAGAAAATGGCGGGCACGGCCACGGCGTTTCACGCGGTTCAGGGTGAACAAACGTGGCGCAGGAGACCACCTCGGGGTCGAGGGACGGATACATTTTTTTCGTTCGTCCAATCGGCACGCCATAGGATAAAGATGGCGCTCGCGCATAATTTATGCACCCCACCTTCACGTGCGTGATTTTCAACGGAGCCGTACCGCGTATGCGCCGCGTGGAAAAACCGGCAGATGCTGTGTGCCGTTTCGAACGCAACGCTGAATTGAAATGGAAAAAGAGTATGAAAAGAAGCGATAAAGAGAGGATAGGAAACGCGAGTTAAAGAATGTCGAAGGGAAAAAGATGGAGATTTTTCTTAACACTTAGCCAACCGAATAGGGAGATCTCTCATTTTTATCTTAACAAAGCAACGCTATTGATTCTATTTACTTTTGTTATTAGTTAGTCTTGAATCAGTGTTGTTCACGGTTCATCAAATGCATTTTCTGCTTGTCCAAAGTACAATTTTTAATCAATTCAACACTATTACAAGACTATTGGCTAGGTTACTGTTAACTATTAACTATTGACTGTTAATAAAGGCTATTACGGAATGAAGAACGTTCGTAGCTGACTTGGGTGCAAGAAATTTATTTAAGCAAATTTATGTTTTCTTTATTAGGGATCGTTTTAATTCATAACGTGTAGAATTAATAAACTTTATTGACATAGTTTATATTTCGGCAATTATGAATTTACTGATGTGATTTATATTTCTGCAATTATGAATTTACTGATGTGATTTATATTTCTGCAATTATGAATATTTGTTTGGCGTTAGTGGAGGTGTATCTTCTTAGAAGTTAAAATTAGTGTCTAAAGTTTAACTTAAAGTAGTAAATTGATATTAATTAATTTTGCACGAGTTACGAGAAAATTTGTTGAGTCGGTTGCACGAAAGAAATCTGAGATTTGTGACGCTTTCCTGAAACGGAATACATACTGCAATCAGATAAGTTGTATTTTTTTATATTCTCCGCTTGGTAATCTTTTCGATGGCTCAGAGCCACTTCAGATAATGGAAAAAACAAAAAATGCAACAGCACTTGATAAAAGAAAAAGTGATACGGTTTGGATTAATACTTGACTGTATTAGTTCCTTATCGTATTGCAAGATGAATTAGAAGTTTTCAAGAGTGCTTAGCTCATCATAACACTATTTTCTACCGCGACATTCCCACGTGAAACAGACTACAAATTTTTCTCAATAAAATAAACAATGAAAAAAGAAGTGAATATTGAAAAATGTATTATACGTATATTTGAGGAAATGTTTGAAGTTTAAAGGCGATACAATTACGATGTATATATAAAATTCTAATTGAAATTTGAAAAACGGTCATTTGACCGGTCGTGGTAGGAATAGTGTTAAAATTAGCAATATTAATTTCAAATGAACAATAAATTGTCACAATAAATTTGATATGGCTGCAACTCTGAAAGTTATTCCAAATTTTTGGACGGTAGTGCAGTGTTTTTACTATTAACCCTTTGACTACGACAGACTTTGGCACGCACTAGCCGTACGGTACGGTACGAATTCACTTCGCGACGTCTACTGGGTACGGCGAAATTTTTCGTCAGACACATGCATTTCTGAGGAAGTATATTAAAATATTCAAAATACTGAAATTTATTACATTAAACGAATATTACTTGAAGTGAACATTAATTTTAAGCTTTTTTTAGATAACAATATTTTATTTTTTTAAATAGCATGCGTCGGACGCTAATAGGCGTCAACACTAATCAAAGGGTTAAAGAACGAGCAATTATCTGTGTTTCTTGACGTTCACTGCAGTATACTCGTTCATTCTAAACGTTTCGACTTAACGAAAGAAATCCTTCGTGACTTAGCATTCGTTCGCTGCAAAGTCATTAGTTATAGGATCCCCCACTGTACTACACTTTATTTACTTATTTATTTATTTATAAACGGACCGTAGACCTTTATATAATATGTATACACAGAAAAAGAAAAGAAGAATAAAAAGAAAAATCAAAGGACATAAATAATTAAACTTATCGTAACAAAGAAGAGACGTGTACAATAACTTATTCCACGACTAGGAATAACTATAATCAATTAACTAGCGGAATTGTCTTTTAAAAGTATGTGAAAATACACAGAAAAAAATCTATACGATTATAAATACTGTGATTTATGTGTATAAAAACCAGTTCTTGATCTCAGTACGTGCTTAGACACGTATAAATAGATTTGCGTAAGAAGAGAGGAACGGTCGATGTAATTATTAATTAAACTAAAAATAAAGTTATGGTCAGCAATTTTTCTATGCGCTGACAATTATATCCAAGTTAATCCTATGTTGTATATTAGTGTAATCGTGATCAGAAATTGTATTTTATACTATCTTCTCGTTTTAACCGTTCGCGCTCGAAAGGTGACTGTCAGCCACCAAACGATAGTTTCTCAAATATTCAGACATTACATAGTTTGTTCATTAGTTACACTCAGAGGTTAAATAGTCACATATGTAAATTTTAGTATATCGCTTAACTAAACCGAATAACGTATAACATAGGCGGATCTTAGTGGATATTTCGAATTTGAAAATTTTTAAAACTAGTATTATTTAACAACTAACAGTCATCTGTCGAGTTCAAAGGGTTAAATCTGTATCCCACACTGTATACAACAATATACATGAGTCACCTATTCATCTGAAGTCTAGAAAAACATGAAGAAGAGAGACCCAGGAGACTTCAACGACCACCGAGACAAAACCCAGCCGTCGTAGGCAGCTTCAATCGACAGGAAGAAATTGTGGCGCGGAGAAAAACGCGGGAATTGCCCCTCCCCATGCAAATATCCATCTGGAGCCCATAAACGGCGACAATTTGTCGGAGAAACCGTACGTGTCTTGCCCGTGAAAAGTATAGCCGCAACCGACGCATGCAAATTCAACGAACCTTTCTCTTTCTCTCTCCGCTGGAGATGTTTTATCTGCGCAAGGGTTGCAACGCGGCCAATGAGGCGAGAAAGAGAAGAAAGAACGAGGGCATGGGGGTGGGCCTGAGGCAGAGGGACGACTAATAATCACCCTTGTACCGTGCCCCATTCGCTCCTCCAAGACAGTTGGGCTCTCCGTTTAATCTCGAGGTGACAAATGGCCGCGGCACTGATTCGTTGAGTCAAACATAATCCTGTCACCGCATGTAAACATCGATCGGGACCAATATCAGTGCGTAACGTTTCAGTCACCCCTTGGTATAGAGGGTGGAACCGAATTTGGTGAGCGGCGATAGAAGAAGTTTCGTGTTTTATCGCGTGCGGGATTTCTTTCGTTTTATGGTATGTAGGTGATGGATGTTTATGCATTTATGGAGAATCGAGAATTGGAGTACGCAAAAATATGATATAACGCAATTCTGATATAACGTATATAATATATAATATAGTCTGAATATAGAATATGGTACAATTGTATTTGAGTTTTATAGAATTTATATTGATCTTTTGTATTATTTACATTTCATGCAATTTTGATTAATTCTTATACTTTTTATAGTCACAGTTTACTGTACTTTTTGTATGGCTCAGATATAATTCTAATATACATGTTAGAATTTAATTCATTCAGATATAATACTAAAATACACGTTAGAATTTAGTTAATTTAGGTATGATACTAAAATACACGTTAGAATTTAGTTAATTCAAATATAATACTAAAATACACGTTAGAGTTTAGTTAATTCAGTTATAGTACTAAAATACATATTAGAATTTAGTTAATTCAAATATAATACTAAAATACATGTTAGAATTTAATTAATTCAGTTGTAATACTAAAATACACGTTAGAATTTAGTTAATTCAAATATAATACTAAAATACACGTTAGAGTTTAGTTAATTCAGATATAATACTAAAATACACGTTGAAATTTAGTTAATTTAGATACAATACTAAAATACACATTAAATGTTTGGAAAGCGAAACAAATGTTCGGTTAATTTCCATTTCTTTGCTTAGATTCGTCAAAATGAAAATTTGCATAAACGTCCCCACTGTATTGATCGATGATGGCTCTTGCGATTCCGCTGAGTATAGGAATGCTCGAAATCGCCGTACAGAAAGTTACGACGGAAACATTCTTGCGTTTCACCGTGCGCGTATTTGTTTAGCGATCGAGGAAGACGATTTTCGTGATCTCACCGAATAGGGATACTCGAAATCGTCAGACAGAAGGTCTCTGTCTGACATTCGTCAATATTGAGCGACTCGGCCTGCGATAAGTTTATACATTGACCAAGGGGAGCAGGAGATCGATGCTGTTATCGTTAATCGGAGAAAAATATCACCTTATCGCCGGCGCGCGAATCGTCAATACGTTTATCTGTTGGCTGACTCTTCGCGCGGAAATATTGATTTTGCCACAATTTATTTGCCTCTTCTGTTGCACAAACTTCTTTTTTTTTCAGTGAAAAAAAGAAGAAAGAGAAAAAAAGTAATAAATCGACGGTCCATGGATATTCTGAATTTTTTGTACACTAAATTTTGAAAAACAGCGCATTGCTTACATATTCGACCGTTCCTTCCTATATCTTTTATTTATTTATTTATATATTTTTGTTAGCACAGCATTCCATTTTTGGTCGATATTTTCTATTTTTCTGTTTACATATTTTACCGTTTTGTCCTATATTTTTTATTTTTATTTTAATTTTTTTTTTTTGTTAGCACAGCATTTCATTTTTGGTTGATATTTTTCACTTTTGTAAACAGGTAGTCATTTTTTGGGACCGTTTTGTTTAGAGATTTTGTTCCGATATTTTCCGAGGTTTTTAGTTTGCGTCTCGTTCGAAATTTAAAAGTAATTGACTCGGGTGTTTGAACTTTGGTGCGAAGTTTCCAAAATTTCACAGTACACAGTCATCGGTGCATGTCTGCAGACGTTTCTTCCTCGAAATCTGTCTCGCAGACATTTGCATATCGCGTTTGCACGTTCAATAACAAGTCCGAAAATATTTGCTCCCGTTTCGTACACCTTTCGGGATTCGTTTCGGGAAAAAGTAGCTGTTCGTGCCAGATTTATGATGACCGATGAACGTCCATTTTTATTGCTCTTATTTGAAACATACGAACGAAGTCTGCTTTCAATTCGAATCACGTTTTCTAAATCTTTTCACTAAGATTACATTTCTCCTTTAAAAAAAAACCGTGTGCAACACTTCATTCAGTTTTCTGTATATTTTTCTTCCGTGAGATCTATCTTTCTGATGGTTTTCAATATTCAACGTAATTTTAGTACAATTTTCAACGGAACACCACATTTTTCAGTTTGATTCTTACGTTACCCTCGGTAGAAACTCTGAATTTGCCTCTTTCTTAAAGTTTTAAGGAAGTTTTATACAAAATACAATATTTGTAATATTTCAGAAAATTTCTGAATTTTCTGTTACCGAAATATAATTTCGTCACAATATTAGTAAAATAGCTAATTTCTTCTCTTTCACTTGAAAACTTTCGTAAATTTCCAAGAAGTGACATATTTTTCAACTATCTCGAAAAATTGGTATTTTCTATTTCTTAAGTTTAATATTATCGCGAGATCAATATCGTTTAAACCAAATCGAATATATAATTACGTTGAAAACGATCCACTGATTTACGAATCGTTTCGATCGCGAACCAGTATAGCTTCGACGCGCAATATTGCGTCGGTTTTTGTGGCGTTCGCGTAAAAGTGCAGGGTCATCGATTGCACAGCTAGGCGACACGACGAACCGATAATTAATCACTAATTATTAATCGCTACGGTTTCGTCTCCAGACGGATTCCCATCTTCTTCGAACGTTCTTATCGGCTCGACGAGAATAGCTCGTTACTCGAATTCAGACGAATCGAATTTATCCTCGTGTTCGAAGCGAACTTATTCCTTTCACCGAATAATTTTTAACGAAAACGTTAAAAAAAAAAAACGTTTTAAAAAATTGTTCTTACACGTGAAACAGCGTCAAAATTTGGAATGAATTAGGTTGATAACCTCGACGCGCTATTTTTGGACGTACTATATGCTTCCACTTGTTTCTTCTCTTTCTTTCAACCGATAACATTTTTCTACGTATTTTATCCCTAATTATTCTTCACACTGATTTTCGCGTTAAAACACCAATTATGGGTAGAACAGTCAGAATTGTATAAATCGTTGTAAATTCGAACGTATCAAATGTCTAAGGTCACATTAATTCTAAATTTAGTATTTTTAAAAATATTCGACGCATCGCTATCGCAATTTTCCCTAATCTAATCCAATTTTCCGCGTCGCACGAATTTCCGTCAGTTTCCGTTTCCCCTAAACCGCACATTTACCTCTCTCAATCGTCTCTCTAACCGACAAAACCGACGAAAGATCTCCAACACCTTCAGAACCAGACGAAATACGAGTTCCAAACGTTTCACGAGCGGCGACCACAAAAAATATTCATGCACCGTGAACTCTTGACTCGCGTCGAAAATATCTTTTCCACGGTAACGGCCGGCCAGAAAGCGTTTTACGTCATAATAATCTGAAACGAGATTCTAATCGACACGTTTCAAGGTATCAACTCGCGAACAGGCGCGAGAAAAAGATATTCTCGAGGTCCACGATTCCCAGCGCATCACTCCAACCGCTTCGTTTTTCGTTACAAATGAATCGACGATCGCCTCCGTGGAAGACGAGTCTCGCGGATCGCGGTGATCCAATTCGCGATCGATCGATCGACAGGCAGCACGAGCCCGGGGTTTGTTCACAGATAGAAACCGAACGGTTTCGCAGCCCGGAAACGTGACTTACTTCGACAAAAATCGGCGTCCTGGTGCGTTCGTCTGGCGGAGCGATCGCTGATAAATCCCGGGTCCGCTTATCGGGCCTCCTCTGGCTGCGTCCGCCGGTACTTTTCCATCATCGATCCCCCGCGCACATGCATCACCATCGTTTCGCTCTTTCGTACATCGCACCGTCCCGTTTCGCCACGTTTCGCTTTTCTCACTCGCCTTCGACACCCACCGGTGGTCCATCCGATCGGCCACCACCGGCGACCTGGTAACTCGCTCGCTCGACGATCTTTCGGCAAGTCCAAGAGCACGGTATGAAGTTCCTACTTTCTGAACGCTACGTAGGAACTCTATACCTCGCTGCTGGATCTCTACCATATATAGCAAACAGAGTACCGATCGACGAAAGGGTTGCATGAGGCTCTTCACTGTGATCTCTTCGGCGCACGTTGCCTCGGCTGGACACTTTTCCGTCACTTTGCGCTTCACTCGACACTGTTTCACTGGAATTCGGGTCCCTTGAAGAGGTACGAACTCTTCACAGTTGGGATCGTCGCGAATCGAACCGAACTATAATAAATTGGAGTAGATCGCGAGGCAAACCGTAGGTTCCCGCGATTTTCGACGATCCACCAGCGATCCTCGCCAGTTTGTACGGTTAGATTTTCATTCGAGCACCGATAACCGGTCGCTTTGACGAGGAGATCGAAATTGATCACCGAACGAATTGCTTGTTCTGACAATCGGCCAACGGATCCCAGTTCCAACGAGAGTTCGACTTTTTTTCGTTTAATCGCCGCAAAAACGAAAGTTGGATTATCAGAGGGAGAGTGTGTTCTCGAAGAGGGGAACGGAGTAGTGGCGTGTTCGACGGGGGACTTCAAGGTTTCGAAGCCGTAAAGCCCGCTCGCCACGGAGGCCCGCGAAGCACTGAAGAGTCTCGAGGGGCACCGACTAGAAACACACACGGCGAAGACACACACGGCCCTCCGATTTCCCCTCCCTCTTTGAGTCCACCGGCGACACTGACGCCCCTGGCGGTGAAGAATGACACGACGCGGAGAGGTCCGAGAGGAACAGAACACGAAGAAGACGTCGTGGAAAGGGGGACAGGACAGGAAGAGGAGAGCCGCGCGGCGTGGATCGGCCGCGGCGATCGGATTCGACGGCGATCGAGATCGTGCTGCTACCTAGCAGCAGAATTATGGATTTCTTTCAATTTTGTTTTTCGAGGATCTTCGAAGGCGAAGGTTGACGGTGATTTTAACGCGTTAAACGTTTCTTAATTCTTAGGATGTTAACGCGTTAATCTATTTCATCGGTAACTTTGATAAGTAGACGTTGAAAAAGGCAAGTGGAAAGATTTTGGGAGAAAAAAAATTAGAAGTTTCTTAATTCTTATGGTATTAATCTATTTCATCGGTAACTTTGATAAGTAGACGTTGAAAAAGGCAAGTGGAAAGATTTTGGGAGAAAAAAAATTAGAAGTTTCTTAATTCTTATGGTATTAACCTACTTCATTGTTAATTTTGATAAGTAGACATTGATAAAGGTTCAAGTGGAAAGATTTTGGGAGAAGAAAATTAGAAGTTTCTTAATTCTTAGGATGTTAAGGTATTAACCTATTTCATCGGCAACTTTCATTTGTACAACGGAAATAATCCCGTGAACACCAGTGATTGTTGATAAGTATATCGAAATCTGCACGATCTTAAATAACACCGACACAAAAATGGAAATAATTGTGACAATGCAATTAGAATCATAAACACAAACTTTGACAAGTACATATTCAAAGGAGCAAATGAAAAGATTTTAGGAGAAAAAGATTAGCAGTTTCTTAATTTTTAGGATATTAAGGTGTTAACCTATTTTATTGTTAATTTTGGTAAGTGGGCATTGAAAGGGGCAAGTGAAAAGATTTAGGGGGGAAGAAAATTAGTAGTTTCTTAATTCTTAGGATGTTAACACTTCACCGACCGGGAGCCTATTAACATTTAGCTAATCGCACGGTGCCACGACTAACCAAACACTCTCTATCGTGTGTTAAGAATTTCTTAAAAATTATACTTTGGAAAAACAAAAAATGCATTTGACAAACTCTGAACAATACCAGTCCAAGACTAACTAATAACAAAAGTGAATAGAATCGATCGCAACGCCTTTGTTGCGGGAAAAATAGATCTTCCCATTCGGTTGACTAAGTGTTAATAGTAATTGCGGAAATGTAGTCTTTTGCTTTACTTTAAGGAATCGCGAAATAACTTTAAGGAATAATAGATGCTTCCGGTGGAAACGTAGCTTTTTAGCAGAGACATATCAAATCGCGGCAACGAAGATAAAAAAAAATTGATTTTTATCTTATTTTTAACTCGTCGATTAGCAAACATTGTCCTAAAGCAAAATTTTGAATCAAGCATAGCTATTTAAAGAGGCATTCAAATATTTTTCGTTTCAGATGGTTACCGATGTTTAACCAAACGAACGTTTCTTTTCCAAATAGTTAAACATTATACAGCGTAACGTGATGAAAATTCATTAGTGTCTATTTAAAGCTTCGTATGATTAAAAAACCACAGTCAGAGCAATGAGTAAAAACTTGAAATTCTACTTACAATAGGTATTTATTTGGAACCCGAAGTAACTGTATTTCCAAGGGAAAGACCACAGGTATCACCAAACAACAGTGTAACACATCACTACGATCTCGTCACCGCACTTCTCTTAACGAATTTAATTAATCAATCGCGCCAACACCGTGTATGCGATCATTTAAAAATTAAAATTGCGAGGGGAAAAACGTAAATAATAGAGAATTATATCATCGCGAATTGAATATCACAAGGATGAATCTCACAAGAAGGCGCACCTTCGATACGAACCCGAGAAGGAGAAGGCCGTGCACAATAGATGATCTGGCGTTCAAAGGAAAATCGAGTCAATTGAGCGATTCGATTACTGGACGATTAATAGCACCGGCCGCCGGTTGCTCGCACTTAAATGCATTAGGCCCGATCAACGTGACCGCCGGAGAATGAGTCAGTCGAATGATATCACTGTTGCGCGATTAGAATTTACATAAAACCGTTTCGTCGATCGCCATGTGAGGCACGCCGCGTACCGTCGTCGCACGTGTTCGTGGCGGTCTTTTTAAAGATCGGGATCTAGCCCGGAGAAAAACCAACGCTGCCTGGTAATTTACGCGTGGCACTCTTTGTTTCTTTGTTGCCTGGGGTGAGATCACGAACGAGATGTCGAACGAAGACAAAGAGACAGTACGGAGCGAACGAAAAATTTTTAACTCGAATTTAGCGAGTTACACGATCTTGGAATTTTCGCCTTGCGATAAGTATTTGTGCGGCAATTTAAAGTTGTTTAGGTTAGATCTGAATTTTATTAATAAAGGTACTTATTATGGATAGATAAAAAAAAGAAGATCGATAAGGTATATTCAGATGATAAGAAAAGTTTGAAGCTTGAAAAATTATAGGGTCTTAGAACTTTTGTTTTGCAATAAATATTATGCAGAAAGTTAAAACACTTTAGATTATATCTGAATTTTATTAGAAGATGGTATTTATTAGGAATAGATCAAAAAGGAAGTTGATAAAGTATATTCAGATGATAAGACAAATTCTAAGCTTGAAAAATTACAAGATTTTAGAATTTTTGACTTGCGATAAATATTATGTGGAAAGTTAAAGTTGTTTAAGTTAGATCTAAATTTTATTTAAAAAAAATACTTATTACGGATAAATCAAACAGGAAATTAATAAAATATATTCAGATGATAAGAAAAATTTTAAGCTTGAAAAATTATAGGGTCTTAGAACTTTTGTTTTGCAATAAACATTATGCAGAAAGTTAAAACGCTTTAGATTATATCTAAATTTTATTAGAAGATGGTATTTATTAGGAATAAATTAAAAAGGTGATCGATAAAGTATATTCGAATGATAAGAAAAGTTCTAAGCTTAAAAAATTACAGGATCTTAGAACCTTTGTCTTGCAATAAATATTATGCAGAAAGCTAAAACCTTTTAGATTAAACCAGAATTTTATTAAAAGAAGGTGTTTACACTGAATAGATAAAAAATAAGGTCGATGAAGTATATGCAAATGATAAGAAAAACTCTGAGCTTAAAGAATTACACAATCTTGGAATATTCTCCCAACAAAGGTTGAATTTAAGGAAGTTAAACTGTTTCTAGATCTCTAAATCGTATTACTTTATCAGTAAGCAGGCACTTGTTATAAAAATAGGCATAACAGTGGAATTATTGCTGCAAGCCGAGGAACATGTTCCCGTCTTCTTGTCTCGGTTTCGAATTTAGAGTGAGTTTAGGACTCGTCTGGATATGTAGGAGAAATTATCCGCCTCCCGTTGTTTCCTTGACTAGCGAAGCCAATCAGAGGATCGACGCTGCCTCGGTTAATTATTCAAAGCAGCTGGCGGCAATGGACTCCCGCTGAATCAATCAAGCCGAATAGGACGCAGACAGGGTACGTTTCGAGCGATAAAAGATTGACACGCTTTCTGTCTCATGGCAGATGAAAGTAATATCGAGAAATTACGGCCCTGAAATTCCCGCTTCTCGTCATTGAACACCACATCAATACTAATCTTTCTCTTTGTTTGTCACATTATGAATTTCAACTAATTTTAGGACAAAATGTGCTTAACTTGCTTAGTTTGCTTACAGCTGTGCTATTGTATCGAACCATTATACTATTATACCTACTGTCATCAATATTAGTAATTTTTCCCTTTAAAAGGAGAGATTGCAATTAATTAAGATAAAGTTTCCAATTACTAAACGGCTACTGTATTCATATGAATCGTTTTCGAATTGTTATCCAAAGTTTAATTATTACTAGGTAACTTGTTGCTAGTGATATTTCCTATTCTTGCTGCAAACAGAAGAGAATATCTACGATGAAACCTCATTGACAATACTTTTACCCAACCATCTACTTTAACGAAGAATAAACAGTTCTTCCCTAGATGAGAATTATTATTATTTTTTATCAGTAAAACTAGCGTTCCTAATTATAACTCATTCACTGCCAGGCAAATTTAGAGCGTCTTGCCCTGAAAGACAAGATTTCATTTTAAGGAAAATATGGTTTATCATTTTGATGATAAAAAGTGATATTGGAAGATTTTTTGCTTTTTATAAAAAGATATTACTATGTAAAGTTTCCGTTTATCCTTTCTGGTAATTCGTAATTCAAACTGTTTATAAACTTATTCCATGATCAATTGTAATTAACCTAAACTTGTAGCACAAACTACGAGATATCTCGTAGTTGGCAGTGAACGAGTTAAGGAGAATTCAAGAGAGACAGAGTGGGAGAGGGTGGGAGGGAGGAGAAGTCGAAAGAGGCATGGGGCTCTGTTTCATCTCCGAAACCCTCTCCATGGAGGGCTGCGGCGTGCCTAACAAACACGTCAAACAGATGTCTAACAGTCTCACTTGCATACCGGAGGAGCACCGTGCATGCATCTGAAACGGAGGAACCACGAAACACAAGCCGGCCATGTGTGAATTCGCTTTAAGCTGTTGTCGCAGCCACGGCTACACGTGCTCCTGTACGTCCCTCTTCCGCAGTTCTCTGCAGCCCGTGGGAACCGTTTTTTCCCCGCCTCAAGAAAGCTGCTGCACGCCCGCATCCGCACGTCCCCAACCACCCTGATACACACGCGTCTTTTCCGTCGAGTTATGTCGTCGACGAAAGCTCGCTGGAGATCGCCGAAGAAATCATCTACGAGCCTTTCTCTTAAAAAAGTCGGCTATAATGAAAGAATCTATTCAAAATCATCAAATGATCGGTCTTGAAATTCGATTGAAAGTTCTACATTCGAAAACAGAAATGAAAATATATAATCTTTTGTCGTTAGGTAGGTTATTTTGTGCATTGTGGAGATCTCCGAAGAAATCATCTACGAGCCTTTCTCTTAAAAAAGTTGGCTATAATGAAAGAATCTATTAAAAATCATCAAATGATCAGTCTTGAAATTCAATTGAAAGTTCTGCTTTTGAAAACAGAAATGAAAATATATAATCTTTTATTGTTATGTGGGTTATTTCATGCATTGTGGAGATCGCCGAAGAAATCATCTACGAGCCTTTCTCTTAAAAAAGTCGGCTATAATGAAAAAATCTATTCAAAATCATCAAATGATCGGTCTTGAAATTCGATTGAAAGTTCTGCTTTTGAAAACAGAAATGAAAATATATAATCTTTTATTGTTATGTGGGTTATTTTATTCATTATTTGAAATTCAATTGAAAATTCTACTTTTGAAAACAGAAATGAAAATATATAATCTTTTATTGTTATGTGGGTTATTTTATTTATTATTTGAAATTCGATTGAGAGTTCTGCATTCGAAAACAGAAATGAAAATATATAATCTTTTATTGTTATGTGGATTATTTCATTCATTGTGGAGATCGCCGAAGAAATCATCTACGAGCCTTTCTCTTAAAAAAGTCGGCTATAATGAAAAAATCTATTCAAAATCATCAAATGATCGGTCTTGAAATTCGATTGAAAGTTCTGCTTTTGAAAACAGAAATGAAAATATATAATCTTTTATTGTTATGTGGGTTATTTTATTCATTATTTGAAATTCAATTGAAAATTCTACTTTTGAAAACAGAAATGAAAATATATAATCTTTTATTGTTATGTGGGTTATTTTATTTATTATTTGAAATTCGATTGAGAGTTCTGCATTCGAAAACAGAAATGAAAATATATAATCTTTTATTGTTATGTGGATTATTTCATTCATTATTTGAAATTCAATTGAAATTCTGCTTTTGAAAACAGAAATGAAAATATATAATCTTTTGTCGTTAGGTAGGTTATTTCATGCATTGTGGAGATCGCCGAAGAAATCATCTACGAGCCTTTCTCTTAAAAAAGCGGCTATAATGAAAAAATCTATTAAAAATCATCAAATGATCAGTCTTGAAATTCAATTGAAAGTTCTGCTTTTGAAAACAGAAATGAAAATATATAATCTTTTATTGTTATGTGGGTTATTTTATTTATTATTTGAAATTCGATTGAGAGTTCTGCATTCGAAAACAGAAATGAAAATATATAATCTTTT
>JAOPTO010002421.1:238788-376220 GCA_033822845.1 Tetrapedia diversipes
TTTCGAATTTGAAAATTTTTGAAGTTAGTATCGTTAGACGACTAACGGTCACCTCTCCAGTGCAAAGGGTTAACCTGTGGGTCTGAGTAATAAACAAACTGGCTTATGTCTGAAAATTTGGGGAACTATCATTTGGCGGTTGACAGTCACCTTTCGGGCGCAAAGGGTTAATCTGACAGAACTGACATCTTTTAAGTATAACTCCTGTATTATTGGAATATTTCCACGATCGGTAGAATCTAGCTTTTATAGTATCAATACGGTATTTACAAGTTAATCTCCGACTTTATTTAGTTTAGTTAAGCGATATACTTAAATTTACATATATGGCTGTTTAACTTCTGAGTTTGACTAATAAACAAACCAACTGAAGTCTGAAAATTTGCAAAACTATCATTTCGTGGCTAACAGTCATCAAATTATAATTTTGCAAATTTTCAAACTCACAGAGTTAAATAGTGGTGTAAGTAAATTTTAGTATTACTATTGCTCAATTAAACCAAATGAAAATCAATATAAGGGAATATTATTAAATATTTTACACTTGAAAGTGTTTGAAGTTAGTATCACTAGAATATATACTACGCAGAGATATTAAACTATTAATTACTCGGAGAAAATCATTGTGTTCGATTCATTAATAATGCATTCCCTGCGAAGTGAGCCGGTCGGGAATAAGTTGATCCACGAGCGATCGGTAAAGTGTTAACACGTTCGTGGACGTGAATGCTGTGGCATTCATTTTCATTGTGATACAGAATGACGCGAATGCTATAGCATGCAAATTTTAAAACAAATTATTATTGATTTAATTGTATATAACCTCGATTCAAATATCGTCGTGGATGCTATAGCATTCATAGAACATAACTGTTAACCCTTTATCTGGTAATGTTGACCTCAAGCAACATGTGTTTCCAGCAGCTTGCATGTGAAAGAACAACATCCCCTAATTATTTATGCCCATTGCATAAATTATACTATTAAAGTATTTTCAGCTCTTCACTCTCTTAGAAAGGGAATATTTAACTTGGATAACTCTCAAATTTGTTTATTTGAAATTTCAATGCTTGTCAGATAAAGGTCTAAAATGTGATATCCCGACTGCTCTTACAAAATGTGTCCAATCACATTTCGGACATCGCAGTTAATCTAGAAAAAAATCGCGTGTCCATTTTTGCGCCTCACTGTCCGCGAACGTGTTAATTATCCTGCAACAAGTAACGCAACCACCGAGACTCTTCCTCGGGAGCGGCCAAGAAGTTTTTCGCAGCCCGGCAAATTTACGGTTAATTAGAATCCAATTTACGATGATACCACGACGTTAGCTGGGCTCTCGCCCAGCGCCGCTGCCGTTATTCATCGAACGAGGAAACGAAGAGCGGCGGCGAGGGCCGTCGTATCCGTCCGCTCGCGGCTACTTGAACACGCCGCTGCCGGCCAATAATGTTTTTCCCCTCTTTTTATCGCAATATCGATCCACGATCGACACACGGGGCCGTAACACGCTGCAATTTAGAAGATGACTCGGCAAGTAAACACGGGTACTCGCGAATCATTCTCGCATCCGCGCACGAGGTTGGAACTCGTTTGCGGGTGAACGAGAGATCGGACACGAAGATTCGATTCGATCGAGCGGGCCTCTGAACGAAGAGGAGGCCCGGCTGGACCGGTTTCAAGGTGAATAGCAAGGTGCTCGCCCCTCGAAATTGCCCCGTGTTACGAGCCTCGCGCTGCGGATCCTCCTCCTCCTCCTTCTCCTTCTTCTTCAGCTCTGCTCTTCTCGACGAGGAAATATCGACGGGGAAGCGGCGGGGCACGCATCGCGAAATGGGACGAACCAGTCCGAGAAATGGTAGCTGGGGAATGTTTCGACGAATGTTTAAGCTGGTTGCACGCTGATTTATTCTCGGATTCAACGGCCGCTTGAGATCTCGTTGCGGATCGAGTGCAATTGGGGTGACGACGTGTTTGGGAAATGGTGTTCTTCGAATTGATGTTCAGCTGGGAAGGTGGAAATAGAAATCAATTTTGCGCAGGATGCGCAAGGATTTATTGTTTGATCTAATGGCGATTCAAGGTTTCGAGGAACCTTGTCGAGATAGAGTTTTATCGGAATTGGATCCTTTTTGGAATATTGAGTTTTAGTCTGGAAACAGTGTGAGATCAGAAGATGGTGCAAATTGATTGCTTTTCGTTTGTTTTATTTCGATAAGAACTAAATTAGTCATTTTTCTTCGATCCTTCGAAAAAATACTGTGTGGAAGAATGTATGCTTGCTTAGATTGAATTCTATAGGTCCTTTGTGATTTTTCAATGCTTCGTATAATACTCGACAGAAAATTATTTCTAATTAATACTAGATTTACGGACATTTCCTATATATATTTATTTCCAAAAGCAGAATTTGAAATTGCAGAACTGAGAGGTAAATAAATTTGGGTATAATTGTATCACGCTATAAATAAAAGTCAACAAACATTGTTGACTTTGTCATGATAGTAATTATTTTTACAAATTTTGTTCATGAAATCTGAAACCCGTCGAATCGACAGGTCTCGTAAACCTAGTGTTAACAGACAGCACGATCGACCGTAAAACCTGCAATTTCCCAAAACTTATTCCACATACTAGCTGTTCTCGACTAGTCAGCTTCAGAAAAAGAAAAAATGATTCCCAATTTATTACACGGGCCACTCGAGCACCGAGTGCCCTATCAAAACCAGCGGAACGACCCCCTCGAGTTCTCCCACCCTCTGCGAGAGGTCGAGGAAGAGGGGCGGAAGGGGGCCGAAAACCAGAAAGAGAACGGAACACGGCAACGAAACGCCCCTTGTTCGAATCGCTTTTCAAGCGGAGCTCGTTCATCTCGTGCGTGGCAAACGCTGACATCCGCCGACGCGTCCCGCAATCAAACTTGTCGGGAGAACTCGCGTTCGAGGAAGACGAGCGGCGAGCACTAGGCCTTCGAAGGGTGTTCCTCCCCTAAAAATGATAAAATTCTGCCAACGAGTATGGGAAAGTCCCACTTGTTATCAATTTCTCGGTGTCTCAGGGTACCCGATCGAGGAAAATGGTGCAGGAATAAAAAGGGGTGGAGTTACGTCGATCTGTGAAACAGAACTTTAACCCTTTAACCGTTCAACGAGAAATTATCTGAGAAACGTTGTGCTTGTTCGCAGATGCACGCGAAAACAATAAACGAATATAAGCAGAAACAGACAAAAGTTTAAGACTAAAGGGTCGACGAAAGTAAATTGATTAATTTATGAGAGATAACACGATAAACGAAATTCTATTCTGTGCTAATCGATAGTTAACGTTCTATTATAATAGTAATAAAAATGTTTGTATAGACTATATTTGCAAAACTGTTTTACATTGTTCTCTCGTCTTAAACTTCATGCAGCAAAATTAGTATAAGGGACAATTAAATTAAATATCATAATAATCAGAAAATAAAGCCATACTTTCCCACCACAGTAACATTCTATACATTGAAAATAAATTATAAATTTTCCCAGCATTTATCATTATACTCAACATATAATTTACATTCTTCTCCGTTTGAACAAAATAATTTCTGAATTCTTAACCATTTAAATTTTCCCCATTGCGATTAATAAGATCTCTATTGCGCTAAAAATTATTTCAACCGAACAGAATTCGCGTGTGCTAAGAATCCAGAACGTATTTATTATTATACTCAACATATAATTTACATTCTTCTCCGTTTGAACAAAATAATTTCAAAATTCTGAGACATTTAAATTTCTCTATTCCAATGAAGAAAATCTCTATTGCGCTAAAAATTATTTCAACTGAACAGAATTCGCGTGTGCTAAGAATCCAAAACATTTATCATTATACTCAACATATAATTTACATTCTTCTCCGTTTGAACAAAATAATTTCAAAATTCTGAGACATTTAAATTTCTCTATTCCAATGAAGAAAATCTCTATTGCGCTAAAAATTATTTCAACCGAACAGAGTTCGTGTGTGCTAAGAATCCAGAACGTGCCACACGGAAACGCCTTCCTGGTCGTAAACTCAAGCCGAACGTGTCGAAGGGACACGAATTCGAGGCGCAGCCCCCTCCGCGCGCGGATTCCTCGCGTTTCCGCTCGCCCTCGCGAGGATCTCGCCCCTAACCGCGGTTCCTCGTCCGTCGACCCTCATGTCGAGTCACGAAATATGGATAAGATTTCGTTTCGAGTGGCGGCGGTATTACAGGCGGCCGCGTCGCCGACGGAAACGAGGCGAGCGACGTGTAATCCGGGGGGAGAGCCGAGGCTCATGGGACGAGATATTATTCCGGGCTAATAAGGAGGATATTGAAAATTACTCCGCGAACTGTGGATGCTGCAACACCATAGGAGACCTCTGATCTCCGTATACTTCGTTCTTATTGGGTGGGTTAAAAAAGGGTGGTTTTTAGGGGGTGAATATCATTTTTCTCGTTCCGGCACAGAGAATCGTGCGAACTGGAGAGATTTTTGGAGAATACTGAAAGTTTTACGGTGTTGCAGTAGAATGGAAGGTTGATATTGAACTGGTATATGTAACTCTACATATCTACACTAAATGGGTCTTACCCGTAAATTATTTAAATAAATAAATAAATAAGTAATGGTTGAATGTTGTAGTGTAGTGGAACCTCTCTTATACGAATAGTGTTATTTCAATATTGTACCCAGATATTCTGTTATTTGGAAAGAGTGTCAGCATCATGATAATTATTTATCTTAAAACATTGAGATTTAACAGTAAAAGACATAGAATGCAGAAATATTTCAATAAACTGTTAAGCATCTTAACATATATTTAAATATACGTGGTTTGATAAAAGGAAAAGTAATTGTTCTATTATTCAAAGTTTCCTTTATCCGAACACTTTCGTTTTTCTATTAATTCGCATATGAGATGCTCTACTATTAATCGGTTCTTTGAGAAAATTTTCAAAAGTTAACAGACAGTAATTTTAAAAAGAATTGCAGTTTAGCATTATATCTCCAATTTTTTTTCCTTCCTTCCTTTAAAAACATAACTTTTAAAACTATTATATAACATCTATTTTTACGGATTTACGGATTCTACTTTTACGATAAACTGCGAATAATGCTTCTTTCAATATCGAGGCACTAGGAAATGGTGTTTCGATTGCGAGAACTCGCATGATTGCGCAATGCGTCCTCTGGCAGAATTTCGCGACTTTTGCAAACGCGTTGCCGCGATTCCCGTGATTCAACTCGCTGCTCGATCGAAAGGACGAATATTACGCGTTGCGATGATGTCACTCAATAGTATTTCGATGAATATAATTTTGCCATGCCCGCCACCGGAAGGGAGAATCGCTTTCGCGCCGATTTTGCAACCAGACGGAACCGTGAATCATCCTCGCGGCTTCCGGCCATCGTGAGTCACCTACACGAAGGATTACAACGACCAGCTACTAACGAGTGATAATTAAAAAACGAATTGCACGAACGTGGACTGTGGAAAGATTAACCAGAATTCTTTTTGCAACGTGTTTGCTCAATATTTTAGAACATAAGAGGAAACCAGTGTGGTAGCGTTTTATGATTTATATGTCATTTTTCAGAACAAACAGCTATAAAATGTCTTGCGTTTAAACTGCCAACGGTCGCAAAAAAGTGCTGACATTTTACATTTCGTTTCTGCAATAACCGATTTCTGTAGTCCCATACAAGTGCTTTGCACTCGATATGTGTTTCTCTGTCTTAAAAAATTTCCAAATTCAAAATATTGAAATTAAACGGTACCAGAATTTAGTGCCGCTAAATTTTATTTAATTCAAATGAATAGCATTGAAATTTTTAAACACGACTATTTGCATTCGGGAGTTCGTGAAATTGGTGTTACTTGATTAAGAACAGTCACTTTCCGAGTGTAAAGGATTGAATAATAGAACACCTAAAAAAATTGAATCCTATTACGTGAATACTAAAATAAGTCGCCAGCCTTGGACACAATATTCAGCCTCTTAAACGATCAACTTCTTGCTGTTCGCGTCTATTTCCGAAGAATTGCCATTGAATTCTATTTCACAAACAAAAGAAGAACAAAGATAAAACTGAAACAAAAGACAGAGAATACAGTTGACGTATCGCGGGGATGATGTTTCTAAAAACTATTCGAGAGATCGCAGACGGATGGCTAAAATTGTTCCAGTGTTACGGTATCCAGTTCCCCCCTATTAGTCGGCTATTCTTAACACAATAGTCTGCCAGCATTATCGAATCGTAAGTGATGTAATAACGAAACGATATCCGTGCCCGTGAAGGCGGCTTTATTATCCTTATCGAATGACAGAGCCTCTCATGATGAAACCGAGTCCTTCGAAAGGGTAATGCGTCTTGGCTGGCATACGAATGACAAGATGGAGGTTATCGTCGATAAGCATGAATTCGTTCGCTAGTATTCGAATCCCGAGCGACCTTTTCGAAAACCATGGGGGAAACGCCACGTGAAGTGGCCGGAGGGGGGGGGGGAGGGGGGGGCACGTTAATACGGGGGGTGCAGAAGTGAAAGCAGGATGAAAACCCCTCGAAATCAAATCAATTAAGCCACGTGCAAGCCCACCCCACCCCCTCCTTCGTTGCATCCAATGATTGGATCGAGAGGTTCTTGCAAAATGGAGGAAATCAACGTTCAATCGTTTCGATCCATCAAAGAAGATGGATGTTGGACGGGGAAAAGAACTTGTGTTCCTCGATGATTTATTTAAAATACGTCCGAGCGATCGTGTTCTTGTACATCGATTCGATGTTCTTTTATACGTATTATGCGAAACGATCAACGCGAATTAAGATTTCTTCGGAATGTTCGAGATGGAAGCACTGGGAGATTGATTACAACTAATTTACATGCGCTCTGGTAGGATACGAAGAGAGTGTATTCTTTTTCTGATGTGTTAGTTTGATTAAATGCTACTGGAAAGTCTGTCGCGGCTGCAAGAGTTATCGGTGTTAACTTGATAAGAGAACGAGTTGATCGTGGCGATATTACGTTTAATCATTTCATGTCTGGGTATAGCGAACACCTTTATACCTGGGTGACGATTTTATCTGCTTAATTGACAACGATTATCGATAGGCGGTTACAGATGGTTTTATCAAAGAAAATAACAAATTAAGGTACTTTAGCTTCTACCACGATTATACTCTAAATATGCTCCGCGTGCAAGGTATTAATCTTTTGTGCTCGAGAGGTTATTGTTAGTCGTTTAATAATGTAAACTTGAAAGATTTTCAATTGCAAAATATTTACTAAGATTCGCTTACATTAAACTTTATTTATTTCCGTTAAGTCAAGTTATGTACTAAAATTTACTTATATAATTGTTTAACTTTCCGGTCTGATTAATAAACAAACTGACGAAAGACTAAAGATTTGCGAAACAATCATTTGGCGACTAACAGTCGCCTCTGAAGCACAAAGGGTTAACACTTCATCATTCGAGAGCTTATTAACACTTAACTAATCGCATGGTGCCACACCTAATCGAACACTCTCCATCGTGTATTAAGAATTTATCAAAAATTGTATTTTGGAAAAGCAAGAAATGCATTTGACGAACTGTGAACAATACCAATTCAAGACCACCTAATAACAAAAGTAAATAGGATCAATCGCACCACCTTTGTTGTGGAAAGAATAGGAGATCTCCCCATTTGGCTAGCTAAGTATTAAGATAAAATCCGGAGAAAGCAGCAACCATCATCACACCATTAAGCTCATTTTAATGAAAGAAGTTCGCTCACCGAATCAGGAAGCAACAGATTACCCAAAACATGATATTTTTCGATAATCAACAAGAACAAATAGACTGACACTTCACAATATCGAGACAGCCTTCTAAAAATATAACCTGACACCATTCTGTGTTACACCCACGCACCCAGGTCATCCACGTCGAACAAAATCGAACGGATACTGTTTCGACGCTCTTTGTCGGATGTATGGTTCACTTCCACGGCAACACTAGTTCAACGATACGAGGATAGACTTGTGAATCGATTTTTGTATATCAGAGTTTATTTAACAATAAATTAATAATAACAAGATGTAAAAATTGGCTAGGTGCGCACGAGATTAAAGAGAGAATTAATTCAGTTTTGACGAGAAATGAATTATACAGGGTGTTCCGACAAAGCTGGAAGAAAATTGAAGGGGTAACTCTATGCCACTTTCTAAGACGAAAATCAAAAGGGATAATATTGCGTTTGACGTTTTGTTTAGCAATTATAAGCAACTAAAAAGCGGGCTATTTTACGCCTGAGAGTAGGCAATGTCGCTGGTTGCACAGTGATATTGCCTACCGTGTTACTCCATTTGCCTACTCTCAGGCGTAAAGTAACCCGTCTTTTTTAATTGCTTGCAACTAATAAACAAAGCATCAAACGCAATATTGTTGCTCTTGATTTTCGTCTTAGAATGTTGCATAGTGTTACCCCATCAATTTTCTTCCAGCTTCGTCTGAACACCCTGTATAGTGAGATTGGAGAGGGTATGGTCGGAGGAAGTGTGTTTTTAGAATCTGCAAGGATTAGATAGTTGAGTGAAGGATGGGGAAAGCGAGTGGACTTTGAGGATGAGCGGAATGAGATGTGCTGAGATGGATAGGGTGATGTATGATGAAGAACCTAGGCAATGAAGTCTTTAAATTAGACCGGTCAACCTTTGGTCATGCTGACAAAGTCAACGAAAAAGAAAAAAAAAAATTTTACTGACATAATTTATGAGGAAGTTACGTTGGTTGGCCTTATGGGTTTATTACAACTAGGTGCAACGTGCCTAAACTTAGTTTTCTTAGCTTAACCCTTTTAGTGCCAAAGGGCTTACGTGCTGAGGGAGTTTATAATTAAACATATTTCATAACTAAAAGCTTTGCTACACAACATTATATACCATATTCTTTAAGTTTCAGAAGAATAAATAGTAAAATTTTCCTCTAGGAAATCGGGATTTTGTTTCTCATAAAGCTATTCGTATTAACCCTTTGCACTCGGCCGTCCCCTCTCATGGGACATCGTAATTCTAGCATATGATAGTTTCGCAAATTTTCAGACTTCATTTCAGACCCGGACGTTAAATAGTCATATATATGTAAATTTTAATATACGACTTAACTAAACTAAATGAAGTTTAATACACGTGAATCATAGTAAATATTTCGAATTTGAAAATTTTTCAAGTTAGTATCGTTAAACGACTAACGGTCACCTCTCGAGTGCAAAGGGTTCAATCGGCTCGTGGCATTCTTCGCATGTACCCCGTGAAATGTCTGGCACTAAAACGGTTGAGACTAGTTGTAGAGTTTTCTTGATTCACAGCAGTTATATTTCTACTTAATTTATAAGGGATATATACGGCACCGTTGCGCGAAAACGAAGAAGAAAGAGGCAAAGGAAATGCGAAGGGACGGCGAGAACAAGGGCGGAAGGATGAAATCGCACGCGTGACGGCTCGCCCGTTATATTTGCGGACGGGAAATCGGGGAATCGCAGAAGTGGGGCGCGGGAAATTTCCAATAAAGGGAAATCCAACATTCGGTGCCGGCCGGCTGCGCGTCATGCGGCCCAATAACAAAGCAATAACTATCGACGATGCGCGCACCGCCATTATACGTGTCTACCGGCATCCACGTAAACGTGGCTACGTGACGGTGGTGGCCGGTGCAATCGCATCGTTGTCCCATCCCCGTGACTATCCCACCCTTTGCCCCCTGCGTTGCGACACATCCGTTGCACGCTTCGACCCCCCCTCTCTCTTCAGCGTGCTCCTTCGTCATGCATATGTATTTGCATGCACGTGAATTTGTGTTAGGGATGTTTGGCTCGGAATTGTTGAAAGGATAACTAAGTCATTGCGAAACAATAGTCGGCTAAGCCGTGAATGTGCTTTGGAAAAAGCGAACGATACAGGGGATTTGTATAATTTATACTTATTTATTAGTGTGTGTATATTAGAAATGTCCATAAATCTAGTGTTAAGAACAGTTATGAAAATTTCGTTCGCGATTCAGATTTGTGAACATGTTAATGAACAAGAGGTGTGAAATTATCGAGTTCAATTTCTGAACTGATCTTGAGTGTTTGTAATTGGTATAGATGCAAGATCAGTATATTGCTCGCGACTTGCTTACTTGAATGTTTATATTTTTTAAGTATTGCTTCATGAGTTACTGCCTTTTCTATTTTAACACTAGCATTGCTAATTCCTGGATTTTAAATAGAATTTAAGAGAATCTCTCTTAAAAGAACGATCTAAAATAGTAATATATTCGTAAAAAAATGAATATTCCATTTAAAAATGTTACAAATTTATTGCTTAAGAACAGTTATGAAAATTTTGTTCGCGATTCAGATTCCCGAATAAGAGATGTGAAATTATCGAGCCCAATTTCTGAACTGTATGGCATAAATCTTTAACGATGTTACGAATTTAATTATTCGATCAGTCTCGATCTGTTCATTTTCATTCTATCAGAAGATAGGGGTCGACGACATAAGTTCGAGGGTTGGAAATTACACAACTGGCGGCGACGAACAGTTATTATTATAGAAATACTATTCTCAGAAATACATCCGTTCTCCGTTACCATCTGTATCTTGTCGTTTCAAACTAAATTTCCCCGACAAATCTGACGGACAATCAAGCGCCGCGATAACGTCCAACGCAAAGTACCGTTCATCAAAGAGAAATTAAATTCTCTCGATCGTAAACAAGGTCTGAAAGGATCCTGCCCGCTGATAAATGTTATCCTACGGCGAACACCAAGCAAATACAATGCGATCTCGCGTTCAACTTAAAAATCTGCTTTCGACTGCGAGAAATCAATACTTTTCGCCGCGTGTGGAGATGGAAAATCAGCGCGAAAGATAATTAAAGAATAAGATTAAAGAATTTAATCAATCGTATTATTGCTGACTATAACAGTAATTACAATCGCGTAGATTTTTTTCTGTGGATCTTCACATACTTTTAAAAGACAATTGTGCTGGTTAATCGATTAAAGTTATTCCTAGTTGTATTGAGGTGTCCGGAAAGTTCGTGCCGATTTTGAAGGAAGATTGAAGCGCAGGGAATTTAAATTTTAGCATACATTTATTAAATTATACAGGCGCCACTTAATTACAATAGGAGTTAAAAACGAAAATTTAAGCAAATCACACGAGTAAGGTAGGCAAGAGAAAGCAAATGAATAAGAAAAAAAAAACACAAAAAAAAACAAAAAATAATAATATTAAAAAATTCACGAGTTATGAGTTAAGCAACGCTATAATTGCTGAGCTTTTAAAAGAAAAAAGAGAGCTATCGAGAAAATCAATAACCTTACAAAAATTATTACCGGTTACGAGTAGATGGTTTAAGCAATTGTAATAGCCATACAGTGTTCGATGCTAGTTGTAAGAAATAAATTGTGATTTCTCAGGTCGCGATTAAGCGAATAAAGGTAAACAGAAGAAAGGATGTCAAGAGGAGCAACGATATTGTTTACGATTTTATATATAAATAGAAGATCAGAGACAGTGCGGCGTTTGTCGAGGGTCATTAACGCCAGTCGAGATTGTATACAAGATTTTCCTCCATTTTCGAGAAGAGGGCGCGCGTGTCCATGTCGACCAGGAATACACGAAACGATTCGAATTTTTGCAACGTCCGACTCACGATCAGTTTATTGCGCGGCCGCGGTTTATCGCGTCCGGAAATGGAATTGTTAGGGGCGCGTTATACACCCCGTGTCGACTGCCTAACCCCGATTTTGTTCGTTCTGCCCTTCGTTTTTCTCTTTTTTTTTTCCTTTTTCACGGAATTGACCGCACGAGGCGCGAGCTGTCCCGCGTCGATGAATGGGGCGTGCCGCTGCAACAATGAGCGGGATCGTAATTCGTTCAGAGGACGGGAGTTGTCGATGACGATGTTTGAAGATTTTCATGGGATTACCTAGGAGCGATAAAAGATTGTCGAGCTAGGAATATTGTTTTTGGAACGTTCAAGAGATTAATTTTTGTAATTATTTCTTAAGGTGTTGGAAAGAAAACATTATTTTTGCATCAATGAGACAATTGTTAGAATTGTTCTAAAGTGTTTGAAAAGGTACTATTAATCAGAACCAAACATACCAGCCTGTTCATATAGTCTGACTGTTTTGAAAAACTCTAGTCTCAAAATTTAGTGTAATATAATTTAGTGAATAACCATAATTTAAGTATTGTTTAATCATTGTAAATCATTGTACAGCAGAAATAAATCTTATATGAGGTTGCAAACGCTGAAATAAAAAAAAAAAGAGAAAAGAAATCTAGAAATATGAATCATAAAAGTGAAAGAATAGAAAATGTAAAAGTAGAAGCATCCTTTACTGTAACTAATATAGAAAATAATAATCTTTCCAATGTAATTTCATTTTTACGTCCACTAATTTATTTTCTGCTTAATTATAATTTTCAATCATAAATTAATTGGAGAATTTTCACATATCTAAAAATCATATTATCATATACTTCATCAAACATCATTTAATTATTTATCTAGCTTTATAACAGCATTTTTATAATTATCTTTAATATTTCTTTATTCTCCATTAGTCGTTTCTCTTTTAATCAAGTTGCAACAATTTTCACGAAACACTAAAATACTGAAATAATTCACATCGATGTCTGAAAGGAGAAACGTAGAGGAGGCTATTGCAGTTTCGTCAGAGGCGCAGAAGAAACGGGAACTTCCGGTGCCCCTGGCGCGCCCAGCGACCGTCGAAACCCCATAACGCTCGCCCATTAGGCCCATCACGCGATCAATCGTCGGGCTTCGAGGCGACCTTCGTCGTTTATTTAATTATTGATTGCACCTTCCCTCTCCCTCCCCCTTCGCCTATCCGACTTATTGTTATGACAGCCCCGAGAGCGGTCTTTGAAACGCGAGATTAAGCCACTTCTCCTCTGCAATCAGAATCGGACGTTATCGCGCCAAACGATCGATACTCTAAGCGACGCAGAGTTCCGCTTCGATGGAACATTAGGCTAGATTGCAGACGAGAGATTTTCTGACGCACGATCGTATGTCTTTTCGTATTTTTCCAATCAGAAACAGCGAAAACGCGAAAATGTCGCTCGTGTTGCATCAAGCCTTAACCCTTTCGTCCCGGAATATAAATATTAATACAATAATAATCGAATTATGCCTGTCATGTTAGATCGATTATAAATAACACGTTTTCATACACATACAATTTTCAAATCTCGCTGGTACACATGTGTACCGTTCGGGATAAAAAGGTTCAGGTCCCTACAAACGTTGACGTATGCACCGATTCATGCGTAACCCCTTCGATTGCATTTAAAAAAGTAAAACTATTAGTTCGCATGAAAATCGTTTCAGCTCAAAACTGACGAATCGACACTTCAAAAATGGAACCTTTTTCACTACATTTGACGTGGCCACGCTAGGATCGAACGAAACCCTCGAAAATCTCTCGATCTGTCGCCGACGTGTTCTCTGACAACCCCACGAAACCGTTCCAAGTGACGTCCATTTATTCGAGAAGAAAGAGAGACAGAGAGGAAGCGAGAAAGAGAGAAAGAGAGACAATGAAAAAGAGAAAAAGAGGAAGAGATAGAGAGAGAGAGGGTCCGTGTCGCATAATAAGCCGGTCGAGGGTTAGAGCAGGAATTCGTGGCTCCCAATCACAAGAGGGGTGGGCACAAGGGATCCCCGCGATACCAGAAGGATGAACGGGGGACAGAGGGTTCGCGGAAGGAGAGGTGAACGGTGTTTTTCGGCAGAGTGAACCGGGGCGGTCTGTTGGGGGTGCATCACACACACGGCGTTTATGCGAGAATAAAAGGGGCCACCCTCGCCCGCGCCATTTTTATCGTGCGCGCACCACGCCCGTAACCAACCCTCTAACCCACCCCCTCTCGGTCAATCGTCCAACTTGGATGATTGTGTGCGTGTGTATGCGCGCGCGCAAACAACGAGAGACGCTTTTGATTTTGATTTCGCCCCCGTTTTTCTTCCTTTTTTCGTCCTCTCCTTTGTTTTTCGAACCGCGTTTCGTTCCGTTCCTCCTTTTTCCCTGTCGAAGGGTCGTTCGACCCGTTCTCGATTCCCTGCTAGAAGGGCTGGTCGAAATTTTCCGGCACGCGTATCAATGGGTCGCGCCCTTTTGTTTCCACTGTCGACACGGGTGATCGCCACTCCAGCCGGACGATTAAACGCGGCCGTTCTCGACACTCTGACGGCGGTGTTACACGGGTTCCTGTGATAGCGCGAATTTCGTCGAGCCGCGTGTGCTTTCGAGTCACAGGCCAGGTACTTTTCCCTTTTGTCGGCGGTGGGCGAGATCCCTCTTGTTGAAGGGTTATGTAGAACAAAACTTGTGTTAGAAGAAAAATGACTACACGTGGAGAGAAATTCTACTTCACTTTAATTTGATAGAGAGAAATGGTTGGGCTCAAGTGTGAAGAAAATAAAGTGAAGTGATTAGAATATTAATAAAATATGTTTAAAATAGTATGGTAAAAATTTTAAGGATTGAATTTCAATTGAAATGATAACAATTTAAAGGATTTTTCGAATTAACAAATTCTACGTTCTTGCTTGTTTTCACAATCACACTTTTGTTGTCTTCAAAGTCGAACTCTTTCTGTTTCGCGTTCGCATTTTCCCCGTCATATATTCTTCCAAATACTCATTTCCTTTCTTCCTAATTGTCAACCTTTCTCACTCGATACATTCGGTCACGTTCACCAAAAATTTCTCACTCGCGACGTTTTCTAAAGTGCTCATCTTTCGCGCTTTAGAAACACTCAAGTTCAAACATCGCTCAACTTGAGCACTCTTCACATTTTCCTAAACTCGCATTCCTACATATATATTTATTAAAAAAGTATCGATGGTGTATATATGACTGGCGCACAATAGGAACAGAAAAGAACTGGAGAACGTGGTGATAATGCAAACATTTTATACCTGGCTACCGCGTCCCTAAACCATTTTAGTATGTAGAGTTTTCAGGTAGAAATAAATATCTCCTTCACCTCAACACCTTTGATCGATTCTCTGTCGCTTGAAATCGAAACCAACGGAGGGTTGTCCTTGTTATTTATATCACGAAAGCAGTCGACCAATTTTAGCCATTATCATCGGACTAACGAATTTTCACGCAAATCCATGGCTCTTGCGAGCTTTATTATTAAGCAAACGGATTCTAAATGGAGATTCGTGTCACCCTCTGGATATTCTAACGTGTAATTCATCTGGTGCGAAGGAAAGGGTTAATCAGCTCGTTCGCTTTCGTCTTCACGCCCTTGCGATCGATGTTCTTCTGTAATTAAACGAGCGTCTCCGCCGTTTCTCATACGAACAGGTCTTCATAAGATCCTTGGTTCTAAGGTCCTCGCGAACACGAAGGGGACATATGGGGCGGACTCTCGTAAACAGGATACGGTGATCCTTCCTTGCAAGGGGGCAGGGGGGAGGCTAGCATCCCCTTATTAGCATATTATAGTGCTGTGCACGGCGGCAATAGCGGCTAGCAATAAAGTAGACAAGTAACAGTCAGCACCCGTAATCCCTTCTGTAGGGCACGGCAGAGCGATAATAGTAATTCGAACGTGGTATACAAATCGTTCAAAGTCTCCCTCGTGCAAGTCTTAAGCTCTGGTAAATAGCTTTTCATAATTCGCGCTTACGGAGGAGGATCCAAGAGAAGATGAAATTCTCGGTGGTAAAAGTCAAAAATCGAAGTGCTCTGATGCTTCCATTTAAATGAAATTATATTGATTTTTAACGTTCAGTGATAAAAAGTACGTACATTGGTAAATAATTTCGCAATTAGGATTTAGCAGATTTAACATAACTTTTATTGTTGAATATTCTGTACGATTCAATAACGATTGCAACATTTTTGATCGTCTGTCCGTTTGTATAGCGGGTGTCCAAGTTTGAGGAGGTCCGTAGAAGAAAAATTGATTTCGTACACGTACAAATCTTTGGTAAATATTTGTTACGTCGGTAATAGCAAAGGAGATATTTAGGTAGCTTCTTTCAGTTTAGATACCCTATATAGTCTCTACATTCATCCTGGAAATGTTCTATTTGTTTAGCTGTTTTCTCTTCAAATTAATTACGATTAACGATTAGAATATGGTTGGAACATACTGTCTATAGATCTGAATGTTCACATGGATGCATTGAAATGTATTAAAACAGTACTGTAATAGCTGCGATCATTTAACAGTAGAACCACCAGAGCAGTCAAAATGACGAATTTATGATCATTCATAGAAACTTTATGAATTTACTGTGATAAAGCTTCCAAAATTTACTATGATTTTCTGCAAAAGGTATAAATAAAGATTTGTTTTCTATGTACAGTGTTAACACTAGAACTACAAGAGCAGTCAAAATGACCGATCGGTGATTATTCATAGCAATCTTAGGAGTTCACTATGGTAAACCTTCCAAAATTTACTATGATTTTCTGCAAAAGGTATAAATAAAGATTTGTTTTCTGGGTATTCGGGATCAATTCGATCTGTTCCATACAACTAAGTACACTGTAAATCGTCGGTGGTTCTAGTGTCAATAATGAAGAAACACGAAGAATTCGATAGCCAGCGAAATTAAAATTATTGCTATCGGTTAAAATTCATAAGACAGTATCTGGTACAAGGCACATCAGCAGTTTTCAAACTCAAAAAAATTAACGACGTTTTTCACCGCGTTAATTCACGACTCGTAAAACGTTGAATCGGACGTAGCCTCTAATTCGAGAAAAATAAGAACCAAGCAAAAGCGAGAGAAGAAGCAAAGAATGCGAAGTCAAGGAGTCGTTTCACAGATTCAATGAACTCTTCGTCGTTCAACGATCCTCCGATCGGTACCGCCGGAGAACCAGTTTTAAAATACCGGAGGAAGAGGGATGAGAGGGTGGAAGTTGATGAAAGGGTGCAAAAAGAGGTATGGAGCGTTTAGAGCTGTCGTCGGTTGAGATAGAAATTTTCTTCGTTTTTTCTTCTTTTTCGTGGAAACGCTACGATTTATTATGGCGCCTGATGCTCGTCACCGATCGAAAACCTGCTCTCCCGGCAAAAAAAAGGTGGATGAAAAACGAGATCGATGGCTGGCCGTGCGACTCGCTAATCCGGAGCGAGCTCTCGTTTCGATTTCTTCTTCCTGGCGATCACGCCGTTAAACGGTTCTGGACGTCGTCCAGGTGAACATTAATTTTTTTTTCTTGTCCAACCACTGGATTTTGAATTAACTGGCTGAGAACGGTTAATTTTCATACAATTGAGACGTAAACCTAGTGTTTCCATCATGCGATCACTTCAGTTTTTACGGTACCATTCCAAGCTTGAGTCGAGTGATTAAACTATCTCTGTTTTAAATTCTAAACTACTGCAAGTCTCTGCTGTGAGTTATTTCAATTCGAGGAGGAGAATGTTTGAGTATCATAAACCCGCTAATGATCTCATTAATTTATTTCACTTGAGGATTACCTCCTTTTAAGTTAGACAATTAACCCTCTGTGGGCCGAATTTTTGTATTAACGTTAGAACTGCCAGAGCAGTCAAAATGACGGATTGACGATTATTCATAGCAACCTTATAAATGCACTTTACCAAGCTTCCAAAAATTTATTATAATTTTCTGCAGAAGGTATAAATAAAGATTTGTTTTCTGTGTATTCGATATTTTTTTCATGCAACTTTCAATTTGATCTGTTCCATGCAAATAAGTATACTAATCATCGATAGGTCTAGTGTTGAATATACAAAAATTGATGGAACGGAAAATCAATAATTATAATCCTTCATATGCAGATGAAAAAAGATTTTCCAGTTTAAATAATTTTACGTTATAGAACATTATATAATTAATATGTATACGCCATCTCATGACAAAAATTAATTGTTTGTTAAAATGTCAATAAATTAGCATGTGACCTGAAAGTTACACGGGTCCATAGAGGGTAAATTCGAATAATCTGAAAATTCTAAAATACTGGAATAAAATTCGAACGAAAGGTGCTCGCTTCGATCTGAGCACGATTTGCTCGACAAAAGTTAACACCTCGAAGAAACCCACGTCTACGAAGAAGACTTCCAGATTCTGCAAGCTGCTCGCTCCGCGTGTACCTGGACCATCTCTGGTTAGCACGACTAACAAACAACCCGCCCGACGAATCGTAAACTTCTGGCTTGCAGCGACCAATCGAAACGAGATACCGTCGAAAACGTTTCGAAAAAACGATCGTTTGAAGTTAGCTTAATTTGGACGATATGGACACATCGATGAATTTTGAAGAAAAACGAGAAACGAAGACCTTATCGTGTACGCTCGGTGTTCCTCGATAAATCTGACTGATACTTACATAACTGGAAATTCCAACGAGCTTATGCTGACGAAACTTCAGCTGCTATGAAGCAAAGTATTCTACGATATTTTCAGTATCTAGAGATACTAAAGTTAATTGATTTATTATAGCTTAACAGAGCGAACCTTCTGTTAGGGTAATTGTGAAACAAGAATCGTTATAAAACGGTACAGGAAAGGAATGCGAGTGAAAGTCCTAAAATTCAGTCTGTCTCTAGTTGAATTTGATGAAAGAAAAATCATTGGAATTAAGAAACATGTGACGTAATCGAACTGACATAAAATTTACAGAAATGTCTATAAATATGTGCTTGCAATACAATTGAATGTGGAAGCAAGTAGTTTCAGCCATTCTTAGTCAGCCCTACCAATGGTATATTAACCTTAACTCTTTCAGTTTCTCTTGGTATATTAATATGGATAATGGTATATTAATATAAATGGTATATTAACTAATTCCTTAACTTAATACTTAATAATTAACTAATACTATATTAATAAATGGTATGTTAACCTTAACTCTTTCAGTTCTTGTACATATTTTAGAAAAAAGTTATACCATCTGTTTAGAAGACAATAATCTAGTTTTGTATATGACAGAAGATTTTCTAATATTACAGAAACTTACTGCTTTGACCATTTACATATTACTATACAACAAATAGTTATCAGCGTGAATAACTAATCGCTTTTCAACGCTCTACTTCATTCTAAGCCTGCTCTGTTAAGAAAAAATCGAACGCTCTGAAACCGATTTCAATTTTCACAACTTCCATAACTCCTCGGGGGCCGGTTTTCCACGATTGCCAGGTGCTGTATACGCGATTTTCTCACCGTTTCCGCGGCGTGGAAACCGAACGGCCGCGATAACGATCACCGCCGCCGCCCACCTTAATTTTCATAGCGACCGACGAATAGCGGTCGACCGTTTGTCCATTAAATTCCGCCATTTTAGATATCGCGGGAGGGGTGTCTCGCTTCGTTTCGCAGCCTAAACGCGGCTTCCACGCGCGCACACTTGCTTGTGAACAGCGCTACGTGCGTACAGACGACGGGGGGGACGCAAAAGTGACGGCGGAACAGAGAGAAACAGAATGAGAGAGTGAGAGTGAGAGAGAGAGAAAGAAACAGAAAGAAACGGTGAAAGAGAGAGAAACAGAAAGAAACATAGTGAGAGACAGTGAGAAAGAAACGGTGAAAGAGAGAGAAACAGAAAGAAACATAGTGAGAGACAGTGAGAAAGAGAGAATGAGGGGGGGGGAGAATGTTCGAAGAGAACTAGAGAAAGAGAGAAAGAGAGAAACAGACAGAAACAGAGTGAGAGGCACAGGGAAAGAAAAAGTGAGGGGGGAATGTTCGAAGAGAACTAGAGAAAGAAAGAAAGAGAAAGAGAGAAACAGAAAGAAACAGAGTGAGAGACACAGAGAAAGAGAGAGTGAGGAGGGAAATGTTCGAAGAGAACTAGAGAAAGAGAGAGAGAGAGAGAAAGAAACACGGAGAGAAAGAGGCGGGGAATGTTCTGAAAGAACGAGAAAAAGAGAGAGAGAGAGTGAGAAACACAGAGAGAAAGAGGCGGGGAATGTTCTAAGAGAACGAGAGAAAGAGAGATAGAGAGAAAAAGGGTGGGAGTAATAAAAAAGTAAGGCGCTATCGCAACGAGGAAGTCGGCGTTTCGCGGTTGCGTGCTTGGCATGAGCTGACGTCAGCCAAGATGGCTGCTGGCCGGCCCTCTCCTTCATCATCGCGGGGACACGCATACGCGCATACGTGCACGCGTGTGGCCGCGTGTAGGCGCAATGACACCGGGGAGGTTCCGGGGCAGATTAAGTGATTAGCCGGGAATGGAAGGGGGAGGGAGTGGGGGGAGAGAACAAGGAAAATCGTAGAAACATAAAGATACGCTGCCGTACGTAATTCTTCGGACACCCGATGAATTCTGAATAAAGAATTGAGTTGACGCTGCAGTCACTAAGTGAAGCTTCTTCGCCATTCGTTAATTACAGGGAAAACCGAGTTACTAATAAATAGTGAATAAATTGGGGAGAAACATCAGTTTTTTCTGTTCGATTTCAGAATTTAAGCGTAACGTAACCATAGCAATGACTGCCACTGCACCGTCTTCATTTTTGTTCTGTATATAAATGTATTCTATGCAAATGAGGAAATTACTTGTTTAAATGAGTTCTAGTTTCTATTATCGTTTATTTATTTCACTGGAAGCATTAAAGTATTTTATATTTCTAACATTTAATAAAAACTTGCAAGCGTGTGATCACATAATATAAATTTGGATCACATTCAAATAAAGATTTGTTATTCCATTAATTTTTTGACTAACGTTCAGTTTAATAAGTTCTGAATTTTTGGAACAATTAATGTAGATTAGATGAAGATTACGATGAAGAAAGGTATTTAAGAAAGGTTGCGTATCCTTATATAGATGAAAATGTACGCGTCTTTCCTCGTGTGATTTTTTCGAAGACCTCGATGTTAGCGGAAACGACGACGATCGAATACATTTTGAAAAAAGATGCACGATACCGTGAGAAACGCGTACTGTTGAAATTTGGTTAACGTTGGTGTTAGTTCCATGTTTGTGTAGAAACAGGAGGTAATAAGATTTCAGTGCTTAAGCGCAGATCGCATCTGCGTGTTTCAAGGTGATCTTGTTCTATTAAGGAAGATGTCCGTTCAAGGACGATGGATTACAGAGATATATATGTGTACGTATAGCTGATTCAAGCGAACTCTGTTTCGTTTGCTATCCTCAACCGTTGGTCGGTCGGATTGATAAGGGAGATAATACAGCACAATATTACGATAGCGATGGAACGTAAACAAGAACGAGGAAAAATGGCCGGTGAATTGATAAAATTGATGAATATTTTTTTCTTGGACGCGCGATAGGAACTCTCGAGAAATCTTCGAGGAAACGTTTGCCTGCTACGCGTGTTATTGTCGTATCAGTAGATATCTCCGTTTCATGATCAGACACGGTACCAATAATGAATAACAAGCAAGTAGAAACAGCCTTCGTAATTTTGAAGTAGTCGAGGTCAACGTTAATTCATCCTTTACCTCGCGCACGGCTCTTCACCTTCGTCTGCGAATTCTGCATTCGTGGTTTATTTCAACGAGTCATCTATTATTCTTTTTTTTCCTCGCCGCACTCTTAGAAGCTATCATTTCAATCGCTGCGATTGAAATTCTTCGCATAAATCTAGCTAACGCTTACTAGTAGCTCTGTAATCACGAGTTTCACCCATTGAAGAACGAAGGTGTACGAATTCACGTGTGATCTTCGATACGGAAATTCGAAACGACGTTGAAAAGTTTGGCGATGATTTTTCTGTAATTTTGAAACGATTGGCCAACCGATCGAAAGAGGGAATTAGAAAGCGTGGTCGAGGAAACAGAACCGTTTCGAGGAACAACGGTGTTTCAGTTCAGAGGAGAACGACAATCTCGAGAAAAACTAACCAGCTGTCTGGTGACAAGGCTATCATTATTTCTGGCACTGTGCAATCAGACTCGTGACAGGCATCGGAAAAAATCGCAGTCTAATATTCCGGGAAATGAACGCTTCGATGAAGAAATAAGCAGGTGGTAAACAAGGTAAAACAACGTCGCCTGTATGGTTACCACTGTCACGACAAATACTTCAATTCTATCGTAGCATTATAAGTGCGAAAAGGTGATTACAAGGAGATAAAATAAATTTTCGAAACGGAGGAACCGTTTTTTTGAAAAATTAAACCTTTGCATACTATAACTTGTCTCAGAAAGTATAATAAAAATATGTAGCGTTGCGCGTAGCTGAATATCATAATCTAAAATATTTTATATAATTGCTATAATAATTCATAAAACCAAATAGGCAATTCTTTGAATTGTCACACTCTCTGTTGCAGTAGTATTTATTTTTTCTATCAATAAACCGTAAATATTCACAATTTATTAATTAATACATTGAAAACACAGAATGCGTATAATAATATACTTCGAATCTCAATTTTTATTAAAATTTCTTTTTTTTTCAGTAAACAGACCTAAAAAAATTAAACCTTCTTCCTATATCTTTACTTTTTGTATTTTGTTGCATATTTCAATTTTCTGTAAATACATAAAAATCCACGGTGTCGCTTATCGCTATCAGAAATACTCTCTCGTAATAATTCGATTCTTCTTTTTAAATGCATCTCCAACATTGGATCTATCCACGAGATGTTAACAGGATTACAGCTAATGATGACAAACGGATGATCTCGCCTCGATAACTTTAATCTACACTGGTGTCTCGCAATAAATAAATCAATAAATCGCGTGGAAATACTCGTCACGCAAGCGATACTCATGGCGGCCTCGATCGCGCGCGATACCGATCCATAATCAGAACTAATTGCATGGAACTCTTTTTAGTTTGCTCGTCTCTGGCCCGACGTTCACGTAATTGAATTTGTAATCATCTTACATCGAGCGAACAGCCCTTTTTCGCTGAGAGGAACTTCTTATGGAATTTACCTATCACGTTCTTTCTGTCTCCACGAACACTTTCTATAACATTTATGCTGTATTTCAATTCATTTTTTCCTCACACTGTTATTGGTGTATAACATAAATTTCTCTACCTTTGAAATCTTTTAATTTTACTTCTTTAAATAATTTACTTAGTTTCTACCCCCTTGACTTTTTTGTCTTAAAATAGTACAGCAATTAATTAGAAAATGAGCTTCCAATATAAAAGAATAATTATCTAGGAGATAATCAAAAGTTTCTACTCTCTTGAGCTCTTTTCCTTAAAATAGTACAGCAATTAATTAGAAAATGAGCTTCCAATATAAAAGAATAATTATCTAAGAGACAATTAAATTTTCTCTTTCTTGTCTTTCTTGCCTTTCTTCGCAAAAGTGAAATTTAATGATACAATAAGACACCACACGCAAAGCTGCCACTTTCAATTTCGAATCTCACGAGACAGAAGTGCCAATAAAATCGAAACCTACGAATAATCCCGCAATCGCCGTCGATCGACGAATACGTTTCCCTAGCATTCACCCCAAGGAGAATCGAAAATTGAAACAGCGATCTCTGCCCGTCGTCAATACTCCTCTCGATCGTTATTCTCTTTCAGCCGGCGAACGGTCGCCGGTTAAGTAGCGACGTTAACGAAAATTTAACGGCCAGTTAACGACGCGACACGCTGAGCCAGTAACCCATAAATGCGTGCGCTGGGGGTTGAACGCAGTAAGCGAAACGGGAAGAAGACAGAGGGAATCTGGTAGAAGAGAAACATGGAAGAGAAACAGACACAGAGAGAGGAAAAGAGAGAGAGAGTGGCGGAAAGCGAAAGAAGGGGACCGCAGGAAGGAGAGGGGGAGAAATCTGCGAGCGCCACCCTTTCGTATGCAAATTCTGGAACACCTGGAGGCAAAGGTCGCATGCAAATCAGCCCTGTAGCCATCTGATCGGGCCCAACCGCGCTTCTCCCCGTGCAAACACGTGTTTTTTACAGCCTCCAAAAATCGTGTGTCGGTGTTCGCATATTTTTCTCCCCCCGTTGTTCTGTTTTTCACCCCTCCCTCTCTCTATCCCTTTATTCTCCCCCGTCGTTCTTTTTTTTTCCCCACCCCTTTCCCGGTCCCGCGCTCTTTATCAACGCACGATTTCGGAAAATACCGATCGGCCAACCGGAATGTATTTTCGCGCGACTCGCGCGCGGTTCTGTTTGCCGACAAGCGAAACGATTTTCGCGGCAGATATCAACGGCCTGGCTCGCTGCTGGCGGAAGGGTTGAGGGGAGGGGGGAGGGAAAAAAAAGGCCACCGCAGAGGCGTGCACGGTTTATCAAATTTTTTCCTCTCGCTTGATCCGTTCCCCCCTCGCCGCCCCCTTCGTTTCGCGGTCCCTCGCTGGACTGGCATCGCCATCGCCATTAATTCGCGAACGCGTCCCCGTGGTTGGTGGGGCGAGGAGGGGGACGGAGGGGGGTCTACGCCACCGATGAAAACAACAAATCCGATCTCCAGCACCACGAATCGACCATCGAGACGATTAATTCGCCGTGAACCGACGCCCGCCAGGAATCTGATCGACGTTATTATGCCGTGTTCAACCCTTCGATTGCGGATCGCTTAAACGCGTGCAAGGTATAGAGACGTTAGCGATTATCGTGGTTTTTTTCGAGTATTTAGCTTCTGTATAATTCTCAACTGACGTAAAAGGGCTACTGGCCTGTACAATAAAATTATTATTCATTTGGTGCACGATAATAGTTAAGGGGCGTAACACTTTGTGCGTGGATTCATTTAAAAGGAAGGTAATTAAAATGTTTGAGACCATTTAGGATACCGTTGTGTTCACTTATGGATTACCTACGATTGCCTATGATTGCCTATGTATTAGGGGGACCAGAAAGTAATGTCGTTTTCTTACGTTAACCCTTTGAACTCGAAAGGTGACTCTTAGCCGGTCAGCAATATTAATTTCAAAGATTTTCAAGTGCAAAACGTTTACTAAGATTCACTTATATTAAATGTCATTTAGTTTAGTTAAGTGGTATACTAAAATTTACACATAGCACTAGTTAACCTCCGGGTCTAATTAATAAACAAACGAACTAAAGTTTGAAGAGTTGTGAAACTATCGCTTGGCGACTCCAATACGCGACAAAATGATAGCACAACATATGATTTTTAGTGTTTCTTGAATCTAACGTAATGTATGCAAGTTTACACATGCAGTTTTGTATGCAATATTTTTTTCTTAATGATACAGGCAAAGATTAACCGTAGGTTATATTTTTTAAGGAAAATTTAACCTTTTTGTGAAAACTAGGGGCGACAAAGTGGTAGTGCGAGTTGGAAAAAAGAAATTTCTCATACATTTTCACATATCGAATTCAGATCTGATCCCAAAAGTAGCCTGCTGCATTGAGTTTAGGACAGAAATAGATAGAAAATACGGATTTTTTCTATATTTACGTTGATATTCCATAAATAGTAACATTTGTCCAGTATTTTTGTATTTCTTATACATTTTCACATATTGAATTCAGATCTGATCCCAAAAGTAGCCTGCCGCATTGAGTTTAGGACAGAAATGGACACAAAGTACGAATTTTCTGTATATTTACATTGATATTCCATAGATAGTAACATTTGTCCAGCATTTTTGTATTTCTTATACGTTTTCACATATTGAATTCAGATTTGATCCCAAAAATAGCCTACCGCATTAAGTTTAGGAGAGAAATGGACACAAAGTACGAATTTTCTGTATATTTACATTGATATTCCATAGATAGTAAAATGTATTTTAGTAAATAGCCCCGTATAGTACTAACCTACCCCTATAAAATCAAACTTGACTTTTAATCGTACGATGTTCTTTTGCCCAGATATACCTTGCTTTAAAGTTACTCGAGAAACGCTGTAAATCATAGATTGTGCAATCATTTTGTCGCGCAGTGTAGCGTTAAAAGTGTCACCGAACGATCTGGACGCGTTAATGCATCTATAAACGTGGCCCACGTTTTTGTGGCCAAAATTATCGAGGCCCACGTCGAGCCGCTTAATGGACCTCCAGGAACCAGCTCTCTCGCAGATACCTCGCTCACAGTTAGCAAATAATAGCCGGGTGGTCCCAGGAAAAGGAATTTAACCAATTACCCCCTTTTAATTGCCCGTTTCTCGGACATTCCACGCTTCGAGGCACGTCCGTTTCACATGCAACCATTTCGAATGCAAATACGCCCGGCAGACGTATTAATCCCCGGCGTCTTTCCACCACCTACGGGGCGCATCGCGAATTTTTCGTCTTCTCCCCCCCCCCTCCTTCCATCACTGCCTGCTTCTCGTTTCTTTTTCACCCCCAGGATGCACGGTACAGTCGAGAAGAGTGGAGAAAAAAAAAAAGAAACGGACAGAGGCCGAAAGAGGAGGCTGAAAGCGAGTGGACAACGACGCGCACCACGGCCTTGCTCCAGCCGTCGCTTTCTAATTATTCTGTTCGTTAACAACCCCGGCCCCTTAATTGGCCAACGTGACGATACAAATCGTAGTTTCTTCCATACATATGTATGCGCGATGTAAATATCCGAGTAAACGCCACGATATGAGCTGGGCCCCGGGATAGAGACGTCACCCGGGGCCCTGAAATACGTCCCCTGGAACTGGTTAATTATGCGCGAAACATCGTCGATTTTGCTCCTCCTACCGATCGCAGAAACATATCGGGGGCTTGAAAACGTTCGTATTTCATGTTCATTAGATTCAGCCTCCTGGACATCGCTGCGCTGCTCCGTTTAATTGTTCTAATTAAGATTTCTTGACATTGGAAGCTTCGGAATTCCTATTATGCTGTTCTCGTTCGAATGGATTCTTCGCGAATTAAAAATTCTAAATACCTGTTTTCATAGTGCTTGCTTCAAAATTGGCGGATTTTCAAACAACCTTCCGACCTCTATTTAACCGCCTTAGGGGTGGAATATTAAAAATTCCTACCTTAGTAGGTGCCTACGTCATAAAAAGAGCCCATTGTCCAAATTTCATGTTTCTAGCTTTAGTAGTTTAGGCTCTGCGATAATGAATCAGTAAGTCAGTCAGGACATGTCTTTTTATACGTACAGATTATTACGTATGCAAGTATAGTTGCGGCATCGCTGGGAAAATTATTCAAATGCAAATATCGTTTATCATTCAACAGTCTTTTATCTACTAAACTTTTGTTCACCCAAAACCGACAGAGACGATTGTTGGATACCAAAAATTCTGAAGTGCGCCAAATAAAATTCTGAAACATCTCACTTGGGTTTGAAACGTGCTAAAGAATTTTCGTTCCTTTCAATCTTTTTTCTCCTTCTCGGTTAATCCCGACGGATCTACGATTTTACCTTTCCTTGCGTCTCAGAGAAAATGCAGCGAACTGCACTTTCCCTCGTGAACGAACCTTTCGTTTTTTCCCTTTCGAGAAACCACGAGGGATAGGCACGAGGCTGATAGACAGGAATTAGCCTGAAACGTGGCTCGAAGTTTGGCAAGTTCGGCCCTCCTTGGCAATTATTGATCTGATAATAGTCGCGGGCCAACCTCGGTGCACACGATCCAGCTATTTAAGTTCGTTACGTGCACGAAATGCACTTTCGAGTTCCCGAACTCTTTCGGCCGAGTGGGCTCTCGTTGTCAGCTTAAATAATTGAAACGTCTGCCCGGCTGCGTTACAAAATTGCATACATTTCGTTTATATCAAGAGGACATTAATAGGCTGGTTCGTTCACTATTTTTAGAATGATCGAGAACCGAGTCAAGACTATACTCTGTTTCTGATTGTGAAAGCAAGAAACAGCAAATGTTTAAATGATGAAATGTGCTTCGAATAATTTTTTGATTCTTATTTTTTTTCGATTTTCAATTGGTAAGGTTTGTATGCTAATCGCACGACTGATAAATAACTGATAAATATTATTGCTCGTAGTGGCACGCATTTTTGTCGTGAATCTGTTTAGCAATTACATGTAAGATGTACAGTAGCGGACAAAAGCTTAAGACCAAAGGGTCCAAGGAAACAAATTAATTAATTACAAATTTTAATTTATTAATTAATAAGAAGTAGCACTATAACTAAAAATCGTATTCTCTGCTAATAAATAGATAGTGTTCTACCATAATAACGATAAAAATAAGTATATCGATCTCAGACAGAAATCTATTTTATCTTCCAAATTTTATAGCTCGCAATCAACCTCAGAGATTCTCTACACTCCTGTGGTTTTCCCCGCGCTCGAATTTCCCACAAACACATAAAAATCCGCGGTCTACTCGTAACTCTGTATCAAATACATAATAATACAATAATAATAATCGTTCCACGAATTCGTTGATTTATCCTCAAACAACAAGAAACGAAACAACTCGGTGGCTCAACGTTTGCTACACTGTCCCGTCGTTCGATCGAGCGAAATCAGGCTCGTAAATCGAGCCCTCGCACAATTACACCGGGGGCCCGATAAATCAGTATTCTCGCAGATGACACGTTTGCAGCGGGGGCTGCGTGAAACCTCTCGTAACATTATCATTCCTGCTCTGAATCAAATACATAGTAATGTAATAATAATAATTGTTCCACAAATTTATTGATTTATCCTGAAACAATAAGAAACGAAGCAACTCGGAGGCTCAACGTTTGCTACACTGTCCCGTCGTTCGATCGAGCGAAATCAGGCTCGTAAATCGAGCCCTCGCACAATTACACCGGGGGCCCGATAAATCAGTATTCTCGCAGATGACACGTTTGCAGCGGGGCCTGCGTGAAACGTCGCGTAACATTATCATTCCTGCTCTGAATCAAATACATAGTAATGTAATAATAATAATTGTTCCACGAATTCGTTGATTTATCCTCAAACAACAAGAAACGAAACAACTCGGTGGCTCAACGTTTGCTACACTGTCCCGTCGTTCGATCGAGCGAAATCAGGCTCGTAAATCGAGCCCTCGCACAATTACACCGGGGGCCCGATAAATCAGTATTCTCACAGATGACACGTTTGCAGCGGGGCCTGCGTGAAACGTCTCGTAACATTATCATTCCTGCTCGTTTCCCCCGATCCTTTGCCCGCGCTTGCGTTCACCCGGCGGCGTTTATCGGCGGTTGCGTGCACGGTGCCACATGACGCCCATGGAATTTTTTAATGGTGTCCCATTGCGCCGGAGGTTCGTTAAATTTCACGGAGAAATATGGCCGGTTTCTGTCGCGGCGAGGCGGGCCGACCGCGCCGCTCGTAAACACGCGGCCGAGCCTTAAATTTTTCCTAATAAGGACACGCTATCTGGCCCATTATCGGGGCCACGCTCACCATTGTCCCGTTAAGACACACCGTAATCGGGCCCTGTTCCAGATAACGCGTAATTAATTACGGGGCGCGAGAAGATTAGCCGCGGACCGGTCGCAGAGTGTGCTTTTTAAGGACTTCTGTCTGTTGGGGAAAAATTCTTTTTCTTCTCGTCTCTCGTCCATTGGTCTCCTGTATTTTTCCCATTTTTAGGGACCTTCTCGGGGCCCCTCGTACGGAAATATTCTCAATTTTCTACTGTTTTTATAAATGGGATTTTAATCTGAAGGTCTTCTGTTTTGTTTTAATGGGAATATTATTTTGAAAATTACAAACGAATTTGTTGTTTTCTATCTTTTTAGGTTTCTCGTACGGAAATATTCGCCATTTTCTACTGTTTTTATAAATGGGATTTTAATCTAAAGATCTTCTGTTTTGTTTTAATGGGAATATTATTTTGAAAATTACAAACGAATTTGTTGTTTTCTATCTCTTTAGGTTTCTCGTACGCAAATATTCTCAATTTTCTACTGTTTTTAAAAATAGGATTTTAATCTAAAGATCTTCTGTTTTGTTTTAAAGGGCTATTGGTCTCCTGTTTTTTCCATTTTTAGGGACCTTTTCGGGGCCCCTCGTGCAGAAATATTCTCAATTTTCTACTGTTTCTATAAATGGGATTTTAATCTAAAGATCTTCTGTTTTGTTTCAATGGGAACATTATTTTGAAAATTACAAACGAATTTGTTGTTTTCTATCTCTTTAGGTTTCTCGTACGGAAATATTCTCAATTTTCTACTATTTCTAAAAATAGGATTTTAATCTAAAGATCTGCTGTTTTGTTTTAATGGGAACATTGTTCTGAAAATTACGAACAAAATTGTTATTTTCTACTAATTATCTACTTATCCAGTTATCTATTAATTCTATTAATTATGTGTAATTTATTTGCAAGTAATAGTCTTGTTAAAGCTGGACAACGAAATGGATAATTTATGTTTTCGTACATGCTTGAAGTATCTTTTTTAGTTGAAACAAGGCAATCGATGTAATCGAGATGGAAGAAATCATGTTACTCGAGTGTGTATACTTAGGGGTGGAATCGAGCAAGAAAAGATTTGTTTCCACGAGTGAGTCTCGTTATACGAACATTACCTACGATCGTTGAAGGCTAGTTGTTATAATGGGTAAATGCAGATGTTTCTTTCTAAGTTTTTCGAGTAACGTCCGGTAGGACAGTAAATTGGTACCTGCTTTACGCTGCCACCGTGTAGAGGTTAAAAGCTATACACGATTGCAATGGAGTATCTAAATCCGTCCATTATGGACGTAGAACGCGACGATAAACAGTAAGATACTATCGCGAAAGAAAACTTCACCCTGCAGTTAATTTCGAATTCCTCTCTCTTATGATTATTCTTTGGTGGCTAGCTTACCTCAAATTTGTGAAAATTTATGGTTCCCGATGATAGTCGATGAAAATTATTCAACCAAGTTGTCAAATATATTTGTTTAATCCAATAATACTCAAAACAAAAGAATTCTTCGAGCACTTAGGTACTTTATTTAGAAATTTATCAGAACGCTGTAACTTCTCACGACCAACCTAACACCACACTAAAATCTAATCTTCACTAGCATGTAACATAGTGACTTTAGCCTTCATTATAATACTTAATAATAAAGTAATAATGTTTTGAAATTCCATAAAAATTAAATTTCACGTCTTTGGTCAGTGGTGTACACTCAAAAATATCAAGCGACTCCATATTCCACATTTTGCCTCAAACTAAGATTGCCCTCGCGCAAGGACCAAAAAGCCCAAGAAATTCTTAGCGTTCTAGTTCAACAGATTAAATTTACTTTCAAGTATTACGGAAAGCCGCTCGATCAGAACATTTGAACGATACTATCGAGAAAGAGAAATCCCAAGCCACGTCGTAAGCTCGAAATAAACAGAAACCGAGGAACACTAGATCAACGCATTCCACGATGATCCCACCGCCGCCCGAGGGTCCAACGGGGATTGTCCAGGGTGTAGATCACAGCGTCGGGACAGGAGGCAGGTTCATCGAATCATTGGCCGTTGGTTTTACGACGATGAACGTCGGACGTAAATCGTGGTCTTTATTGTGCCACGATTCTCTTTGCGCGGTCGCCGCGCTTTCGAAATTCTCTCGTCCCTCGAAAGAAGAATCCGCCTCTCTGGATCCTTGACCCCTGAGGGAGGTCTTAACCTTTTAGGTACGGTACTATGGTGGCTTTCGTGGATAGCACCAATTTGGACGGTACGACACCGTAATGACTTCCGTGGACATCATGATTTTAATAATTAATTAACACGTTTCGTGCCAAGACCTTTTTACCCGACATGATCTTTCAGGCCATTTGTTGTTTCGGCTAAAAATTGATGTATTGTCACACAATATGTCACTGCATCATCAATCCATAAGTAATTAGTTTGTTTAGACTAGTTATCACACCGTGTACCCATTTATGGTACCCGTGGCGCTGCGATCGATTCGATTGTAAAAGTCAGTTCGAAAACTTTTAATTAGTAAATAGAACTCATTATTTTCGAATTTGTTAAGTAAAAAACGAGGGAAATATAATGTTTAACAAAAGATACAGCAGATAGGTATACAAAAATAACATTGTTTGTTTAAAAGTCAACCATTGCATATAATTAATAATTATTGTATATATAACAAGTAAACAAATTTATGTGCATTGTTCTGTACTTCATTCTTTTAGTGAAAATATATTTTACAGAATTAAATTTGTTATGAAACGTATGTTTTCAGTGCATTAAATAAATATGTCTACGTGTACGGTACACATGGTCTGCAGATCAAGCTTAACGTGTACCACAAATGGTACACATGGCACGGAACGTGTTAATAAAGTTTTTCGATGCAGTTACTTGAAAATATATAAGGAAATTATAATTCATTTATTTAGAACTCTATTCTCACGTAATGTCGTAATGTGGAAATTACTACGAACGGTTTTTGTGCCACGCCAGAGGTACTTGCGGACGAGCGCGCCGTACCTAAAAGGTTAAACGCCTCCAAACAATCGTCGAATTCTTCAACATCACAGGAAATATTCCCTCCTCCCTTCATCCCTCTTTCGTCCCTTTTCTCTGTTTCTTCTCCGCTGCCTGGCGGAGAACCGAGAATCGGACCGCGTCGCTGTTTTACACCCAGGCTTGTACCTATTACCGACGACGTTGGGTGCGAATAACTCCTCCTCAAAGAGTCGCAGACAAGTAAAACAATTTCATCAGCCTCACAGCGTTATTTAAATATTGGGGAGGAAGACCAGGTTTCACCCCATGTTGTGTCTGTTGTAAGGAGTCCCTTTCTTGGGTCTGTGAAGTTGAAGTGTGCCATTGAACACAGCCAACGGGAGAGATCCGATTTCGCGGAGAATTGAAGAAGAATTCGCTTTTCTCTCTCTCTCTCTCTCACACACACACTCTCTCTCTCTCTCTGTCTCTTTTTGCAGAGTTCAGAGTTTCGTCGTGGCTCGTCGAAGAAGTTTTTCGACCGCGACCAAGCTAACGATCCAACAATTTATAAGCGATCAACGGTCGATTCGAGGTTGAAACGGGAGGCCGCGCTTTTTTTTAATTAACGCGGCTTTAATTAGCGGCAGAAATCGTCCCGTCGGTACCCCGCCGCAAATTGGACTGCCTCTCTTAAGTCAGTTCGCGGCAGGTAGCGAAAAGGGGGGCGAAGGACGAAGGGGAGGAACGCTTACGAAGAAGCAGAGGGCGTCGATGAAAATACATCATGGAGGTCGTGTGTGCTTCTTCCTTGTTTTGCGTTCCTTCCCCCCCATTTCCTCCCCCCACCCTGCCTGTGTTTTCAAATTGACGCCGTGCACGCGAACGAAGCCTTCTCTTCTCCGAGCGAACACGGCTCGCCACGACGTCGACGACGACGACGACGACGACGACGCCGGCTCGTGTGCGAGCAGCCGAGCAACGTCCATAATTAATGATAATTGTTCAACTAGCTTGATGGCTTTAATTAAAGGCAGTTCTGCAATTCCGCGAGGCGAGCTTACTCCTATTTTCTCGTCTCCTCCCTTTTCCCCCGCCTCGACATCCCCTGCACGCCCTTTTTTTTCCTTCTCAAAGTCTCGTTTCTTTTTCCCGCTGGACGCTGCGTTCTCTACGGCACAGTAAACAGTTTCGACGAGCCTACAATGGTGAATAAGAGTCGAAGACCAAAGACTGAACGAAATTAAAGTAACTGATTTATAAGGGATAGCATGATAAACAACATTTGCAATCTGTGCTAATGGATAAATATTGTTTTACCATAGTATCGATAAAAATGGATGTGCAAACAATATTTGCAGACCATGACACTATGATCTTAACACTTAGCCGATAGAATGGGAAGTTCTCCTATTTTTTCCTCAACGTAGCGCTGCAATTGATTCTATATGCTTTTATTATTACTTAGTCTTGAAATAGTATTATTCACAGTTCATGAAATGCATTTTCTATTTTTCCAAAATACAATTTTTAATAAATTCAACGCTAGCTCAGGACCAATTAGTAACAAAAGTAAATAGAATCAATGGCAGCGCTTTATAATATAAATACTATTGTTCACAGTTCATGAAATGCATTTTTTGCTTTTTCAAAGTACAATTTTTAATACATTCAAAGCTAGCTCAAGACCAGTTGATAACAAAAGTAAATGGAATCAATGGCAGAGCTTTATAGAATAAATAGCATTGTTCACAGTTCATCCAACGCATTTTCTGCTTTTCCAAAATACAATTTTTAATAAATTCAACGCTAGCTCAGGACGAATTAGTAACAAAAGTAAATAGAATCTATGGCAGTGCTTTATAATATAAATAGTATTATTCACAGTTCATGAAATGCATTTTCTGCTTTTCCAAAGTACAATTTTTAATAAATTCAAAGCTAGCTCAAAACCAACTAATAACAAAAGTAAATGGAATCAATGGCAGAGCTTTATAGAATAAATTAATAAAGTTCATCAAATGCATCTTCGGCTTTTCCAAATTACAATTTTTAATCAATTCAAACGCCAACTCAAAACCGACTAATAACAAAAGTGAACAGAATCAATGGCAAAGCTTTGTCGAGGAAAAAATGGGAGATGGTTCCATTTGGTTGGCCAAGTGTTAAACTTTTGTCCACTACCGTATCTGACGGAGAAATCGACGCACAGTGTTCCTTGAACCTGACGGATCGAAAACAAAAGGCGGGATCAATTATTGCCCCCTTCGTGTTGGCATAATGAATCGGGAATTCGCAGCGGTTTGATGGTTTCGGCGTGTAATTAGCCGCGGGACGCGAGAATTACCCCGTTAACGATTTCTTCGGAATCCTCGTTAGACGAAAGGGAGCACTCGTTATCCGAACGCCCTGTTATTTTCTGGCTTCGGGTTTTTATGCTCCCGTTTTGCTCCCGCCCTTTTACGCGGGCAGCTTTGTATATTTTTCTCTTTTTCGTAATTCCGAAACGGCCAGATCAAAAATTTGTTAACGAGGATCATTCTGCCGGTGAATCGATGCCTCATTAAGGTTACCGACGGGTCTCTTTAAGAGAGATTTGATTCCGATGAGATTCTCGATGGTTCGCGTGAATTCTAACCGGTTGCTGGCTAATTGTTTTATGCTTGCACGCATAATTAAAAGGAACGTAGAGCTTAGACCAATAATTTTGATGGCAGTAAGCAGAGATGGCAGAGACTTGGATAACCTAAGAAACTTTCAAATCTTTTTGCCTGACAAACAAAATACCACATAACTTGTATCCGATTGACCCGATCAACAAAATTTGCATTCTAGCGAACAATTACTCGTCTAATGTTCAATTTTTTGGTAATAGTATTATATCATTTAAAAATTAGGTTTCCAACCTATAATCAATCAATTTACTTTCATCAATATTCCATTAATTATTTTCTTTTATTCATTATACAAAGCGTAAACCTATTATGTTTCTTTCCTATTATACTGCCGCTCATAATATATTAACAAATGTAAAAATTCTGTATTTCTTTATAGATACACTAGTGGGTTCACCAACCCGTCAATAAATAAATAAATAATCGTTTCGTTATTTCGTCTAATACAGAAAGACTACAGATTTTGTGTACAAATTTCACGACTGAAATTAAAATTAAAAAGCCTCACATGTTTAGCAAGATTTCATAAGACTGTTGACTATCACTGTCGTCGATTTACGTTTATTAGCAGTCGTTGCAAATCGCTAATGAGAATCTGTTTCGTACGCAATACTGTTGGAAAATGAATTTAATATAACGGATTGTGTTCGTCAAAATACCTAAGTAACAGCAGTTTTATTAACAATGATTTCGCGGGAATAAATAGGCTATCTTCTCAACTAATGGCAAATCATATCCCATTAATAAGGCACTAATAACGAGAAGATCGATGTTTTTATAAGTGCAAGTAATCAAACAGAATATATTATAATTCTAAAATGGATCTAAATAGAAAATCGCTGCATCATTCGTATCTTAATAATTTCATGTTATTCGTATTCTTTTTCTGCAACCTTCCGGTGTCTTCCAAGCAACATGAAAATTCCACTTTGAAGTAGATCGATAACCTTCCAAATAGTCATGAATCAGATCCAAAATCCAACAGAATCACGAAAATTGAAAACCATCGATTCCTCTACCGAGTAGCTCAATTAATACTCGACAACGACCACATAGTTTCAAAATCGACCAAAATGGAAAGCGTCATCCATCCAAAGAACATCCGATTACCGGAGTTGGTTATGCAAAGAAGAAACGAACCAACCGGTGGTCCCTGGAACCAGCGACCGGGGGATGCGAGGGGAGGCAAGAAAAAGGAAGTTGGAAGGTTGTCCAAAAGTTGTCTAAAAGTCAAAACTTATCGTCTGCCTTTATTTTTCTTCCTCGCCCCCCTCCCGCGCTCCCCGGATTCCTCCCAGGAAAAGGAGGAACCCTTTTACGCTCACAGAGAGAGAGAAGCGCCGCGCCCGGCCCTGCCATGTGTTTCGTATGAATTTACATGACGTCCCGGCGTGTAGCTATGTCACTTTCCGGCTGTGTGCGTGCCGCGCGTACGTGCACGGCCGGCCAGCATGTGGGCAGAGATTCCCTGCAGCGGCAGATGTTGTTGGACCATCTCTTCCCGCGTGCCCCTTTTCGAGATACCAAACTCTCGCCATGATTATACCCTATCTGGCGAGGGCAGGGCCGTATCGTCTTGCCTGGCTCCGCGGCGCCTGGGCCCTACTCCGTTCGATGACGCAACGAGGCCCCTCTGGGGCATCCCTTCGAGCGCGAGAACGAAATCTTCCCCCCGCCTCAATACCTTTTTTCTCTCCAGGTTCCTTTACCCTTTCTGGTCCGTTGCTATACACGCTGTCGACGAAGGCTCTGGCGGCGTGTACAGTTGGATGTATACTGTTATTGGGCCCGGTCATTAGGGACCCCCCGTGTGCGACCAAATTACGGTGAAATTTCGTGTCTATGGGGGGGGGAGGGGGGCAGCTGGGACGGTAGCGGTGGATTGTTTTATTATTAGGTGGGAGGTGGAACGATAATTCTCGTAGATCTCGCGTGGACTACTACTCCGACTCCGAAAGCGGAGATAAGTGGCGTTTTTGTCAGATAGCACCGTGTGTGTTCTGGTCTCCTTCGTTTTCGACGGTTTGCTCGGGGGATGGCTCCACGGGGCCAGGGCGTGGCCGCGGTGGTAGATTTGTGGGTCTGTTCGGGAAGAGTATCCCGAGTGATAAGTGGAACGAGATAATTCGGCGAGATCCCGGAGCCTCGCGGCACACGTATATCATTTTCTGTGACAGTGATGAATTTACCGGGGAAACTTTTTAACCGCTGATGGTTTGTAGACTTTACGTAACGGGGCCGTCGCGTATGGTTGCGCGTACACGAAAGGCGTACTTTCGAGGCTCGATAATTAAAAAAGATAATTCGTAAAGGGGTCGCGTATGTACACGTGCACGCGTATATCGAGCAGCTTGGAAATGCTTGCACGAGGAACGCGAGCGCGCGATCACACTTCACTGTGACATATTCTTACGTTCGAGCAATTCTCAAGAAAATTTCGTTTACCGATATCAGCGCACTCGAGAACTCGACACTTCCAACCGATTTTCCCGCCAAATCACCAGAAGGATCCTTACCAGGAACCGCCACTTAAGCAACATCGCACACTTCCGACCACCGAGCGTAGCACACCTGAAACAGACAGAGAAAAATGGCCGATCAGCACGGTTGCTCGAACCGAGAACAACGTGTTTCACTGTCTCGCTGAACACAGTGACAGGACGAGAGGAAGAGAGCAGAGAATTCGCGATTACCATTTTTCGCGTGAAACGGTGCTCGAACGAACTGCAACGAGTTCCTCGGATTACAAGTGTACCCGACACCGGGTGTCGGCCCGAAAAATGGCAGAGGGTAGGTGAGGGGAAAAAAAAAAGGACAGCAGCTCGTAAATACGCGAGAAGTTGGTCAACCGAGTGACTGTGAAACGGTATCGGCGCGATTTTTCGGTATTTTTCGACCGTACTTCCCACGAACCGTTTTATTTCTCTTTCTCTCTCTCTCTCTCTCTCTCTCCAGTTTTATCTCTCGCTCGCTGTTCCCTTTTTTCTTTTTTTTTTTTTTTACCCTCTCCGGTGGCTGTTTGCTCTATATCGAGCGAGCGATAATTCGGGCCCTCGTTTCGAGACACAGGAAATGAGCGTGCGGTTTCGACGGTGCGCTCCCGCTTAATAATAATTATTATTATTCCGCGGCGAGGTATCAATCATACGGATTTCGTGACTCGACCTCGCGAATCACGGGGACACGCCGGCATGTCCGGCGAAAAGTGGACGAGAAAAAGGGAACGCGAAAAAGGGGCCGTTCGTTTGCTCGCTCTTTCTCTCGTTCTGCGAAACGTCACGTCTTTTCTGGTGGACGTTAATGAACGTGGAGAAATGACAATGTCACGGAGAAATTACACGCTTGAAACCTCTCTCGCACCGTTATCGAACGAATATCGCTATTGAGTAAATTGGACGTGCACGGAGAACCGACATGCGAGGCGATCGCGTTCACGTTTCTTTTTTTTTTTTTTCGTGGAAAACACCTGGTATCTTTGGGGGAATTAACGTGCAGGTAAATCAACTACGGTTACTTAAGTGTCTCTGTTAGGTTTAACGGTTAAGGACGATTTTTAGACCATTATCAAATGTAGATTTCTTTTTCTAGTAATAGAATGGTAATGTATGAGATGTTTTATTCAAGTTGTTCTATCATCTTCTTTTGACGTGAATAAATCACTGATCATCAGTTTTGGATGGGATAACAATTCCTTTTTATTTTAACAGCATTTTCTTGAAGTGTCTCAATTCTTACATATGTAATCATAGATCATAATATAAAGACACACGTTTTATGATAGGGAAAATAATTTCTTTTAAATTCTCTCGAATCCCTCAATCTCAGAAGTCTTGCTCACCTAATGTTACTTTAATCTGCTAAATATGAAGTCAAAACAACACAAGAAACACAATACCTTCAACTAACCCAACTAATTTACGGTTGCCTTCAAGAAAATCCAACATTCAGAAGACACACATTTTACGAAAGAGGAGTATAGTTTCTCATAAGTTCTCTCAAACCCCTCAATCTCAGAACTCTTGCTCACCTAATGTTTACTTCAATCTGCTAAATCTGAAGTCAATGAACACCATGCTTCCGACTATCCCAACTAATTCACAGTTACTTTCAAGTAAATCCAACATTCAGAAGATACACATTTTATGAAAGGGAATATAATTTTTCTCTTAAATTCTCTGGAGCCCATCAAACTTAAAACTCTTGCTCGCTTAATGTTACTTTAATCTGCTAACTCTGAAGTCAAAACAACACAAGAAACACAATACCTTCAACTAACCCAACAAATTCAGAGTTACCCTCGACAGAATCCAACATTCAGAAGATACACATTTTCCGAAAGAGAATATAATTTCTCTTAAATTCTCTCAAACCCCTCAATCTCAGAACTCTTGCTCACCTAATGTTTACTTCAATCTGCTAAATCTGAAGTCAATGAACACCATGCTTCCGACTAACCCAACTAATTCACAGTTACTTTCAAGTAAATCCAACATTCAGAAGATACACATTTTATGAAAAGGAATATAATTTTTCTCTTAAATTCTTTGGAGCCCATCAAACTTAAAACTCTTGCTCACCTAATGTTACTTTAATTTGCTAAATCTAAAGTGAAAACAACACAAGAAACACTATACCTTCAACTAACCCAACAAATTCACAGTTACCCTCGACAGAATCCAACATTCAGGATACCCTGCAAACCCACCCAAACCACGAGAACCCCAGCCAAAGATGGCCAAAAAGAAGGAACCTTCTTTGGTATCAGCCGCAGTTTTCACGTCGGCAGCGAGATTCGTCTCGCACATCAGCCCGAACATTGTATAACCTCTTGTTCGCACGTGTGATGCGGAGGAGCCACAAAATGAATTCAAATTAGCAACACCGTCGCGTCCGGCAGGCACGATTCTATCTTTCGCATCGCGGCGGCATGGCAGCGTGCTGCAACAACGGCTTTTTTGTTGCAAATCGATCCCGGCCGAAAAGCCAATTTCATGCTCCGTTCAAGACGCGCTTCGGCTTCGCTCTTAGCGCATTACGTATTCTGGCCTGCCCCGCCTTCTCATATTATTGCTCAACTCTCCCCCTCTTTCTTCCTCCCTCTTTCCCTCTCTCTCTCTCTCTCTGACTCTCTGCCTCTCCCTGGCTCTCTCTCTGTCTTTCTGCTTTTTTCTTCGTTTCTTCCCTCTCTTCCTCGTTTTTTTTCTTCATTCCCAACTCCTTCAGCCTCTTCCCTCCCGAGCCGGTGTGTCCACGTCCTCCTCTTCTTTTTCTTCTTCGTCTTTCTCTTTTTCTTCTTCTTCTTCCTCTTCTTCCTCTTCGGCGTTAGGTTATCAGGCTCCACGGTAAACCGAGCGTTCATTATAATCGCATCAAGACGAGGAGGATGATGTCGACGGGGGAGGAGGGCAACGGGCCCCGGGAAAGGGCACTGGCCAGCGGATCCTTCGACGTAATTTTGTTCTACGACGTGCAACGACCCGGCTAATTTCGACCGGGCTACCTCCGCATCTCGTGAATCCCCGCGCGTTGCTCTCCATCGCGAGCCGCAGAACTTGCGGCGGTTGGGCTTTTGAAAATTATAACTCGTTGATCGAGCCGTGAACCGTGCTTGAAACGTTATCTTACAACGTACTACTTCCATTTGTCTATTCTCTTTCGTTTTTGGAAACCTTTAGCGTTAAACTTTAAACAGCATTACTTCTATTAACCCTTTGGACTTGGACTTTTTCTCGTCTAAAGCTTTCAGCAGCTTGGACTTTTGTTTGCTGTATCTGGCTGTATAATGTGTAATTCATTTCGAGGTAAAATTTGCATATACAATTTAAAAGCAAGAATTTACAATCGCTTGATCTTTAGTTCAGTATATTGTTAGTGTGCTTCTCAGGCACGCTACAATGCTAAACTTTGGCAGTGGTTGTGAGGAGTGCTTCGAGTGCGAAAGGGTTAAACGTTAAAAGTTACCTATTCGATTATGAGCACAGATACCGTGGACAGTTTCTAACGGAATGAGAAACTTCTTATTTTAGCAATTATGAAATATTATTCAATTTTAGTAACCGAAGGATGCAATACTGCTAAGTCCTGATTAATTCGAATAATAAATCCCGGGAGCTGATCGCATTATTCGAATTCTCGCCGTTCGAATACTTGAAATGCATCATAAAAATACATAATAAAAGCTTTATCTTACTAAAGGCATAAACATATTTATTGTTCTTTAAAATAGTTTAACACTATAGACTATATTTTTTGTGTCACTAACACATATTCTTCCACAATAATCAAATTTTTGTTCGCATTAAACGCGACCTAATACCACTTTACAATTCGTGCTACTTGAACTCACATTAATCGAGACCCATCTGCACTATTTTAGAACTTTCAATTATTCTTAGATTTTAACATTTACAAATGTTAAAATAAGAGATGCACGGTTTAGAATATCCATTCTTCTTTATTAAAGATTGAACATAAAATAATATAGATACTTTCTGTACAAGGATGACAAGGATGACAAGGGAAAAAACTGAAATATATCTTGTCTCTTTCGAGCCGCTCTTACTAATTCTTTTTCCAAGCAGCAGTCAATGCTGCCAATCCAATTTAAAATTATTCCATTCTTTCAGCCCCAAACATTTACAATTTACCATTTACCATTACGCAACCTTTAAAAGCTAAATCAAAAAAATATCACCGTCAAACGCGCGCGAATTGGAACGGAATCCACTAAAAAGTTCATTTCGAATTTCCACGAACAAACAAATACGCCTATCCGTGTTTACCTCCATCTTTCGAACAACAAAGATCGAGTAATGGATCGAGCGTAGGGTTGAAGTTTTGTTTGGGCCGGATCGAAGGCAGTTTTCCCGAATTCCAGCCGCGCCAACCCTTTACCTGCCCCACCCTTAGAATAAATATTACCACGACGGATCCGCCGCGTATTATATTATAATGGCGCGGGTATACTAATGGAGCTCACGTCGGAAGACGGACGGTTTCGTAGGTACACAGATGGTCCGCGGACTTTCACCCTTAACCCTTTCGCGCGGAAATTTTCTCGTGTCTAAGAACGAAGGGTGGGTCGCCTATTAATATTCCTTAGACAGCGAGCGTCCCGTGAGAAAACTCCCCGAGGGTGTTTTTCCTTCGCCTATTAGCATAAGGCGATGATCCTTTCGTTTCTCACGGATCCCTGTCCCGTTCACCGTCCCGATTAATGAATTCTGCCCGCCACGAACTCTGCTTTTAATTCTGCATCGATCAACGTTCATGCATACGTTGCGCGTTTCTCGCTTAACCCATTCGAGGCCGCGAATTTTTTCAAACATAGTCCCCAGGATCCAAATTTAAAAAAAATAAAAATAAATTAAAAAAGATTTTATTCAGAATTATTGAAAATTGTTCATCATTACTATTGCATTATAGTATCTCGAATGGGTTAACCCACGAAGGACGGAGCCGGGTCTGTTTTGACCCAGCTGTAAATGTTTTTATACCATTTATAGCAGGAGTCGGCAACCTATGACCCTCGCGGGTCACCGAGTGACCCATTTGATAATTTCAACTGACCCATTTTAGTTCCGAAAATAAAGTGTAATATGTAAAAATGAATTATAAAACATAAATTATTTTCTTAATAAAATATAGCTTATTATTTACTTAAATACTGTTTTAATACGAAAATATCTCTGACCCAAACGTCTATTTAATACTCACATTCTGGTTGATTTTGACCTGCGGCCAAAAAAGATTGCCGACACCTGATTTATAGGGTAGCGGATTTGATTTTCATTCGACTACGTTCATATGCATACAGTTGGTTGTATGTAAATTTCATACGTTGCAGTAAAAACCGCGAAATATTTATACACGATTACTATTTACATTCGATCATCAAGATCGTCTGAAATCTGTTCGGCATGCGATGATTAACTTTGTTTAGGAATTTTTCTTTGGGTTCCTTCACGAAGGAAGCATAATTCACGATACTTGGAAATATTTGATGGAGAATAGTATACCTTTTCTTTAATTGTACATCACGATTAGGTATTGTTGTGGTGTAATGGATAACCGATGAAATGTTAAGGGAAAAAGTCAGTGGCTAACTATAGTAATAAATTAAAAATATAAATACAAATTATATTTTATACACAAGCATGGGGACGAACGATATAAAACGAAGTACAAGAAGATAACGGTAACCAAATGATAATGATAATAAAAATAAAGAAAAGAGAACATGAGCACATTACACACAATCTATGAAATAAAAACAGGATAGTCTTATTTATTAATTTTCAACAATAACATTGCACTATGGTATTGCAAAGAAAGGGTTGTTTATTAATCGACAACGATTGACTTTTGTTGATAATTGATCAGTAATTGACTTCTACTTTTTACATTAAAAATAGGTAATAACGTTAAAATAAAAATTCCATGGTAAAGGGTTCCCGATAAATGTTATTCCAATTATTTCTTTTTACACGAATTTAACCGTTTAACAGCTAAATAGATAGAGGAAAGCGATTCGAATCAGAAAACTCATGATCCAAACAGTCAGATAGTTAACGGTTCTCGAAGCTCACCCCAGTCTAAGGTTTCAACCCTTGCTGTCGGCGAATTTTCATAAAATTCTCATAAATAAACGTGCTTATTTATGCACAATATTTATACGCCACGCATGACCTGAAACGCACGCAGCCCTCGTGGAATTTTAGATATAGGTATCGACCTATGTTGCCTCGAAAGGGGTGAATGGGAAGAATAGACGAAGGTACTACGACACACCTGTAAGCTATCAGCATTTTTCAGCATCGTTGTTCGAGAAAGGTTGATTCCGGTGCCTCGTGATCGTATTCTGTTTCAAAAACGGTCCCGCTTCGATGCAAATGTTGACGAAGGATGATGAGATCGAAGCTAATACATTCAGGCTCGTAAACTATTTAATTACTGAATAACTGATTTGTCACGTGAGAAATTGCCAAGCTAAGCTTTCTAACTGGGTTGTATAATCTGGGTTTATATAAATTCATATTTTTATAACGATTCACGGAACGATCGAATACTTTCTACTATTATTACAGCTTCTTATTTTATTGGAATATAATTGCAAATTATAAGTTATAGTAGGTAATAAAAATACCATGTAAAATTTAGAAAACGACTTTTATTGGAAAATATTGGGTTGTTCGGAAAGTAATTTCGTTTTTTTTTTTTGACACAGGGCTTAATTGCATTTTTTCGTAGCCAACCTCACACTTAAACGGCACGGTCGTTATATATTTTAATAGCACATATAGCAAGACTTGCTTGCGAAAAGTTTCGATTGATTCTACCCAGTAGTTTTTGATTGGTGCCCTATCAAATATGGAAAGTAAAAAACAACATTTTCAGCATATTTCACTTTTTTGCTATCGGAAAGGTAAAAGGTAAATTATTACTTGTTCCGGTATCTTCAAAATTTTTTAGACGGTAAAACCTTTACTTCAAATGAGGAGGTCAAAAATCACCTGGATCAGTTTCTTGCCAGGCAAAGAACAGCAATTTTATGAGCGTGGAATCTGCCACAAAGATAGCAAAAGGTATTCGACCAAACTAGACAATATATAATTCAAATAAAATATTTATTCGCTATAAGAAAATCGTCTTTGAGTTTCATAAAACAAAAAAAAAACGAAATTACTTTCCGAACAACCTAATACTTAATGGTCAGACGGTTCTTCAAATGCGTTCTATCCTTGATCAAAAATCACACTTTTCAGCTGATCTGCCCACGCATACCCGGCACAATGATCAGTCTTCATGAAAAAAACGTCCCATCCAAAAATTACCTTTCTCTTTCTCTCGTCTTTTTATCGTCCTATCTAACATTCTTCGATAAACAATTTTCTTTTCACATCGACGACAAGGAAGGGTGTATAAAACTAAGGGTCATTTTCAGCTGATTATTTTTCGACCAGGTGAAAGCTCAAAACTGATTTTCGTAAAAGACAATGATCAGTCTTCATGAAAAAAACGTCCCATCCAAAAATTACCTTTCTCTTTCTCTCGTCTTTTTATCGCCCTACCTAACATTCTTCGATAAACAATTTTCTTTTCGCATCGACGACAAGGAAGGGTGTATAAAAATAAAGGTCATTTCCAGCTGATTATTTTTCGACCAGATGAAAGCTCAAAAACTGATTTTCGTAAAGACAATGATCAGTCTTCATGAAAAAACGTCCTATCCAAAAATTATCTTTCTCTTTCTCTCGTCTTTTTATCGTCCTATCTAACATTCTTCGATAAACAATTTTCTTTTCGCATCGACAACAAGGAAGGGTGTATAAAAATAAGGGTCATTTCCAGCTGATTATTTTTCGACCAGATGAAAGCTCAAAACTGATTTTCGTAAAAGACAATGATCAGTATTCATGAAAAAAACGTCCCATCCAAAAATTACCTTTCTCTTTCTCTCGTCTTTTTATCGCCCTATCTAACATTCTTCGATAAACAATTTTCTTTTCACATCGACGACAAGGAAGGGTGTATAAAAATAAGGGTCATTTCCAGCTGATTATTTTTCGACCAGATGAAAGCTCAAAACTGATTTTCGTAAAAGACAATGATCAGTCTTCATGAAAAAAACGTCCCATCCAAAAATTACCTTTCTCTTTCTCTCGTCTTTTTATCGCCCTACCTAACATTCTTCGATAAACAATTTTCTTTTCACATCGACGATAAGGAAGGGTGTATAAAAATAAGGGTCATTTTCAGCTGATTATTTTTCAACCAGATGAAAGCTCAAAACTGATTTTCGTAAAAGACAATGATCAGTCTTCATGAAAAAAACGTCCCATCCAAAAATTACCTTTCTCTTTCTCTCGGCTTTTTATCGTCCTATCTAACATTCTTCGATAAACAATTTTCTTTTCGCATCGACGACAAGGAAGGGTGTATAAAAATAAGGGTCATTTCCAGCTGATTATTTTTCGACCAGATGAAAGCTCAAAGCTGATTTTCGTAAAAGACAATTCAAGGTAATTCAGAAACATACAACAATTCAAAGACATGCCAAAAAACTTATAGTAACCCAGAACTAAAGAATTCAAATACAGTATGATCTCTTCGCTGCAACGAAATGATTGATTTAAACGCATTAAAGATTAAATACTATTTCATTTCATCCATATTCAGTTTTCCTACGAACGAATGTTAATTCAGACACAAAAGTTCGGAGGGCCGAAGGGGTGCAGGAGAAGATGAACGAAAAGTCACGTAGAATTTCCCGAAGCCCTCCATCGGCTCGCGGCGTCGGGCGAAGAGGAAGAGGAAAGGAGAGTCAGTCCCCATCGTCGCGAGATCGACGAGCAAATACTTAAGGCGTAACCTCGTTACGCCGGCAGCCAGTGGAAAAGCGAGAAAAATCCACTCGACGACGCCGCTGGCGGCGGCGCGGAAAACTCGCTTCCGGCCGTTCGACGTCCCTTCGACCGGTTCGAATGCCAACGTAGGAGGGGGTGAGGAACGCGGGGTTGGTCGTGAGAAATGGCCCGCGAGACCTAACTTGAAAATCTTGGAAAATTTCGTCGCACTAGATAGGTAGGCCCTTTGACGAGCAGAACGATTCGAAAACCAACGTGGGAGGGGGTGGGGAACGCGGGGAGGGCCGTGAGAAATGGCCCGCGAGACCTAACCTAAAAATCGCGGAAAATTTCGTCGCGTTAGGTAGGTAGACCCTTTGACGAGCAGAACGGTTCGAATTCGCAGTCGAAGGTGAGAACTGATCGGTCGAACCGAGTTGCACGCGAAAGGGGCCATTTTTAGAGCGCGTTTGCCTATGTTTAGGTAAATATGGGACGGTGTTTGGTTAATAAAATTCATTAGGAGACAGCAAAGGGACTTACAGTAGCGGACAAAAGTTTAAGACGAGAGGACAATGTAGAACATAATTTTATTGTCTGTTTCTTTTACTTTTATTGTTATTACGGTAAAACTCTATTTATTGTCTGGCACAGAATGAAAATTTTATTCATCATGCCATTCCGTATAAATTAGCGTTTAATTTTGTTCACCTTTTGGTTTTAAACTTTTGTCTGTTAATGTATGTAGAAATTTATTTTTATATAAAAAGGTGCACTGGTTGCTGCGATGTTTCCTAATTAATTTGCATACATTTTAAGTGCATTTTACGTATCTGAAGATCTTCAGTCTGTATGGTAATTGAAGACACTTTTTCGTTTACACGAGAGAAGTTTCTAGTGTATGCATTATGACAGTTTGTGTGTTTAATTTATTGAACTGGCAAAATTCATCTGTTTTAAGCTGAATGTTATAATTTCGCATGGAAGCTGTTTCTATTGTGTTACACAAAGTGTATCAATTGAAATGGTTGAGTTATGGATTGCAGTTCAGTGGAATTCTTGTAACCACAAGATATTTTTTCGCAGATCTTTTAATACTTTTTCATGGCGATCGCAAAACTTTATATTTTAGAAAACGACCAATGTAAAGGGAAAATTTGAACAGAAGATGATTAAACGACGCAATGATAGAACGCGTATAAAGAAAGCAAATACAAAATGACGTCAGAGAGACAAAAGAGGTGTAGGAACGCTAAAAGATCGACAAACAGAAGGGAACGATGTAAACGGGACTGAATCCCATTGTAAGCCGCGAGTTCCTACGAAGTGCTAGGCATTATATGCTCCGACTTTCGCTAATTACGCCAATTTGCGCTAAAATAGTCTAAGTAAAGAGATAAACGGATGGCCCTGCGTCTGGAGTAATTACCTAATTCGGCCATGCGTAATTACCAGCGATTAGAGTGTCGCTTTCGAGGCATTTCTCAGGCAGCTGCAGGTGATATGGATATCGTCGCAGATGCTTGAACCGAGTATATTTCCCGCGATCTTCAGCGTTAACCTCTGCACGAGTCAATTTGATCTAAACTCTCTACGTGCAAGTTACTCAGAAGTCAAAACGATCGATTAAATGCCTATACTAAAATAATGAACAGATGAAAATGAGAGATTGTACTTAAACACTAAAGAAAGTTTTCTGGTCACAATTTACTCAGTACACCTCACACATATCGAACGAATTATGTATTTGATCGGTAACTTTCGTTGCTATCCGAATTTCAGGATTGATTAAATACCAACAATAAAATAAAGAACGGATGAGTATGAGAGAATGTACTTCAAACAGAGATTTCTGATCACAATTTACTCAGTACACCTCACACATATCGAACGAATTATGTATTTGATCGGTAACTTTCGCTGCTATTCGAATTTCAAACGCTACTTCGCGCTTCAGGTACACAAGACTTCTCAAGTTCGACGCAACCACTTTATCAATCATTCGCACAGAATCAGGCTTCGTCCATTCCATCCGCCTTCAATTTACACGCGAAGCGTGTACGAAAGTGCGTACGGGTTTCGCGATCGAAAAATTTCGTAGAACGATTTGTTCCCGCGGCGGGGGCGGCCGACAAGAGAGGCTTAGAATAAATCCAGTAAGAAAAAGGCTGCTGCTGCGTGGGTCCACGGCTAGAAATATTCGGCGCTCGCTTTGTGCGGGGCCGCGGCACGGGACGGCCCTAAAACGAGTACGAGGAAAGAGAGACAGACAGAGAGAAGAGAGAGAGACAGAGAGAGAGTGAGAGAGACAAACAGAGAGAAAGATAGATAAATAGAAAGGAAGGCAAAGAGAGAGAGAGATAAATAGAGAGAGAGAGAGAGAGAGGAAGGCAAAGAAAGAGAGAGGAAGGTAAAGAGAGAGAGCGGAAGGCAAAGAGAGAGAGATAAATAGAGAGAGGGGAAGGCTAAGAGAGAGATAAATAGAGAGAGGAAGGCAAAGAAAGAGAGATAAATAGAGGGAGAGGAAGGCAAAGAAAGAGAGATAAATAGAGAGAGGGGAAGGCAAAGAGAGAGATAAATAGAGGGAGAGGAAGGCAAAGAACGAGAGATCAATAGAGAGAGAGGAAGGCAAAGAAAGAGAGAGAGATAAATAGAGGGAGAGGAAGGCAAAGAAAGAGAGATAAATAGAGAGAGAGAGAGAGAGAGAGAGAGAGAGAGAGAGAGAGCGAGCGACGACTCGATCGGAAAAGGACGAAAAGCAAACCGTCGAAGAAAGCTGGACCCAACCAAGGGGACCGTGGAGAGCAAAAGAGCAAAAGAGAGGAAGAGAGAGAAGGAGAGGGTAAAAGGAGAGGCGAACGAACCACGCGGGCCAGGCCACGTTACAGCAGCCACGACTGAAGATATCAATCAACGGGCGCATTGTGCTCAGGGATAATTTGACGCGCGGCTGAAAGGGCCAGATCTCAAATTCCACGATCGGATAATGGCCCCTATAAGGCCCCGAGGAGGCAGCAGGAACGAACCTCTCTGGGGTATCTACCGAACCGCAGCTTGTACACGGGGGACGTCGTTTCGTAGGCGCGCGCGCGCTCGATTGTCTTCCTTCGGGGGCCCTCCTAAGCCTTTATTTTCGCTCCGAGACACATTGTCCCGCTTCTCGGAACGCATTACTCAGAAGACCGCGTAACGAATCGATGGCGTAGATTTCATTCACGACGATACCTGATACCATCGCTCCTCCGCTGCTGTTCCGGATTGAGTGCTCGGTTCCTAGTGACTTTTAAATCCTCCGTCAGGCCACCGGGTAAAGAAGCGGTCCGCCGCGATTTCACGTTCGCAGCCGAGCTCGGGCGCGAATTAACGATTTCACGGGGAGTTTCGTTGGAGGCAGGCGTGATTCGAGTATCCGCGGGGAAAGAAGCGGAAATCTTGATGCACGCGGGTTCGACGTTAATGAAGCGTGAGGCTGCTTGTGGTGAATCGTTTTCAGAACGTTAAGAAACTTTGAGTTACACTCGACCAAGCGATTCACGATAGTGGACAATGTAAATTTCTTAACACCATAATGGCCGCGCACGTGCACGCGGTTAAACCTCGCCAGGGGCCGGCAATATTTTTGAAGAATTAACCCGTTAACACTTGAACTACCGACGATTACAGTGTACTTATTTTCATGGAACAGATCGAATTGAAAATTGCATGAAAAAATATTGAATACACAGAAAAGAAATCTTTATTTATACTTTCTGCAGAAAATCATGGTAAATTTTGGAAGCTTGGTAAAATGAATTTATAAGGCATCAATCCGTCATTTTGACTGCTCTGGTGGTTCCAGTGTTAAAAACCAATGTTAGATCAATCTAACATTTCATTTGTAATTATTTTTCAATTAATTCACATTCCTAAATTTTACTGTGATTACGAAAATAAATCCTACAGGTTACAACGTGAAGAAATAAAATTCTATAAATTGAATGAGAAAACCTGGAAATAAAAAGTAGTAACGCAATGTCGATCCTTAATGGGTTAATTAAAAGAAACTTTATCTAAATTCATGAAATTCAAATTCAAAATATGCGAGTATACGCATTTTTAACAAAAGGAAGTTATTTTTAATAACAATCAGAATAAAGTGATAAAAAAGTATAATTGGCCACTAACAGTTGTTAGGTGTAACAGCGGCCATTAACATTAGGTTTACGTCAATTTGACGGGTTTCAGGCTTCATGAGTATAATTTGCAAAAACAATTACTATTATTCCTAATAATTGTTGTCGACTTTTATCGATGGACTGATACGATAATCTATTTCCCTCTCAACTCTGGAGTTTCAAATTCTGTATGACGTATGCTTATTTCTTACGATATGTATATTAGAAATAGATGCACAAGAAATGTCCGTAAATCTAGTGTTAAGGTGTTAACGTCGCTCTTCATTGTTCTACGTTTGGAGTGAATCGGGGAAAAGATAATTTTTTTCGTGAAGGAGACTACGCATTTTGATAGATTTTGATAAATTACCAGATCGCTTTTGACTTCTTTGCACGAGATTAGAACAACCCTGTCCGATGTATAAAGTTTCAACACCTACGACACTTTAAAAAGAAAACCTCACAGCTGGCAGCTTGACGTTCCATCATCCGAGTCGTGAACACAAAGGATTACGAAATTACTTCTTTCTGACCGTTCAGTGCTCATTCACTTTCATGTCGTCTGTACACGTTCACGTTTTAATACACATTTCTGTTCAGCGGTCATAAATCAACCATATTGAACCAGTTGAAATGTACTTCAAGCTATACTCCCCTTAACATCAGGCACCGTTGAACACCGATTTTATGGGGAACTAGATCTTGAGACAGTAATTGTGCTATTAAATTGAGGAATAATAATATATTCTTTGATTAATATTTTGTATAATTTTAGATTGATAAATCATGAAACACGTTAGAGAAGCAATTTTATGTTATTATACGCTAACATATGGCACATCATAATGAACGTGTTAAAGCAAGAAAATGATAAATGTGGTCTTAGCATTCATTTTTACTACAATCCTTTAATAACAGGCTATATAAAGTCAAGATACAAAAACACATTACATATCTTTCCATTTATATAAACAAGGAAAACCCGATTGCTGTCGTTTATTAATACAATAGAACTTCTTATATATAAACTAATACAGTGATAAAGATTTTCAGATAACAAGAATTTTCGAATAATAGAACAATTACTTTCTTTCCTGAATATTAAGAAAATTAATAGTTTATTTACATATTTGTGTATCCCATATCTCTTTCACTGTTTAATCCTATTATCTTTTAAGATAAAGGACTATTATTAGATGACACACTGATAATAGAATATTTGTGTAGAATATTCAGAAAATGGGTATTCACATAAGCGGGGTCCCACTGTATCACAATTGCAATCAAAAGCTTGGTTCTCTGTAAAATTTCTGTCTATTAATACCCAGTGTCGAAAATGTTAACGATAAAATGTTTCACGCATCGATCAACAAAGAACAGATTTCCATAGACGAACCAATTTAACTGATTCATTGGTTTTGAAATAACACGTCACTATAAACCAATTCAATTCTACTGTTTCTACGATTTTAACACTAGATTTACGAACATTTCTCGTTAACTATTTCCAATATTCATATATTAAAAAATAGGTATACACCAACAAAAATTTGAAATTGCAGAACATCGAGGGAAATAGATTCGGGTATATTTGTATCACTCCATCGATAAAACTCAGCAAAAATTACTAGGAATAGTAATTATTTTTGCAAATTTTACTCATGAAATCCAAAACCTGTCAAATTGACGAATCTATAAATCTCGTGTTAAATATCGAGTCGAATGATAAAATTCATGAATCTCAATTGATTAATTTTTAACATTCGGCTCTGAATGTTTGTCGAAGACAGAGAGTCAATTTTAGTAAAACTAGTGTTAAATCTAATCGACTGATAAAATTCATGAATCTCAATTGATTAATTTTTAACATTCGGCTCTGAATGTTTTTCGATGAAGAGGAGTCAATTTTAGTAAAACTAGTGTTAAATTTATTCGAATGATAAAATTCATGAATATCAATTGATTAATTTTTAACATTCGGCTCTGAATATTTTTCGATGACAGAGATTCAATTTTAGTAAATCTAATGTTAAATCTAGTCGACTGATAAAATTCATGAATATCAATTGATTAATTTTTAATATTCGGCTCTGAATGTTTGTCTATGACGGGGAGTCAATTTTAATAAATCTAGTCGAATGATAAACTTCATGAATCTCAATTGATTAATTTTTAACATTCGGCTCTGAACGTTTGTTGAAGACGAGAAGTCAATTTTAGTAAATCTAGTATTAAACTTCCGTTTACTACATCAGGGCGTCCAGCTTGTCGCGCGTCCGACGGCTAGCGTCTCGTCCGATCAAACACTCGAGTCTAACCCGTTCGCTCGTAAACGCTCCAAAACAGCTCGCGTCCCCGCGAAAAAATCGAGCGACTCGAGTTATCGAGCAAGATTGATATACCCGCGTCGCGTTTCGAGGCGATGCTCGAGCGATTTCGAAACGATCTATCCTAGACGCGATGAATTATACCGGCTGCTTGCTGCTGTTCTGTGTCCCGGCAACGAGGAACGATAAAAAAAATGAAAAAAGAAGAAAAATAAAAAAGTTACGCTACGAGGCTGTTGCGTATGCTGGCGTCGCGACGGCTTGAATTATGGCGGCGATATCCGTCTCTAACGACTTGATCGCGTGTGATTAATACTCCTCTTGATAGTTCCCTCAAACATGACCGATCCTAGGCTGCATGCCTTGGACGTCCTTTACTTATTTATTTATTTATTTATTTATTTGGTATACAGGTTAAAACCTTTAATATACATACGGTAGCTGATAAAAGTTTACGACCAAAAAGTCAACGAAATTAAACTAACTAAATTATTTAGTATACGAGTTAAACCCTTTGATATACAAATACAGTAGCGGGCAATAGTTTCACACGGCTGTATTTTCGATAAGAAATAGAGTAGTTTAGCATTGTCGTTTTCTGTATAATTGATGGAACTGGGATACAGTAAACTTTCAGGGAATTAAAGTAGAAAGATTGTAATTAGGATTTTTTTGGGTATAAATTTAGGATACTTTACTTGCAGTAGCGGACAATAGTTTCACACGGCGGTATTTTCGATAAGAAATGGAGTAGTTAGCATTGTCGTTTTCTGTATAATTGATGGAACTGGGATACAGTAAAATTTCAGGGAATTAAAGTAGAAAGATTGTAATTAGGATCTTTTTGGATATAAATTTAGGGTACTTTACTTGCAGTAGCGGACAAACGTTTAAGACTGACGAGTCAACGAAATTGAACTAACTAATTTTTAAGGAACAGCATGATAAACAAAATCTGCGTTCTGTGCTAATCAATAAATAGTGTTCCACCATAATAACAATAAAGATGAATGTATAGACAATATTTGCAGACCATAAAACTATGTTCTACAACTGTCCTCTCGTTTTAAACTTCTCGTTTTAAACTTTAGAAGTTACAACTTAGAAATCACAAATGAGCAATTAGAAGATTAGAAATTAGTTGTAGGAGATGAAGTACTTTATGCCGTTGAAGCAATTGAAGGACGAAAAAATATTCACTTTCTTACAAGTGTTATTTCCCACTGATAATTCCGCGACTAATAGAATTTTGTTCGCCAAACAACGTACGATGATTTTCTCGTGAGAGTAAGAAGCAATTTCAAATAGATGCAAGTGTCCTTTCCGTGAAATCGAATCGCGAAAAATAATAATAATTATTATTATCATTTACATGTTAACTGACATGTTGTATTTTGTGTGCATTGACAGTAATAGTACAGTGATATAAAAACGAAGCAGCAACAAAAATATGATGTGAATATTCACGAAAAATGTAAATCGCTCGATGATCCGTTTAGGATGCGACATTCACGCTGGGCCATACGAAAATTTATCTTAAGGCTATGTGAAAGGCTAGGTGTAGATAAAGTGACAGGTTAGATAGTTCTGTCTTCTGACCAGTAGCCACGCAAATTGTGGTTAAAACGGACTAATGGTGTTTCTATCAGATCTTGATTTTAGTATCGAACGTGGTTCTAATTTGTGAGAACGAGGATAGCTATTGGTATTACAATAGTGAGCAGTTGCTGGAAAACTTGTAAAAGATGGGGTTGAAATTATTATAAGAGATACGAGTGCTTTTTCTACATTGTTGGAAAAAAAATCTCTATCGCATCTTCAAGCATTGTATCACGTATCTAAACTTTGTTTTGTTAAGCAATTTGAAGGCAACGAAAAGTTTGATATTCATTTTCATGGAATAGATAGTGAATAGTTGTTATCGTGGAGTTCACAAAATTATATAAGAAAATTTAAATTTTTCAAAGTGTTGTTAATATGTTGAGGTGCAATTGCATTCACAAAAGTTAACAATTTCCTTTTATTAATTTTTGCAACGAAATAAATTAAAGAAGTATCTTACTCGTGATTAAAATATAACAACTAGTTTTTGAAGTTTGCTCAGAAAATCGTGACCTACGACCAACCGTTTCAACATGAACGGTATTCTAATTCCAAACTGAATAATCTCAACATTTTAAAATTGATCAACCAACACGTTTCCCAGACCGCACAAACTCTGATCAGATCACTGACTTCAAAATCCCTCGAAATCATCCTTAAATCGGAATCGTTTCGAACTAGACAAAACGCACTTCCAAGCCCCGACAAGACACCAACATTTAAAATCTCTCTAACAAACTTCGTCTCCGCCGCACCGAACTTAAGCCTTCAAATAGAACACATTGTTTCTCAACTCCGCGAAACTAATTCCCTCTCCAACTTAACTAAGCGCAAGCTACTTAAACTTAGAAACTGTTACTTCGTCCCAATTTCCCGAACACCGTCGAACCCGATGCCGTCGCAAGCCGGGCCCGTACCTGTGAGCTCAAAACCGGCCGAAAAAATCTGAGAATCACCGAACAGGTAGATACTAGCACGCGTCGCGTAATACCTGACGCCAAAGAGAGATTTTCCGTGGAGGAAGCAGCCGGAAGCTGAATGAAGCACTTGACTCGTCGATTCTGTCGAACGCAGGATTAAGAGGCCTCGAAAACGAGACGCGGGGCCGAGTCGCTATTTTTCGACGACACAATACGACCCCGGGGGCGCGGTTACCTGAACACGTGCTCCTCTTTCCGTTTGAAACGCGAGGAAATTTTTCAGGACACGCGAGACACACACCGCTCCACAGGTGGACTCTCTTTCTCTCGCTCCTCTCTCGAAGCTGCAGATTTGCGGTCAGCCTGTTTGCCTAACAGGTGGACGGATCCTAGTCCCGTGGACGATCGTCCGGGAAACTGTTTGCCCTGCCTGACGTCCCAGGAACGTCAGGCCTGAACTCCTTCGGGAGGTTCGAACTTTGTTGGCGGGGACGAGGGCGGTTAGGTTCGAACAAATTTACCCAGTTCTTGGACGACGAAGTTGGGATACGAGCAATTTCGTGCTGCTGGACGCTGGACGAAAGATGTCGCTCAGGAGGGTCGCAACGCTTTAGTTAATGGCATCTTTGGGACTCGAGTTTGAAGACCAATTTGCTGTGCAGTTTGAACGAGTATAGCTACCGAGGATGCGACCTTTAGAGCTAACTTGTTTCAGTGGAGTGTATAGATTCGATGAGGGGACCGAGTGAATGGACCGAGCTCTCCTTCGAGGATGTGGTTCCGAGGGATTCTGGTCGTATAGACAAGTTTCACGTGGAAATTGTTTGACTAAAGTCTCTGACGAGAATTTGACTATCGAAGTCAACCGGTTTTGTAGGGCGTAAAACGTTACGCGACCAAAGTGAGAGATTATAGGTGGTTGAAATGAACTTTGAAGTAGCGAACAAGAGTATGGAACACAGATCTTCCAATTCGACATCCTAATTGATCCTGAGTTATTTGATGCAGTCCCATAAATCTCGATCAAAACGGAAGATTGTTCACCTTCGAACTTCTCACTTGCGAAACGCATCACCGGTGTAAAATCGAAAAATCGCGTAACTTTGAGTGTTACCGTATAACACTTGCTAATGGCTTGTTTAAATGTTCACTTCACCGCAGAGAAGCGTTAGGACGCGATGTTGTGGAATTGAATAAAGGAAGCTTCTTCGGGTACAACAGGACAAAGTTCAGGGGACAAGAGTTCGAACACCAGATTCGACGTGATCGAGCAGCAAAAATCTCTGCTACGGTTTTCATCGGCTTTATTGACGAATGTTGACTCTTACCTCACTTGTTCATCGTTGACTTATGACGATCTCGCTGGCATAAGTGCCGTCGGCTGCTAACATGTCCGTAAAACGTAACGTTCTCTTCTTGTACTCGTCGGGTGTCTTCCCGCTCGTACAAGTTCACCCCTCACTATTTTTCAATTTCCTTCCGGAAATTCTGTCACACATTTTCGTTTTCTTTACCCTTTCGCTTCATTCGTTTCGATCGTTTCCGCGTACACTTCCGCGCACTCGCAGCGATGGTTCGACAGCGACGACGACCTGATCGAAGCGACTTCGATGCTCATTACGTAACGATCGAGCAGAGCACCACATGCCTGACGGGCAAACGAAGGGAACTCTAAGTAGTTACGAGGGCGTAATTGCGACCGTCGATGCGTCGCTCGTGCGAGAGCAACGGGAACTCGTGAACTCTCGACGATTTTCACAATTTTTCGCAAAAGCGAAGGTACCCGCGGGGCGATCGTTGGGCCGTAGATCGCGTTCACGCGAGCATTTCGGAGCACCACGTGGCTCGACGCGATGTCGCACAAACCGCCCTTCTCACTGCATTCGAGACCGTTTCACTCGTCGACGATCGATCGAAGCGAAAAAACCGGCAACAAAATTCTTCGGCCCGGAGTAGCTGCTTCGAAACGATCTTCCGGATGTTGAGGCAACTTCTCGGTATCCAAGTGTCTCCCGGAATTCTGTACGATTTTAAATACTCCCGCGGCGTTCGTTTCCGGTGATTTCGATCACGATTATCGTCTACCGGCCAAGATCTTTCCAAACATCTGTTAGCCTCTGGTCTGACCGTCGAACGATTCCCCTGTTTCCTCGAAGGCTTCGGTTCTGTCACCGACTGAAGCGAACCTCGTAGCGAAGGTTCGCGGAAACAGGCGACTTCGAGTGTCCCAGTTGGAAATTTCGCTCGTCTCCGTGCACATATGGGCAAGTTCTCTCAGCACAAGGTGCAATTTTCGATGCAAATTCTTCTCGACCGTTGGCAAACGATCGCGTCGCGTTCTCCGAAGACTTATGGTCCACGATGATTATAGGCGATCAGACAAATCCATCTCGGAAGCGGTACCCCGGCCCTCCAGATGCTGATTATTGCGTCGCGTCCAGGAAGGGACGGCAATGGGAGAAGTAACAGTAGTGGATGAAGAGACTGCCCAGGAAGGTTCACACTGCCCGGCGGTCTGATCGCTGACGACTGAACGCCGTGGTAGCGTTTCGCCGCGTAGTAAGCCGGCTCTCACCCCGCCATCGGCCTCTCTTTCTCTGCCTCTCCACGAGGAGCGAGCGAGAGAGACGAGTGATCGAAAGAAGCGAAGAAAGAGAGAGGGTTGGTGAAAGAGAGGAAGAGAGAGAGGGCGAGGGAGGGAGCGGGTGCGAGCGAGAGGAAGATACCCGTCCCTTCCGATCCACTCTAACGTTCTGCGCGTCCTGAGAGCAGCATGCCCCCGTCCTCGTACTCGCTCCGTTCTCTGCATTCACCCCCACCATCGCCTATACGCTTTTCCCCCACCACGGCGTCGCGGTTCCCCCACCGGCGCGCGGCCATCCCCACCACCGTGAGGCGAAAGTTCCCGCGATCACCGCTGGGCGGCACCAGCGTCCACGCTCTCGAGCGGGACACCGTTCGAGCGTGGCGGGCAACAAAGGTCCCGTCGGACAGCGCCGTTATGTGGGAGAGAACGCGCTCCACTGGTTGGTGGAAGGGGAGTGGTAACTACGGGGGTGAGTCGCTGACTTCCCCTCTCGTCGTGCTGCCGCTTGTTTCCCCTCCAACTTTATCGCTCCTCCTCCACCCCCACCGGCACGACACGTGCTCTCCGTTCCGCTCTGCCCCGTGCGGACGCGGCTGCTCTCGTCCTTGTTGCCGTTCGTTGCGCGCCAGAGTCTCCTGGTAGGGGAGGGTGAAACGTGTCTAGTAGAGGGGATGCGCGAGAAATGTGTCGCGTGGTGGGGAGCAGAAGGACTTCGTAATGTATCCAGCACGCGTCACGCGCTCTCCACGCTGCGACTATACATTGGTGACGCGAAGGAAAGCGTCCGTGATTCTTGGAGGAAATTTTGAGGTGTTCGTAATAATTAGGTTATCGACAGTCGTGCTCGGTTTTGGGTAAATTCAGTCGATGTTGATTTGAACCTATTCTCGTCGTCTGAAAGGTGCGTCTGTTCATTTTGCTAGTGGAAGTTTCGATAAAATGAACGACGTATAGAGATAAGAGGAAGAGTGTTTTTGGAGTCGGTGAATTTGGAACTGTTGTAACTCGTCTTACAAATTTTCTTGTTATCGACTTTTATTATTTATGGGCCAGCTTTTATCGAGATTATGGTGAAAACTCAAAGGTAATCCGTCACGTAGAACCAGAGACTCGTGGTTTCGGGAATCGTTGGAAAACGTTCTCTTATCGTATCACGCTATCGTTGCCGGTGCACGTGTTTGTCACGCGGCTTATTTATAGCTAACAACGCGGTTATCACTTCTAGCTGCCAAGGTGTATACACACTGTGCGATGATAACGTACGACTGGTTGGCTTTGCTCTGACGAAATCAAACAGGTTCCGAACGGGGCAAACTTATGTGCACACCAAAAATAACCGCTTCGTGATCCCTCCGGGACGATTTCTGATCGACGACGCGATCCGCTCGGTCTATTCCCTTTAAATGCCGCCGCCGCCGTGTCCTACGTCTACGTGCAACAGCAGAAGCAGCAGCAGCATCGTAAATTCGAGGGGACAGTTCGGGTTTAATTCGCAGCAGTGCACACAGCACGACAGAAATAGTCCCTACGTCAAACATATGGTTCTCGATGAACATTTACAGCCGTAGGTACGTTCACCATCAAATCTAACTTCAAAGGTATCGCGAGCCAGTCGTTAGCCGACCGCTACTCCCGTCACTCGGCCACGTGATTCCGGGTACGCTCCAAATCGACCTAACCGCGTCCGCTAAACCGTTCGTTTCCTACGCCTCTATATCCATCCACAGCACTTCGAGGGTACATGACAGACATAATTATACGAACCAAAGAAACTTTGAACGATCATCTTGAGCGCAACGAGCCATCCAAACGTGTCTCCGCGCGAACTTCTGCTCCCCACGCAGCCTCCCGCGGTCCTGGCCGATCGCGAAAACGATAATCATCGTCGACGTCTCCCGTCAGATCGCCTAACTCAGCACGAGAAACGAACTCCACTGACCACTCCGAACGAACGTCACGTTAATTGTGCACACTTCTCCTCCTACTCCACGTAACAAGGCGTCGCGAGGTGAAATCACCAGGATCCGACTCTTCTCGTCCATACGCGAAGAGATCCGTACGTGACGAAGGTGTATACGACATAACGGGGGATACCGGCGCGTTTACTCGACACGAGAAGACAGTATCTCGAAAGAGGGTTGGCACGCGTTGAACTGGCTGTTGTCGAGCTCGATCGGTCTGCCCGGAGCAGGCGAGTTTCCCCTTCGCCACTTTCCTTGCTGCGCGATCCCTCCCCCACCCCTCCCGCTGCCATCGCGAAACTCGCTGCACGGACGATATACGCGTACGTGCTCCTCTCCCCTTCATCCCTTCCTAACCGCCGCCGCGACACACTCTGCGTGTGTCCCTCGTCTTCCTTCCCCGTCCGTGGACTCGCGAAATTCCGGAATTCCCCGCGTCCATGGCTCCACCTACCCCCTCGCGGAGCGCGAAATCTTTTTTTAAACTCCGCCTAGACGCGGGTCGAAGCGAGACGGAGCGACGAGGAGGAAAAAAACGGAGCAGGCGCGAGCCACCCGGCCTTTTTCCCACTTCTTCCCGCGGCGCGAACATGCCGCACTCCGAAACTCCGCCCCCTCGCTGGTGGATCCCCCAGCAGCGCTTTTCCGCCGCCACGGATTTTCCGGGGAAACATGGCTCTCACTCCTCCATGCACAGGCGGGAGAACCAGCCGCCACCAGTTGGCGTTGTTTCGACACTCTGCTGACATCTAACGGTGGACCGTATGTCGTTAAGGGATCGTTTGGGGTGGTGGGGGATTTTTGTTCCCTAGGCGATGCATATGCACTATGTTGACTGTGTTCTGTTTAAGGGTTACCTGATATTATCGACGTTTTCGGAAAATAGTAAGAAATAATGAGGAAGGTATGTTATACAGTTTGGTTGAGTTATGTCAAGATGTTTGGACGGTTATTTCATAGAATTCTGTCGATAACAAAATTGTTAAATTTGCTTGTTAGTACGTTAATATTATGAGAATCACGGTACTTCGTGAGTAGAATTGTAGGACAACTTGAGAAATTTTGAAGGTTACAAAAGCGTTTTCAAAATTTATTGCTATATCTGTAATCGGTAAGGAAGTGAGCTTCCCCGCTGTGGTTATCGATCGTATCTGACAAAGTCACTAGACTAAACTTCGGCGACATCTGTTGGCGAAACTGTCAGGATAAAACCTACCCCTAGTGCTTTACTAATTTTTTACGTGGAAATTTTACTAACTCAAAATCAATAGATTATGCAAAATAATTTACACTAACGATCAAACAAAATTGCTATATTTAATGCTTATGTTTTCTATAAATAATACTTGCTAAAATTTACGATTTAATAATTTCAAACCCCTCACTAAAAATGTTCACAAATAAGATCATGAAAATCTTATGTCTTAAATAATTATTTTTTGTACTAAATTTTACGATATGTTACATGTCAAGGATTAACACAAAGCATCACAGTGTGTATCGTTGCATCAACCTTGCCGAAGGGGTTGATGGTCCGCGTCGGTATAAATTCCTTACTTTCCCGCAATGACGATAAAGCAGGTGACTATTCTATGACATTTTCAACGGAATAGCTCTGTAATTCAGTGCAAACGAGACCCCTGATGGCGCACGTGGGTATAATTTCTTCCGATTGGTGTAGCTGAATTGCACCACAACAGATTCGCATCGTGCAAAATAATACCCGCGTAACGAAAAATAGTATGTATACATTGATAAAAAATTTTTCTTTTAATTTAGAATAGATAACTTTGTCACTTCACGTCAAAGATCTATATTAGATGTTCTAATTTACTTCTTCGTATATTAGCATGTGTAAGAACTCAGCGTTGAAACCTCAAAATCCTTAATAAAATCCTTTTTTCAATGAAATTCCAAGCAAATACGTTCCTTTTGAAGTCATTCAGAAGTTAAAATGACAAGTCTCCACTTTATTGAAGTAACTTAATCTCATTCTACTAATCTATGACCAGCACTGTTTGTTTTTCATCACTTTTCGTTTTATGCAATTAAAGATTCAATTGTTTTTAGAAGGCTAATTTTTCGAATATTCCTAAATAATCGATTTCATGGAATACTACACTAATGGTATTGAATACGAGTTCATATCTGAACATATATTGAAAAAGAATGGGAAAGAAATTTGTCTTGCTTTGAGAGCGTATAAGCGCGGTAAGTAGATTAAGACGGCTATAGTCAGACCACATGAGGTCAATAAGCACGGCAACGCAGTGTATCCGCACCGTGAATATGGACAAAGTGTTAGGTCTTGAAAAGCACATAAAATAAGAGGATAAGTCTAGTTTTTAATATTACAATAGCTTAACATATTTTTTAGTTTCTATAGAAAACCTTTGCCGTTTTTTACAACCCATAGTTCGCTAGTCGTAGCAGAAATAGGACCCAAGGAGTCATTACATTATAGCCCGTTTTTTCCTTGGTTTATGGTCAGTCACATTTGGTGTCAGAACCCTTAACTTTAGCCGTTAGAGTCTTTGTTTGCAGTTTCCATTCATGTCAAGGTACTCCTTAGGTTTATTATTCGCTATGGTCTTTTGGGAAAACCCTTCAACGTTACAGATCTTACCACTTCCACTCGAACATAACTAGCCAATAAGAAATTAGTAGATCGTTTTCCCTCACCTATAGTCAAATATTGTACGCCCACTCCGAGTTTTTGTAAATTATGAAGTGTCTTCGAAGAGACACTCTCGTCACAACTTTGAAACGGTTTACACCAAAAATAAAGCCTAGTAAGTCCGAAGTCGCAATCATTCATTTAGATACAGTCCACTCTAGCACTCTAGTTATACGCGTTGTTTAATCGTCGCTAACACTGCCGACGCTGCAACGCGCACATTACACAAAGTTTTGTCCAGTTTTTCGGGGTAAATACTCCACTGTGCGTTGTGTCAAGACACGTTCGACATACGACCTGCTGAAACGAAACGCTGTGTCGAGACACGTTCGACATAAGACCGCAAAGGGTTAATCCCCATTCTATTGGGTTGTCCGGAAAGTTCGTGCCGATTTTGAAGGAAGATTGCAGCACAGGGGATTTAAATTTTAGCATACATTTATTAAATTGTACAAGTGCCATTCCTTTGTACAACCTTTCTCCATCTGTTAGACAACTTCAAAATTCCATTCTTCCAGAATCTATCAGGTTTTTCAGAGAAAAACTATTCTACGTGACTTTTTATCTCGTCCAAGGAGTTGAAGTTTTATCTGTTAAGGGAATTTTGCAATGATCAGAAAAGGTACCATAAACAGCGTGTATCTTGTATACTGCTTTTATGGCGTTTTTGCCTTTCCACTGAAGGAAAAGTATTAAATGCCTAAAATGCGCTTCGTTTTCTTCCATATTCAAAAGCGTATAAAACTGACAAAAATTAACGTATCGTACCCAAATTTGGTTTCAAATATGCCTGAAGTATTGTCTTTTACAGCATGTACACATATTATTTGTTCTCAATCGTTCTAATATATTTAGTCCTGTCCTTATGCCACTTATCAAAAATCAGCACGAATTTGCCGGACTGCTCAATACATAAATTATTAGTCTCATTTGCATGTACAGTAGCGAACACAAGTTTAAGACCAAAGGGGGAAAGGAAATAAATAAATAAATTATTAATTTATTAATAAATTCAATGATCGAAAAAGGTACCATAAACAGCGCGTATCTTGTTTGCCACTTTCGTGGCATTTCTGCCTTTTCGGTGAAAGAAAAGTATTAAATGCCTAAAATGCGCTTTGTTTTCTTCAACATTCAAAGGCGTATAAAACTGACAAAAATTAACGTATCGTACCCAAATTTGGTTTCAAATATGCCCGAATTATTGCCATTTACAATACGAACACATATTATTTGTTCTCAATCGTTCTAATATATTTAGACCTGTCCTTATGCCACCTACCAAAAATCGGCACGAACATTCCCGACAACCCAATACGTCGATCTCGATCTCCTTCGACCAGTGTGCCAAGCTTCAAGCTTCTCGCCTCACCTCCCCGTTTTCTCGTTCTACGAGAGTTACGAGGCGCATCTGTCGACTGGCCGCGGAATTCGAGCGCAGAAATGCGCGGCATGCGCGCGCGCGCTCGCGGCCCTGTAACGCGCAAGTGACCACCGCCGGCACGGTGATAATTATGACGCTGGCTCCGATAAGGATCTGCTTGGTTTGTCGACGATAATTATGCGTGTGGGACCGACCGCCGTTGCCGCGGCCATTACCGTTCTGCGCGTTGTGTGTCTCTTTCTCTCGGGAGGGGAAGAAAAAAAGGAAAAGGGGCCAGGGCGACGCGTTTCCGGTTAAACGGAGGAATGTTCCCGCGCGACGATTAACGAACCGGCCGACAAAAGAGTCGCTCGAGTGACACAGAATTTTCGAAACGGGCTCCTCGAACGTGGGAATCCGCTGGTGGTAACCCTTTGACCCCGTTTGCATGTAACTGGAGTTCTGTTTGCTCGGCGGCAAAAAAAAAAAAAAGAGTTATGTTGATTCTAATTTCTGTTTTCTTTTTTTCACCGTTCATTGGAGAGTCTGCAGTCGACAGCTGTCGTGGTACGATGTGAATGGTATATTTGTGGGGCGTTTTTGTGGGTGTTATCGTTAATCATAAGTTGGGTTAATTAATGAGAAAAGAGTTTTGAAGAGATCGAGGGGGATTTCTGTTAGAGATATAATTGAATAATAAGTGAATGGATAAAAAATGTAACTTTATCGTTTATAAAATAAAGTTCAGTGATTATAATATAAATAGATGTATTTAAAATAATTTAATGATAACAACTTAAACGACTTTACGGCTTAGCAACTATTATGTTTAGAGTCACACTCTTTCTGCCTTCGCAGACAAACTCTTTTCGTTCTGCGCTCCCATTTCCCCTATTATATATTCTTCCAAACACTCGTTTTCTTTCTTTCTAATTGTCAATCTTTCTCACTCGATGCATTCAGTCACGTTCAACCAAAAATCCTCAGTCGCGACGTTTTCACAGGTGCTCATTTTTCGCGCCTTAGAAACACTCGAGTCCAAACATTCTACTCTTCACATTTTCCTAAACTTGCATCCACTCGATCGCATTCCTTCACTACTATAAGAAATTCTACTTTTATTTATTTAGTAGTGTAGATGATAGGTCTCAGGTGTGAGTAAAATAAAATGAAGTGCTTGGAATATGATAGTATATTTAAAATAGTTTAATAATAACAACATAAACGACTTTTCGACTTAGCAACTTCAACATTCTTACTTCTTTCACGGTGAAACTCTTTCTGCCACGTGCTCGCATTTCCCCCATTATATATTCTTCCAAACACTCGTTTCCTTTCTTTCGAATTGTCAATCTTTCTCACTCGATGCATTCAGTCACGTTCAACCAAAAATCCTCAGTTGCGACGTTTTCACAGGTGCTCATTTTTCGCGCCTTAGAAACACTCGAGTCCAAACATTTTACATTCACACGGCTATCGCTCAACTCGAGCAATGTTCACATTTTCCTAAACTCACATTCATTCGATTGCATTCCTACACTAGTTATAGCGTGGAACAATTTAATAGTCAAGAGGATAACAGAAAGAAGCTTCTTAAACAAAAGTTTCTAAAGACTCTACATCTCTAGTCTCTTCAGTGAACTCGCTACAAATTTTACCCTCACCTTCGCTAACCATTTAATCTGATCTCTAACACTCGCGTTTCTATTTCTAATAATCAATATTCCACTATAAATTGTTTAATATTCTAATACAATGGCGCAATGGTAAATCTATCAATCGGTACAATTACAAGAAGTTAATCACAGTAGTACGAAGATCCAAGTATTCGAGCAGAAATCCTCCTCGAGTCCAAACATTCTACGTTCACACGGCTATCGCTCAACTCAAGCACTGTTCACATTTTGCTAAACTCACGTCCATCCGATCGCATTCCTACACCAGCGTTAAATTAATTATCGGAAACGTTCTCGCAATGACGGATGGTGGGACGAAGAGGGTCGACGATGATCGACGGCAGGGGAAAGATGTAAGCCGCGCGCATTTACATCTTGATCAGCTAGGCGCATTCGTCAGCGTGCTCGGTTACCACGTAACGAGGCGTTTTTTTGCAACGCTCCTCGCTTTCGAGCGTGAAATTAGCAGCAATTTAGCGTTTCAGGGAACTGCTCCAGCGTTCCCTGTTCCCGGATAGCAATTATGCTCGCTGTGTAGGCGATCGAGGCCGGGGAGAACGGTATGCGTGCTGTTGTTGCAACACTTTTGAGGAAGCTTTCGTAGAGCAGGAGGTACGGATTACCGCGTGCAGTTTGAAACTCTGTATGAGTGTTTGGTGTGCAGTTCTTCTCACGTTACTGATAGGGTGGTTGCACACACGCAGGCATGCAAAAGTAACGTTGTGTGAACTTATTAATTGAGCAAGAAGGAGAATAAATGGACCTTTATGGTACCAATAAGTAAAGAACAAGCCGAGCAAATGTTGCACATATTTGGAAATAATCACAAAACACTATCAATACGTGTTTTGGCTGTGTAGCCGCGTTTTTGGTGTGTATCTGACTCATATTCGACTCGTCGGTAACATAAATGGACATTTATGCTGCCAATAAGTAGAAGACAAGACGAGAAAATGTTACACATATTTGGAAATAATGAGAAACACTATCAATATATGTTTTTACGGTATAGCTGTGGTGTCAGTGTGTATGTGGCTCATATTTGGCTCGTCGATATTATAAATGAACATTTATGCTGCCAATAAGTTGAAGACTTTCCGTTCAGGCCCCTTTTACGATTAAATAATGTTTCTGACATAGGTACACCTTACAATTTTTCAATATTACAAAACCGTAATTAAAATTTTTTTGAAGTTTTGACGTGTTAACACGTTCGTCGCCCAGCGTGATTCGGCTGAGTTTCTCGCTGGGCCTAAATCTGAGTGCATAGAAAATTGGGGTAAAAAAATATAAAAACAGCAAAAGTTTTAACTTTTTATTTTTATTTTATGTATTTTATATTTATATTTATTTATATTTATAATAAATATATATATTATACTTCAATACTTTTTCCATTGAATTCCTTTTAAGATTCCAACTCAACCGTTCGCGTACCAGAGGGTTTTCAAAAAACACGATCGAAAAACGCCAAGGAGCGTGATCGCGCTCTTGCGATCATGTGTTGAGAAAGGCCGAAGAGCGCGAAAGCGCTCCTTTAATTATGTGTCGAAATATTATTTGTTCTTTAAATTTTTCATATCTTTAATTTGTAACTTATTATTTTATGAAATACTGTTATTATATATATATTCTTATACTAGCTTATATATTCTTATATATTTATATATATATATTCTTATACTAGCTGATGGCGATGCGACGTACATTCGTCTAAAAGTTTGAGCGCATTTTGGCAAATTGTAAGTGCGCTGTCAGTTGTCTGTATCGGTCAAATGCACTGGGTTTTCTCGACAGGAAATCGGAAGAGCGCGAAAGCGGCTCGTGGTACGCAAACGGTAAAAATCCTGTTTAACTTTAAGAAAAAGAGCGTCACCCAAAACATGGGTGACGTGGCGACGAACGTGTTAAACGTGACTCCAAAACAAGTGCTATCATAATATCAAACGATGACGTTGCCGCTTCGACGCGCGCCCGCTCAGGATTACGCTTAGGCCGGACCACGGAAGCCGGGAACACTAATTCGAGGTAATGACAAGGGTTTAAAGGTACAATCCGCCGGCCGTGATTGGATGCCTACGGCGTTTCGTAATACCTGCAAGCCTGTCGGAGCTCGAGCCGACGTCCCGCCGCGGCGACGTCGCGTGGAATCGGCTGTGTAACAGGCGACGGATTACGCCGACGGCACCCGCCGCCGGACTTAATTGATTTCGTTTAAACGACCAAACGCGACGCTGATCCACGGAGAAGCTACGCCACTGCTCGCTTTTCAGCCGAACTCGACCGATCGTTTAGTCAGCTCGGGTTCGACCAATCATTCCGTGAGCTTTGGACGAGTTTTCGTAGGGATCACTTTGTTTGCGAGTTTGGACAATTGGATTGAGACTTGCGAGTATTAGACGGTACGAGAATTAGGAATATTCGATGGAAAGCGGAAAAAGGACCATTTTTCGGACCATTTTTTGGTATAGGATATATTTGAATCCATTAACTGCTACATTTTTTCCTTTCGAATTTTTCACGAGAAAATGCACGAAAAGGTGTACAACGATATAATTATATTCAAATTACGTTTTGTATTTTATACTTTTTAAAAAGTCCCAAATGGGAATTTATTGTGATACATTCATCTCTGGAAATTGTTATAAATTTTACTGTAATCATTACGATCTATTTTCTTCATATTAGGCACTTTTTAAATACAATTTTCAATTTGACTTCTTCTTCATAAATAAGTATACCTTAACCGTCGGTAGTAATAATGTTAAGATTGTCCTATATAAAATTACCTGTACAAAGGTACCTACCATTCAACAAAATTGTAAATTTTAATAGCAACGATATAAATATAATATAATATAATAAAGAAGAAATATATTTAAATTAGGACTATAATCACATAATTCTCTTTAATTAACGACTCTTATCTTCGTGTTATACAAAAGTGCAGATGTATAGAAGGATATAATTTGTAAAATAGCCTAAAGTCAGCTTCTTTTTAACACTTAGCCAACCGAATTGGGAGATCTCCCACTTTTTTCCTTGACAAAGCAGTGCCATTGATTCTACTTACTTTTGTTATTAGTTGGTCCTGAGCTGATATTGAATTTATTAAAAATTATATTTTGGAAAATTTATGAACAGCAGTAGTTCAAGACTAACTAATATCAAAAGCAAATAGAATCAATTGCAGCGCTCTGTTGAGGACAAAATGGGATTTTACATATTTTTGTTTCCTTATTGATTAATTATATTATTATTACTTATTCAGAATTCGTTTTAATCTTGTATGACAATTAAAGTATTTATGAAAGTTTTTGATTCAAATTCATTTGAATTTCACAATAGTTCCATCGCGTGGATAAGACGGGTCTCAAGTTTCGGCACGCGCGCTCCACCGCTCGTCCTTCACCGCGACAATCGAGGCAGCCCCGTTTGGCCTGACATTTTCCGAGGTTCCGAATAGTGCAAGGGGTTAAAAGAGAATGAAGAAAGTGAATGGGGATTTTTTAATTTTCTTTTAACACTATTCCTATCGGCACTTCACGTATACTTATCCCTATCGCGACGATCTCACGTAAAACAGACTACAAATTTTTCTCAGAAACTAAACAATGAAAAAAGAAGTGAATATTGAAAAATGCATTATAGGTTTATTTGAGGAAAAGTATAAAATTTAAAGGCGGTTCGATTACGTTGTATATGTGAAATTCTAATCGAAATTTTAACCTTTAATTTGATAAAGTCCGGCGTGACGGACACATTTTTAAAATAAATCCTGACAAGTTTTTATTTCATGTTCATCGATTTCTAATCGATTAAACGTTTATTTATACCATAAACAAATAGTAAAAACTTTTCCCAGCAGTGGGCTAATGTAGATTTAAAAAAAAAAATTCCAGGACTTTATGACATACCCCTAAAGCTACAAAATTGTCAAATTTATATATTTTGAATATTTTGATCGGTGCCAAATTAAGGATTAAAAACGGTCATTTGACCGGTCGTGGTAGGAATAGTGTTAAACAACGAAACAATGTTTACGGTCGTTCGAAGCGATAAATAATCCGTGGCACGATACCTCGCGACCGTTTCCTGAGTTGCAGCGTTCGTCGTTTTTGCCGCGATCGCTCCTCTCTCTCTCTCTCTATGCATCCGGTGTACGTCGCTGCAGAGGTCAGTCGTCAAATGTAAACCGTGAAATGAATTTATGCCGCGTGGCATGGAGAACCGGGCAATTTTATGATCCCTTCGGCGTACTCCATTGGCGATTATTTCGAGGAGTTTGTAAAGTGCAGCTGACACAGTTTTGCGTTCACCGGGTTCGTAGATCTTTGTTTGCAACGGATACGATGATCAAATTGATTGAGGATCTGAACCGGTTATGAATTTTCTTCTTTCCTTGTGTCCTCAATGATAGTACTCAATTATTATTACCAGTAGAACTACCGACAATTAAAGTGTCCTTATTTGCATAGAAGAGATGAAATTAAAAGTTACATGAAAAAAATAGCGAATATATAAGAAACAAATTTTTATTTTGTACCTTCTGAAGAAAATTATGGTGAATTTTGGAAGCTTTATTACAGTGAATTTATAAGGTTGCTATAAATAATCACCAATTGGTCATTTTGATTGTTCTGGTGGTTCTAGTGTTAAGTATAAACGTTATCGTCGGGAAACGAGAATTCTCGTTTTTCAACAGTAGAACTGTCGACGATTAAAGTGTACTTATTTGCAGGAAAGAAATCGAATCAAAAGTTATGTGAAACAATACTGAATACATAGAAAATTTTTATTTATATCTTCTGCGGAAAATTATGGTGAATTTTAGAAGCTTTTACACGGTGAATTTATGAGGTTCCTATAATACAAATAACCAACAATTGGTCGTTTTGATCGCTCTAATAGTTTTAGTATTAAGCGATTCCTCGATTTCAAGATTGAACTTTGTCTCATTTTATCTTTTCTAACTTTACCTTCAATTTTGTTTCCAATTTGGTTAAATTTCATCGTTAAGAAGCTAATAAATAATTTCATTTCAACAACAAATCCCTGATATAAAACTGACCATACGAAATTGGACAAATCGATACGAAAAGGAGATTACTTGTCTGTAAAAAGATCCCTAGGGGTAGTTACCGATCTTTTCTAAGAAACCCGCAAGAAAAGACACCAAAACGAAGAAACCAAACAGTTTGTCCACTTTCGAATCTTCCCCTTCTCATAAAACAGTACTTTTCACAACCTTCGCGTACAAAAATTGTGTTCGTCGAACCATTAATGAAGAAAAACTTCGTCAAAAAATCGACCTCGCACGCATCTTCCGAATTCAACGAAAGTCGCGTCGTCTCAACGAAAAACGATGAATAGAAAAGGTGAACGCATCATCTGTTCTCTCGCTTCCAGCTGTATCCCTAACCAGCCCCTAATTCGAAAAATCAAACTGCTGAAAGGATCGGTCACGCCTTGCGCGCCGTTTCTCTTCTTCTTTTTCCCTGCACCTCGAGAAGAATGTGGAGCGGGAAGGGAGCCGGTCTCTTCCCGTTTTTTGGATTATGGGATTTCGAGTGCTTCTCCCCGTGCACCTGTATCGCATGGGGTCCCTCCACAAACTTTCCACGGTTCGATTACACGGCGCGCGCGTTCGAGAACGCTTTCCAGATACCTGGACCCTCGAGGGCGCCTACCTGCGGGACCTGCCCCTGGGCAAGCCCGAGAAGTCGAGCCAATAGTTTGCCCCCGGCCTATTGTGCTTCTAACGATCCCGTTTACGGGGTAATTTCGAGAAGCAGTCGAGACAGACCACTGCATCTTTCGCGGGTAAAATCGTTCGCTTCGAAATTGAGAGGACCCGGGCAGGAGTTTGGAGTACAGGAGAGGGGTTGGAAACAGGCATCGTTGGTATCGATTCTGGAGTGCTTGACATTTCACGCTGAACGATACCGACAGAAATATAGGAGGATTTGGAATATTGTGTTAGGTTCGGGTTAGGTTCAGGTTATCAATATGTACTTTATCACAACACTTAATATAAGCGTATACAATGGTTCCAAAAAGTATTCGTACACTGTATTATAATGAAATTCATCTACCTCTGAAATTCTGATTCCAATGAAACTTTATGTGTGTACAGAGCATGGTGTGTCCTGGGTGGAGTAATGTTTTTGGCGGCAAAATATCTTTTAAGAGGGCTGATAACGAATTTCAAAGTTTCAGCGATTTTTCACGCTTTGGATACAAGCTTTTCTGTGTTCCTTTTTTATGGCAGGGCCATAGAGTATTAAAAATTAAACATTTTCTATTTGAAAGGTTTTGCTTCATCAAGTACCATTAAAAAGTTGTCTTTAAGAAATGAGAGAAAATTCGGAAACTTCAACGCTGGTTTCACCCCTTTAAAATGACATTTAGATGAAAGGAAGAGATTAATTCATACGTATACTATTACGATCTACATAACCACAAAGTTTTATCAAATACTTCTATCAGACTCAGAATTTCAGGGGTAAACGAATTTATTTGTGACACAGTGTACGAATACTTTTTGGAGCCACTGTAGGTAGGATACAACTATACTCCTAGATTGCCGGCACAATAGTGACCGAACGTATATAGGGAAGACAACAGAGTCGCCGCTAATCATCGGTAGATGCCGCAAATTACCATTCTAATTTACATATTCCAGCATATTGTAATATTGGAGTATTCTGTAAATAGTATACGTGGTATAGGCACACCAATGGCAATTTCAGAGCACAATTATTCACAAGGACAACAAAAACTAAAACTTATGCAATTGGAGCATCGTAGGATCTAGATGGACCTTTCATTTGCTCATAAAGCAATAAATAAGGAATAAGGAATATTAACGCTTTAACATCCTAAAAATTAAGAAACTTCTAATTTTCTCCTCCCAAAATCATTCCACTTGCGCCTTTCAATGCCCACTTATCGAAGTTAACAATGAAATAGGTTAACGCCTTGATATCGTAAGAATTAAGAAACTTCTAATTTTCTTCTTTCAAAATCTTTTCACTTGTCCCTTTCAATATCTACTTATCAAGCTTAATAATGAAATAGGTTAACGCCTTGATATCCTAAGAATTAAAAAACTTCTAATTTTCTCCTCCCCAAATCATTCCACTTGCACCTTTCAATGCCCACTTATCGAAGTTAACAATGAAATTGGTTAACGCAATGATATCCTAAGAATTAAGAAATTCCTAATTTTCTTCTCCGAAAATTTTTTTCACTTGCACCTTTCAATGCCCACTTATCGAAGTTAACAATGAAATTGGTTAACGCTTTGATATCCTAAGAATTAAGAAATTTTTTAATTTCTTCTCTCAAAATCTTTTCACTTGCGCCTTTCAATGCCCACTTATCAAAGTTAACAATGAAATAGGTTAACGCCTTGATATCCTAAGAATATAGAAATTCCTAATTTTCTTCTCCCAAAATCTTTTCACTTGTCCCTTTCAATGTCCACTTATCAAAGTTAACAATGAAATAGGTTAACGCTTTGATATCCTAAGAATTACAAAATTCCTAATTTTCTTCTCCCAAAATCTTTTCACTTGTCCCTTTCAATGCCCACTTATCAAACTTAATAATGAAATAGGTTAACGCCTTGATATCCTAAGAATTAAGAAATTTTTTAATTTCTTCTCCCAAAATCTTTTCACTTGCCCCTTTCAATGCCCACTTATCAAGCTTAATAATGAAGTAGCTTAACGCCTAACAATTATTCAGTTTTTCACATACTACGTTAAAAGCCACGTTAAAAGTGAACAAGTGAACGTTTCCATCGAGTCGAGATTCTTCCGACAATTGCGTTCTTTGTCCCAGAAAAATTTGTTTACCGTCGAAATCCTGTTCGCGGAACGGCTATCGTGGCGTTTGACGAGAAACAACGATAATGAATATATGCGCGCCATTCGTCACGTCCGGCCGAGACACAGAGGGAGCATAAAGCGCGTAACGGGCGTCCATTTGTCTCCTGCCAGCCAGGTATAGGCGAGCATCCTACCTAATTACACTGGTTATTGGTTAATAATAGCGATGATTACCACACGGCTCGAAGGGGGAGAGTGGACGAGGGAAGGGGAGAGACCGAAGGAACGCGTGTAGCTAACAGCTTTTAACAGAGACTTTAATTGTATCCACTGTGAGAATACACGGTGTATCTGTTCATCTCGCGGATTAATCATTAGCGTTTTCCCAGCTTCTTTCCTACAGATAATACCATTAAAGCGTTGAATAGTAATGCCTGTGTCTGTCGATCCTTATCGTCCTCCTATCAGCCACGCACGCGAAACGCTTGTAAATTGCACGAAGCGAGAGAGTCCTCGCCACCTCTTCATCGTCTCCTCTTATATGCATAAATTTCGGCTTCGTTATTAGCGGATACGATCTCTGGTATAATTCGCACGCGCTGAATTGTTGCTTTAGGTGTCGATCGATTTAAGATACTGTTGGCGCTGCTGGGAAGCGCTTAATGCGATTCACTTTGGAACTTTCGCGATTTTTTTTTTTTTTTTATTGAGCTATGAATCCCTTTTCAGGGTTGTTAACGACATGCACATTGCTGTTGATGTTTCGTGAATTACCGTGCCGAGCTGATCGGTGACATTCGTTGGCAATTGCTTTTAGAGAATCAGGTAGATCCTCGAATTTGTTGTGTGAATGTTCTTTGAAACGGTTTCTTCGTTCAATTTGATTGTAAAAGTTAGAATTTCTTTGGATTGACGAATTTTTTTTAACACTATTCCTACCACGACCGGTTAAATGATCGGTTTTAAAATTTCGATTAGAATTTCATAGATGCAACGTGATTGAATCGCCTTTAATACTTTCGCTTCGGCTGTCCAGTCCGCCGAAGTATCGTCACTGAACGGAAGCACGCGTCAGAAATATGCACAGTGTGCGTTTTTCGAAGTCTTAAATAACAATTGTGCTGAATAAAACAATCGCTGCTCTAATGTAACAAGTATATTTACATTTTTAATATGAAAAGGCTTACAAAATTATTGAAATACAGAATTATTAAAATATACAATTATTAAAATACAAAATATATTTAGATGCCGCTTATAAGCGGCGCTCGTACCTACAGGTCATCTCATGGACGCCGCCTATAAGCGGCGCTCGAAGTGAAAGGGTTAAACTTTAGACTTTTCCTCAAATATACGTACAATACATTTTTCAATATTCACTTCTTTTTTCATCGTTTATTTTCTGAGAAAAATTTGTAGCCTGTCTTACGTGGAAATGTCGCGGTAGGAATAGGTACACGTGAAGTGTCGTTAGGAATAGTGTTAAATGAAATCAGGGACAGATTTAAGCTTTGGCTGCTTGAGGCCAAATCATACTTTTACTGCCTCAAAATAAAAATAAAATGTAGGAAGAGGGATAGCTAATATTTAAAATATTAGGTTTAGAAGCATTCCTTTCTGAAAATTTATCAATCCCTTTACAAATTTCTTTAATGTGGAAAAAATTTTCCTCAAATTCACTGCTTTTTTAAAGCTATCGCCTTAGATTACAGCCTACACCTAATTTCGCCATTGAATAAAATTAGATCACTGGATGGACAAGAATTCAAGAACCGCCGAGTAACTATTAGTCGGTTTCAGCACACTTTTTAATTAATTATTTTATTCACGGTGGTACTTAAAGTTTTGTCCGCTACTGTACTTCGCCACGTGAACAAACATTGTTTTATCCTACCTTTTGAACCTCGAAGCCGACCACGGCATCCCGGGCCCGTGTCCAGACGAGTCGAACAGAAGGTTGCATCACGCGTGTGTATGCACCGCCACCAACAGCGTGACGCAGCTGACACGAAACTGACCTGCACCCCGTGGCCACGAAGTTGGTTAGTCGTGCTTTTTTTCTACGCGCACACTGCAACGACACACCTACACGCGGCAGGAAGAACAAATCTTCTCGTATACCTTTTCTTTTCTTCCATTCTACACTGCTGCTCGTAAACTACACAATTTTTATACTAAATTAAAGAAACGAAAAAAGTGAAATATACTTTGCTAAACTTTATAAGGGCTTGTAAAATAAAATTCGTCCACTCGGTTTCTTTGTTTTCTTGGAAGATGTGAAAAGTGAGAAAGTTAAAGAAAGCAGGTATGTAATATTTTTTTAATCGTACTATAAGGTCATAAGTATGGTTAGTTTCTATAACTTTATTGTTGGAAGAAAACATTCTGTGATCATTAACAATAGATTTATGGACATATCTTGTATATCTATTTCCGATATACAGATATTAAGGAATAAAAGTAAGTAAACTGAAATTTTATTATTTACTTCTCGTATATCTATTTCCAATATACAGATACTAAGGAATAAAAGTGAATAAACTGATGAAATTTTATTATTTGTATACGTCTGTTTAGGTATAAAATGATTTTCTAATATAGTATGGTAATAATTTACAATTAACTTTATAAAGTTAATTTTCAAAAAGCTGAAAATGAAAAACATAAAAATATTGTTCGCAATTAAAATAAAAAAAGGACAAAAAAGGTAGAATAAAAAATAAATTGAACGTCCATTTCTATTAAAATCCTTCATACCATCAAAAACTAAAAATCTTTAACTTTAAAATCGTGTTTGTTTCATCCAATTTGGATAAATTTCAGCGAAGTTATGTCAATTTAGAGATTGAGTGAACATGGAAAAAGTTTTGTCCAGTTTTTTCACGGCAAATACCCCACTTTGCGCTGTATCGAGACGTGTTCGACATAGGACCTGCTGAAACGAAACGCTGTGTCGAGACACGTTCGACGTAGGACCGCAAACTGTTAACCTGTTAACTGGGTATGACGAAATATTTCGTTATACCCGGAAGATTACATCAATGGGCATGGCGACATTTTTCGTCAAGGAAATTAACCGTAATATGTTGAACGCATTACGTTTTACGTAGTTCTTATCTATCGAAACTGCCGCTGCACGGACTCGACTCGCCCGCTCATACATTGCGATAACACTTCGAGTTTGCACAATTTGGTTTCATTTTAGTCTGAATTTATTCCCCGGTTAACAGGTTAAAATTGAACAATTCTACATACAGTGCGCGACAAAATGATGGCACAGCCTATGATTTAGTGTTTCTCGAATAACTTCAAAGCCGTATATCTCGGCAAAGAAACATCGTACAATTAAAAGTCAAATTTGACTTTATAGAGATAGGTTAGTACTATACGGTGCTATTTACAAAAATATTGGACAAATGTTACTACCTATGGAATATTAATGTAAATATAAGGAACATCCGTACTTTCTATCCATTTATCTCCTAAACTTAATGCGGCAGGCTACTTTTAGGATTAGATCTGAATTCAATATGTAAAAATGTATAAGGAATACAAAAATACTGGACAAATGTTACTATCTATGGAATATCAATGTAAATATAAGAAAAATCCGTACTTTGTATCCATTTATCTCCCAAACTTAATGCAGCAGGCTACTTTTGGGATCAGATTTGAATTCAACACGTGAAAATGTATAAGAAATCTTTGCCATCTCAAACAACGAAGTCTCGTTGATCTCTTTCTTTCCACCCTCGCTATCATTTTGTCGCGCCTAGTTTTCACAAAAAGGTTAATATTTCCGTAAAAAATATAACCTGTGGTTAATTTTTGTCCGTATTATTAAGAAAGAGATACTGCATACAAAACTGCATGTGCAAACTTGTTATACATTACGTTAGATTGAAGAATCATTAAAAATCATATGTTGTGCTATCATTTTGTCGCCTACTGTACGTCACCTTCAAATCAAACATAATCCGTATCTGCTATCTTTTTCTCTGGGAGTTTAGCTAGCCTAGTCTACCTTCACCGCGATTTCGGAAACACCCCGTTGCAACTGGCGTCGTCACGTCGTTTCCCGCCCGTTACGAGTCGACCACGAAACGAGACTGGCCCCTCGGAAACTTATCTCGACCGGGGCAAAGCTTCTCCAAGTCGACTTCTCGTCGCGTATATAATCTAACCCGGTGCATTCTAGGCCGACAGATAGAGGAGGAGTCGCCGTGAAGGGAGTGAGGTTGGTTGTGAGAGAGGGGTGCGAGAGCAGAGGGGAGAGGGAACTCGATAGCGTTAAATATCGTATACGAGAGGCTTCAGGGTATTTCGAGTCGCGGCTGTGTAAATACCTGCCTCTCCTTTTCCCTTTTCTTCCCTGTTTTTCTCCTCTTTTTCTCCCTCTTCCGCCACGGTTTTTTCTTCCTCCCAGGCTCCTCGATACCAGGAGGACGAATTCGAAATTGTTGGGCAAACACCACGGAATCGATATTTGTTTACCGTGTGGAGCATCGCTGATGGAGGAGGCTCGAAATGTAGGGCGTTAACCCTTTCGCTATCTGCGAGTGACTATAGTCATCGGTCAAAAAACACCGGCTATGATAGTTACCCGTCGTTTATAGGCGACATCTATCACAAGAATGGAGCCGAAAGACAAGTTTTATCCGTGTTTTGAGAAATTTCATACAGAATCTGATTATTAAAAAATTATTGGTCAATATTATGTTTGAATTATAATTATTTTGTTGTGTAATACAAAAATGTTAATTGTACTGTTGAATTATAAATATGTTCATGGAAAAATTATGAACACGAATCATTTTGTTTCTAAAGGTAATTAAACGTCGTTTTTGATACAAAAGTCTTGGTCCTCTGCGAAAGGGTTAAGCAGAGGCGAAAAAGGGTTCGAATATGATGGGACCATGAAAATTTATTGAATTAAATATTGATACTGAAAGTACTTCTATTTTAACTATGTATTCTACAATATGGATTTGGCATTTCAAAATTGCCATGATTTGTAATATGCGTTTTACGAGAAAATTTTGTAAGAACAATTAAAAAAATTATTTTTCTCAAGATATTGGACTTGCTTCATTTTGAAAATCACACCTTCAATTTTTTTTGGTATGATTGTCTCAATTTTGCTAGTATTATCACCTGTACACAGTCTTTTAGTATGCTTCTGTAGGAATTCTCGGAGAGTTCAATGCGTGTAATTTCAGCGAATGACTTAGCAAAACCATATGGAGAATGTCGATGAAAATAAAGGCAAAAATCCTTAAAAAAAAGTGCTAATTATAATTCGTTCGCTATGTGAAAGGTGCTGAAGAAACAGCATATTGAGAAAAGGTGAAAGCTTTCATTTTTGCGCTATGTCAATTAAACAGAAGACGTTAACGAATCACTGAAATAGATTTACTAATAAACGCTTATTAAAATGATTGATATTGAACATGAAAAGTTATAGTAAATTTTAAACGCCTTTCGTATTTTTTATTCTTTATGCATATATTGAATATAGAAGGTAACTTAAAAATTACTGTATTTATTTTTAGAATTTAATTAAGTTCTGATGATTTAGTTTCAGGTATATTGTTTTCTCTTTATTCTTTAATTGAAAAAACTTTGAAATTGTGAAAATGAGAAATATGATTTAATGAAAAGGCGATTAATTTAAAAATACAGGTGGGGAAGATATTTTTTACAGCCTTTGTAAGATTTTAGCCGTACTTGTTAAGTTAGATCTAAACTAAAAGTAAATGAAATTAAAACAATTTAATTATTAAATATTAAATATTAAACCTTCTAAAGCTTTTAAAGAATACTAAAATAATGCATCATCATTGAGTGTTCCCCGATATGTCGAGTGCTCTTCGAAGCGCATTTTGTAATTTAAAAGATAACGAAACGTCTGAAGATAAAATTAAGATGGAACATTCAGATGGTAACCAAGTTACTCTGGCATTACTCGGTTAATATTCAACCAAGTTAAATTAAAAATTATACATGCGCAACGAATAAACATACTTCAATTAGCAAAGGCACGTGGCCAACAATTTAATCAATTACCACCACTCAGAGACATCAATGATCCTTTGATGCATCGGCATTTGAGCATCCTTAAGAGGAATTCTTATAATTAGCGACGCGAGTTAATATTGATATCTAAACGACCACGAAGCTCGTTCACGATCAACAACCCTTCCTTCTCTTCGCACGAGTAATTAAATGCCCAGCCTTCTCGAATTTCATTCCCAATTAATTCTTCTTTCATACAGAAATACCTGAGTATTTTCGTTCCAGACATTCGCTGTGAAATGTCAATCTTTCGCGTGTGAAGCGCAAACCGTGAGAGAAATCAGCGATGTTCTCAAGGTATCCAAAAAGAAAGATTACATTTTGCTTGGTACGAGTGCATTCATAATTATTTGCATTTAATTTACTACGTCGACAAATGAATTATATTTCACGTTAAACAGATTGATTTCAGGATTTAAAATTGATTTAAAATGTCCTATTTATTTAAATGGGAATTATAAACTTCTAAAGTTTCAGAATAGTTTCTTTAATACTCGATAGATCTACTTATTTAACACTAGAACTACCAGAGCAGTCAAAAGGACCAGTTGGTGATTATTTATAGCAAACTCATAAATTCACTATGTTAAAAACTCCCAAAATTCACTATGATTTTTTGCAGAAGGTATAAATAAAGATTTGTTTTTTTTTTATATATTCGCTATTTTTTCATGTAATTTTTTATTTCATCTCTTCTATGCAAATAAGGACACTTTAATTGTCGATAGTTCTAGTGTTAAATACCAATTACTGATTGTGAGTCTAAATATCATCTGGAACTCAATATTTATAATAATAAATTATTTTGCATGTATACATATAGCAAGCTTTTTAACTAACTAATTAATTAATTTGTTGTTTTTATTTATTCATCCATACTAACCAATAAGGACCATTTACGATATAGAGCCAATGGAAGCCATTGTAGGATATTAATTATAAAATATAAAAGTTAGTTATGAGAATCTTGAAAAGAAATCTTTATCCCAGCATTCGTATTCCTAGGCAAATTAAGTTTGCGCGCCATTTGCATTTCATGGTGGCCATTTTAATTTCGTCGGAACAAGCCGAATCTTTGATGATAGCCGTCGTCCATTCGAGTTTGTCGATGATATTTAATTATTGCCTGCTTCGAAGCATGTTTGCACCGCGGCAAGAATGTATTATTGCCAGCATGAATGTTTTTTAAATGGAAAGTTCAAAAGGTTAGCGGACGCGCCTAGATGCCATTTTGTTGTGCGTCGATCGACGAGAGCCTCGTTTGCTAAGAAGGCAATTACAGAGGAATGCCTTGCGAATCTTCGTTCTGTTAATTAAACGGTGTGATTATCCCGGATTTGATTTATATTATTACTGTGGAAAAAGTGATTAAATTGTTCTGCCGAGTTTTTCCATCTCATATGGGACAATGTTACAACGATTTTTCTTAAACCGCAATACTCGTTAAAAACATTTTGTATTCGAGTGATGATCGTTAAAATTTCTGTCAATTTTCAATTACCTACTGTAAAATAAATTGTTTGGCACAAATGCAATGGTACGAAAATAGAACGCAATGATGTACTACGATAAACGAAAACGACAATATTTATAAAATTCTCGCAGGCTACAGGAAATATCTACATACTCCTACGTTTATTTTAACCTTTACGTATTACCTAATAAAGCTCAATTATACTAAATTCTGTATTCGGTGCAATTTCACAAATACAACATTACATTTGTCATAAATAACTTATAGAAACAGTTGTAAGTGATTATTACTGTTTTTCGCGGTTTATTATCCTCAATGATGAAATGAGATCAATTCGACGAAGCCTATCGAAGGGAATTTACTTTATTTACAAAATAAAAGATTCCGTTGCAACATTTTCAAACATAACAATTATATTTTTATCAAATATTAAAATAAAATTTTTAACAGTTCTCTGGTCATCAGTATTCAATGCTTATCAAGGGTAACAATCGAAAGGAATTTACTTTATTTAGAAAATAAAAGATTCTCTTGCAACATTTCCAAATGCAACAATACATTTCTATCAAGCATTAAAATAAAATTTTTAACAGTTCTCTGGTCACAAGTATGAAAAGCTCATTGAGGGTAGCAATCGAGGGGAATTTACTTAATTTAGAAAATGAAAGATTTTGTTGCAACATTTCCAAACGGAACAATACATCATTATCAAGCATTAACACTATTCCTACCACAACCGGTCGAATGACCGTTTTTAAAATTTCGATTAGAATTTCATAGATGCCTCGTAATTGAATCGCCTTTAAACTTTAGACTTTTTCTCCAACATACGTATAATACATTTTTCAATATTCATTTCTTTTTCCATTGCTTATTTTTTGAGAAAAATTTGTAGTCGGTCTTACGTGGGAATGTCGCGGTAGGAATAAGTATACGTGAAGTGTCGGTAGGAATAGTGTTAAAATAAAATTTTTTAGCAGTTCTCTTGCCACAAATACGAGGAGTACATTTTGGTGATTTCACTCTGTTATTATTTGACGATTAAACTTTTGCTCGCTACTGTAAACACGGTCGATCGTCCGTGGCCGAAGTGAAACGGAGACAGCGAGGCACGCGTACCGGAAACACGAAGTAGTCGTTACCGTGTACGAGCTCGCTATCGCAAACTGCATACAAACAACGCCACGGAAATGTCTCCTTACATACGATTCGTGGTCCCTTCCCGTTCTTCTGTTCCTGTTCACCTTCCCATTGCTCTGCCCGTTGCACCTTTTCCAGCCTTCGCCGAGCCGAGCGGTTCGCGTCGTAAAAGTTCGGTTAACAGCGGTGCTTGGCGGACGATCGACGATTTCAGAGTGGCGGAAGAGCCCTCCAACCACCGGAAAACGATTCGGGATCTTATCGACGCCGATCAGCCGTGTAGTCGCCGCCTTTTGCTTCTCTCTGTTTGAAAAATCGTCGCTCTAATTGACGGAACGTCTTTCTTCCATTGTGACAGAGGAATATGCTCCGTTTCTTATCCTTTTCTCTTTTTCTTTTCACGTCTTAGTGGGATGATCTCTTAAGAAGCAGTTTGTTGGACAAAAGTACGGGGTACAAGTGTTCCTTAAAAATGTTATTCGTTAAAAGGGATTATTATGGATTATAATCTAGATATGTGTTGCCTACATGGCTTTACAAAACAAGAACGTAATCGGTGTGAACATACATGAAGAAGGCGAAACAAATAATAAAAATTATATGTAAATACACAGCATGACGTTAGAGTTACTAAAGTCTATTTCACACAGTTCATATTGTTATTTGTTCGAATATGTTTTCTTGTATTCTGTTTTAGTTGTACTTTGTGAAGTAAGAAGAATTTCATTCTGTATTTCTTCCTATTAGGTAGTGAGTGATATTCATTTTAATTATTTATAACCGAAATTTTGTTCGAAGGCTATCAATCATTTCTTCATGATAACAGTGCAACGATAACTTTGTAATACAATGTATAACTTTGTAATATAACAGTGCAAAAACAATAAATTGCTTTTAAGTAACATGACGTTGAAGAGGGTTAATATATTGTTATTTGTGTTGTGCAATCCAAAATTAAAGAACTCCTCACGAATATAATACTAAAGTGAAATGAAGGAGGTTACGCTAAATTCTGGTCGCAACCACGAAAATCATAGCTACATAAAATCAATTAATCCTCATCTGTTGAAAACAATTAAAACGTTGCTTTTACTAATGTCCGCCAAGCATATCCAAGTCAATTCACACTCTCCCTCGACGATTCACAGATTCACGATAACAAAGGCCGAATTTTAATCGAGAAACCATAAAGAACATCCCCGGGAAAAACAGGAAAATCCAACCTGTTCCCAACCTCGTTGTTTTCCGTCGGCTAAAATTTATTACATTAACACGATTAGGAGGTCAAAATATTGAATACCATTACATTATTTGAAATAAAATTTTTGCTTATTATGCGATAAAGAAACGATCCAAAATTAAGAAACCTCACGATTATCCAATTCACATCATCCCTCGACGATTCACAGGTTCACGATAACAAAGGCCGAATTTTAATCGAGAAACCATAAAGAACATCCCCGGGAAAAATAGGAAAATCCAACCTGTTCCCAACCGCGTTGCTTTCCGTCGGCCAGAAAAATCCTGCATGCTAATCGACTGACTTACGCCGACGTTTCTCCGTGTCAGCGTTCTTTATCCGGTGGTACCTTTCGGTGATCCTCGAGAAAGAAACAGATAGAAGGGAATATAGGGAACACACCAATCTCGAGGGGAGATCTTTGGTAGGCAGATGAAAGGAACTTGTCGGACAGACGTGGCTCGAGATTTAAGAGGCTTAGCGCTCGTAGAGGTGGACCTCGTAGGCCAACGTAGAATGCACCGAGCCCGTTTTATGGGGGCCCCTTCTTCTTCTAGGGGTCGGGCCCCGAAATTGGAGAGCGTTCGCCCGTCTAGAAAGGCTTCTAGATTCCAGATACCAGAGGAATAGGGTTACTGGCTTGGAACTAGCAGGTGGATACCGTCCACGGCGTGTGAATATCCTTCACGTAACGGGTGTCGAAAACGAAGGCTAGCGGAAACTGGTTGGATTTTGGTTTTTCGTGGAAAATGGTGAAATTAAGGCACGGTATTACATCGATTATAAGACGCCACTGATTATAAGATGCACCCTATATGTTTCAAGGTAGAAATAAAGAAATACTTGAATTAAGTATTTTTATTATAAAGTGTGGAATAAACAAAAGTATGTATATACTTAAAGGACTAAAAAATATATTTTATTATTCAAACACTTTCATCGTTAGAAGAACCATCATATTTACTTTCTAATTTTGTCAATTCATTTTGATCATCACAAGAACCATCAGATTCACTTTCGTTATATCTAAAAGTCGTCAAACCCCTCCATCGAATATAAGATGTATAAAAAATTCAGACGTATAAAAACATGTAAAAATGTGCGTCTTATATTCGATGCAATACGGTAATTGCTGCGTTCGTATGTAAGCATGGCTAAAATTGCCTTTGACTGATACAAGGAACTTTCGAGCTTCTATAAAAACTAATAATATAATAATAATAATACTAAACTAATAATATAATAATAATAATACTAAACTAATACTAAACTAATAATATAATAATAATAATACTAAACTAATACTAAACTAATAACATAATAATATAATATAATAACTTGGAAGATATTATAGGTACTTGAATGTTTATATTTTTTAAGTGTTTATTACTTTCCTTTGTATTTTAACACCAGCATCGCGGGTTCCTGGATTTTTAATAAAATTATTGTATTAAAGCAACATATTTTCTAAATAAGTATTGTTTTGGTTAACCTGTCAATTTCCTAAGAGAATGTTGTTACCTTTTTTGAATATCTAGATAGTGATTTACGAGATAAAGAAAATTATCCTGTGAACTTGCAATTAAACTAATTAACTTACACTTAAATATAATTATAAGTTGTCATGAAATGGAAACATGAACAACAATGCAAAAGTATAAAACAGATATTATATTATAGTATTATTAATTCTATTTGATGATTAAAAAATTTAAAAGGTCAAAGAGTTTAAATGTCTAGAACTATATGTTGTCCGAAATTCAAATTTCCAGAAATCTAGAAGATTCACAGATCTAATGATAGAATCAATGGCAGCTCTTTATAGTATAAATTAATAAAGTTTATCAAATGCATTTTCTGCTTTCCCAAGGTACAATTTTTAATACACTCAACGCTAATTCAACACCAACTAATAACAAAAGTGAATAAAATCAATGGTAGCGCTTTGTCGAGGGAAGAAAGGGAGATCTCCCCATTTGGCTGGCTAAGTGTTAAGAAAACCTTCGAAATTTTTCCCAAAAAAATTCTCAGTCTCCGGTTTTCCAGCCAGTAAAGTATATACACCGGCCAGTAAATGTCACCGGGGACTTCATAATCTCCAGAGGAATGTCATTCGGATAGAAACGAAGGTGGTTGACTCACGTAGGGCCGGTGATTCTGATAAATACACCGGCAACCTCTCTCTCTCTCTTTCCGTTATCTCCGCCGAAAACCGATAAAGAGGCGTACGATAGGAGGATCGAAATTCCAGAAATCCTGCTGCGCGTACACCCGTGCCCCCAGAACGCCATAAAGCCGCCCCCGTTTCCCTTTTCTCGATAATTTATCCGCTCCTTTCTTTTCCACGGAATCGAAGGAGAACACGAGAACGAGCGGAGGAGGAGGAGGAGGAGGAGGAGGAAGAGGAGGGAAACTTAGGGTCGAACGTGTTCGTTTTTCGTGTTTATTTCGCGCCATGTGTTCCGCACAATTTGGAAAAGCCACGTCGAGGGTGAAACGTTTGTTTTACGCGGCAGAAGGGTTGCTCTGCTCGTTTGTTTGCTTTTGTTTCGTCGTTCCATGTGTAAACACCGACGGTGGTGGCCGTTTGCTGGATACATGGCGTTCACGTGTTTTAAGGAATTGCGGGGGTTTCCGTAAATCGTTCGTTTTCCGGTTTTTAACGGGTGATGCTCGCTGGGAGACAGACAACGGTGCAAATGAAATGGTTGCTCGAAGTTAAGGGTAAATAGTGGTAACAGCTTGGTAGCACATGAATTCCTGCTTCTGAATTTAATTCCCTTATTATTTTGCCTTAATTAATAATTCCCTTAATTGTTGGCCCATTTCAATGGGTCCTCTGATCTACAGATCTACCAATTTATTTGGAAAAATTTTTCAATTAATTTTATTAAACTTTCTATGATAAATTAGCCCTTTGCGGACGGAGCAGTAAAGAAAATAGTTACGTCGCGCATTTTTGTTATAAAAACTAAAGCTGTATTTAAATAAGTTTTTCATAAAATCTAACAAAATCATAAACAGACAAATTTAAACCAACTTGACTTCTTAGGCTAGTATACCCATGTGTATCTTATACGTGTCGTTTACGACAGACAAACGCCAGCCGCAGCGCGAGAGTTGGGCGAATATATCCGACACTCGTCCGCAAAGGGTTAGATGAACTGAACAATATTCGTAGTGAATCTAATAGTTTCTTCCCGTTATAAACGACTATCGTAACAATTGTTTGTTGATTTATAATTTTCCTGAGCCCGTCTATCAACATTAGTATGACACAACGACAAATAAACGAAAACGTTAGTGACTAAATTTGAATTATTATAGTTAGAAAAAATGCTAACTTCACATTCTCATGACACTTTTAACCCTTTGCACTCTGCGTCATCTCGGACGTATTGGATGGACGTATTCTCAGTTCCTCAAAATCACTATTTTTTTTTTATATATCTTGATAACTGTACCATATTTTGATTTGATATCTTGTGCCACTTTAGCAGAAAACTTTACAGAAACGTGCATTTCTGGAAAGGTTGCGCTGGGATAAATTGATTCCCCGGAATCACTAATGAATTCTAATGTTCCCTGAGAGGGAACAACGGAGTGCAAAGGGTTAAGCCATTAACTGCCACAATCCCCATTTGAGGAGTTTGGAATATAACGTAACGTCGGGATACATGTGGACTGCATAGAAAAATGGCATAAATAACAGTTATTTTCAAACATACAAAATAATTTATACAACAAAAAACACTTTTTCTTATTAGCTTTTATTCCTGCAGCTTGCCACAATTCCCATTTGGGATTTTTAAGAAATGTAAAATATTTTAACAACAAAACATAATTTGAATATAATTATATTGTTACACAACTTTCTGTGCATTTTCTCGTTAAAAATTTAAACAAAAATTTGGCAGTCAACACGTTCGTCGCCCAGCGTGATTCGGCTGAGTTTCTTGCTGGGCCCAAATCCGATTGCATAGAAAACTGGGGTAAAAAAATATAAAAATAGGAAAAATTTTAACTTTTTATTTTTATTTTATGTATTTTATATTTATACATAGTATACTTCAATGCTTATCACATTGAATTCCTTTTAAAATTCCAATCTAGAATCCTATTTAACTTTAAGAAAAAGAGTGTCACCCATATTTGGGTGACGTGGCGACGAACGTGTTAATGGGTTAATTATTTAATATACCAATAATTGATCTATGAATTCCTAAAAAAAAAAACATGCATGAAGACGAAATAATTGATTCAGCCAGAGGATGAAAGGGAACAGAGAGAGTGATCGGTGAAAATAACAGCCGTTGTAATGGAGGGAAAAGTGAACGGCGAAAAAAGATTCGTATATTTTTCAAGCGTATTAGGTCGTAACGATTTTTCCTGCTTCGAACCGCAGCGATTACGCGCCCGAGCCGAGGCACGTTGCAACGCGAAATTAAATTCCTAACGAATTCCATTACATCTCGCGCGATGCACGCGGCAACAGAAACTTTTCAGCGGGAGGAAAAAGAACGTTCCTCTTATCTTTTTCGCCTTTTTGCTGGTCACAGTTTCGTGAAACGCAGCCCATACCGGCAGGTGCACGCGTTTCACCATCGCAAATTAAACAATATTAAATTTATTATGTTTTTAGAACCCATTATAATTGCGCTGGGCAAAAGTTGTAAAAATTGTAATATGGAATCCAACTAGAAGGCATTACGTAGATACAGTAGTCGACAAAAGCTTAAGACTAACAAGTCAAAGAAAATAAGTTAATTAATTAATATGAAATAAGAGTGTAAATAAAATTTGTATACTATGCTAATCAATAAATAGCGTTCTATCATAATGACGATAAAAATGAATAGATAAACAATATTTGCGAACCGTAAAATTATGTTTTACATCGTCCTATTGTCTTAAACTTTTGTCTACTACTGTAAATTAATTTACTAATAAGAAATAACAGTATAAATTAAATTTCTATTTTATATTAATCAATAAATAGTGTTCTATCATAATGACGATAAAAATGAATAGATAAACAATATTTGCGAACCGTAAAATTATGTTTTACATTGTCCTATCGTCTTAAACTTTTGTCTGCTACTGTAAATTAATTAATTAATAAGAAATAACAGTATAAATTAAATTTGTATTCTATGCTAATCAATAAATAGCGTTCTATCATAATGACAATAAAAATAAATATATAAACAATATTTATGAACCGTAAAATTATGTTTTACATTGTCCTGTCGTCTTAAACTTTTGTCCACTACTGTAAAATAATTAATTAATAAGAAATAACAGTATAAATAAAATTTGTATTCTATGCTAATCAATAAATAGCGTTCTATCATAATGACAATAAAAATGAATAGATAAACAATATTTGTGAACGGTAAAATTATGTTTTACATTGTCCTATCGTCTTAAACTTTTGTCTGCTACTGTAAATTAATTAATGAATAAGAAATAACAGTATAAATTAAATTTCTATTCTATATTAATCAATAAATAGCGTTCTATCATAATGATAATAAAAATGAATATATAAACAATATTTGTGAACCGTAAAATTATGTTTTACATTGTCCTGTCGTCTTAAACTTTTGTCCACTACTGTATATTAGCTGAAATAAAATTGGGAAGTTCAGTGGTTGTCGTGAAATATGTAATAAGTCTAGGAAAGTGAATTGGCAAAATCCTACAGTAACAATTATGGTGAATTAATATATTAATATTGTATATCAAAATATTATTTCTGAATGTTACCTGTAAATATACGTAACAAATATGAAAATAATTAATAAATTACGATAGGTTAAAGAAAGTAAAATTGTATTAAAATTATTCTTTAGTTTGAATTATTCCTTTTTATAGACATTGATGGTGTATTCTATTAAGATGATAATTGATAAGAGATAAAATGATAAGGTACGGATGAAACACATTTTCAGAAGTTACACTATCTAAGTACATCTTTAAATAAATGCAAATTAGTGAAAAAATTTGTCCTCTAAGCTTGCTTTAGAATTCGATAATTAATATTTATTGTTCTTAATTTTCATTCACTTTTAAAGAATAGAACGTGTATTTCTAAAAATATAAACGAAAGCCTGCGAGTTACTGTTATTTTTATTACGATAAAGCGTACAAAGAAGTATCTCGAAGGGAAATAAATGTATCAGGAAAGTGTTATACGGGATGAAACTAAATTAAATCATAATTATACCGAGCGGTCTAATAAAGGATGTTCGCTTATGAACTCGATTTTAATATGTATATCTAATTATAAACTGGTATTTATGCTCGCAGAAAATAGACCTCATCTGGTATTGTAAAAGGATTATAAATCAGAATTAAATGCCGCATTAAGGCAGATCACATTGAAATCATTACCTGAACTTGGGGAGGGTTAAAAATAGAAGGAGGTGAGACTCCCGGGGAATTTGCACACTGAAGACAATTAAAACGTTGAATACAATGAGATATTATTGGCTACGCGGAAAAGTTGCGTCGGTTTCTTTCTTATTACAGGTTACCATTAACCGCAATTATTCAAACCCTTAGGGGAGTTGTGTTCAAAACCAACAGGATTACTGAAATTAATTTCCTATCTGAATTATTTCATTCTCATCGCGGTATCTTTTTCTTTTGTGTTCGGTGAAATTGTTATCCACCATGGAGATACAATGTACAGTACAGGAATATCGAAGAAAAAAAGCTACTGGTAATCAAGCGTTTCGAAAATTATTTTTGATAGAAGCTACATAAAAAAATGTCGCCCTCGATGCAATTGTATAAAATATCCCTTAAATATAAGTAGCTTTTTTAATTACTTGTGACTCATAAACAAAGCGTCAAACGTAATATTGTTACTGTTGATTTTCGTCTGAAAATGTCTCATAGAGTTACCCCTTCAATTTTCTCCTAGTTTCGTCCAAACACTTTTTAGAGTGCCCAAAAGTATTGAATACAATGTTGAAAATCAATAAATAATTATATAATTGCGACATCTATAATGATTCTATGACATTAGAACCATCGTGATATATTTCATAGATTGTATGTAATCTGCTGGTGTTCTCTATTTTTTTGTTATTATTGTCTTTGGTCCGTTTCTCGTATTAAATTTTATGTGGCTCGTCATCAAGTTTATGTATTAAATACACAGTGGTGGACAAAAGTTTAAGACCGAAGGATTAGCGAAAGAAATTAATTGGTTTATAAAAAATAGCACGTACCCTTTGTTAATACTCTGCTTTCAGTTACGATAAAAGTGTATGCATAAACAATATTCACGAACCATAGTATCATGTTTCATATTGCCCTCTCGTCTTAATCTTATGTCCGCTGTTGTAATTGTTGTACAATTATTAAACAATTATTAAATATAATTGTGTTTCGTATTTATTATTGGAATTCACCACTGCCCCTTTACCTAAATATACCATCATACTAATTTATAAATTGTCATCAGTTTATTTGTAAAATTTACAGCAGCTCAGAATTCAATTTCTGTAATGCAATAAAATACTCGTTCCTTGTATAATATTGAAAGTAAAAGAATTGTTACTCTACGACATTGCTTCTATATTCACCATCTGTATGCAGAAAGAGCAATTTTGCATATATGCAAAAAGAAGGAATTAGAAATGTAATCTATATAAATCAAGAATAAGAACTTAAATTAAAAATGACGCGAGAAAATGAATAGAAAGCGAACTTACAAATACCTACGGTAAAAAAAAAGAAAGAAATAGGAAGAAATAGAGAGAAGGAGATTTGTTTAACATAAATTAACATGCAAAGTCCCAGAGAAGGACGGGCGAACCGCAGAAGAAGAAAGAGCGAAAGAATGCTCGAGCTATTCTTCCTAGAATAGAAGTCCTCGTTAAAAGTGAACTTGCGTGTGAATAAAAGGTGCCACCTGACGCAATCGCGGGACGAGCGTGCACCCACGGCTGCACACGCGGCGTGGAATTAATTAAACAATCAGCTAAACGCAGCCAACCACCCTCGATCGGGCATGCAATAGCGAGCGTTAACGATATGCCATAACATTAACACGCGTGGTCTCGCTGGCGGACCAGCCTGAGATCGTAGCTGAACAACGGCTGCCTTTATCGTGCTCGATACAATTCCGTTAATTAACCTTCTAAGTGCTATGGACGAATATATGCGTCTAACGGAAGTTGCTCGTAGGGACTATGGACGCATACATACACTTCTCAATTTTCTTCGCCTTATGACTTTTTCAGTGCTTACACATTTGAGCGTTAACCATTTGAGTACAGTGGACGAATATATGCGTCTAACGGAAGTTACTCGTAGGGACTACAGACGCATATATGCGCTTGCAAATTTTTGTTTTCTTCACTTTATGACTTTTTCAGTAGTCACGTTTCGGCACTAACCTTTTGAGTGTTATGGACACATATATGCGTCTAACGAAAGTTACTCGTAGGGAGTATGGACTCATGTATGCGCTTGTCAATTTTTGTTTTCTTCACTTTATGACTTTTTCAGTAGTCACACGTTTCAGCGTTAACCTTTTGAGTGCTATGGACAAATATATGCGTCTAACGGAAGTTACTCGTAGGGACTATGGACGCATATATGCGTTTGTCAATTTTTGTTTTCTTCACTTTATAACTTTTTCAGTAGTCACACGTTTCAGCGGTAATCTTTTGAGTGTTATGGACGCATATATACGTCTGACGAAAATTGCTCGTAGAGACTATAGACGCATGTATGCGCTTGTCAATTTTTGTTTTCTTCACCTTATGACTTGTTCAGTAGTCACACGTTTCAGCGTTAACCTTTTGAGTGCTATGGACGAATATATGCGTCTAACGGAAGTTACTGGTTGGGAGTATGGACGCATGTATGCGTTTATCAGTTTTTGTTTTCTTCACCTTATGACTTTTTCAGTAGTCACACGTTCCATCGTTAACCTTTTGAGTGCTATGGACGAATATATGCGTCTAACGAAAGTTACTCGTAGGGACCATAGACAAAAATATGCGTTTGTCAAATTTTTCGATCTTTCGCTTACTGCAACGCGATTGTCATTGTACGAATAACAATACTCCGTCTTCAGCGATAGCTCGCCGACCCTTCGAAGCACTTAGACCAAAAGTATTCAGTGCTCAAAGGGTTAATCCTACGAGGCCACATTAGAGTCTTTCGTGACCCCAGAGAATATTAGGTACTGCATGACAAGCTAACTGAAAATATCAGATTTCTCTCTCCTCTTTTGAACACTCAAGTTTCATAGCTTTAAGTTGGGTGTCTAAAAGGATCTCGTGGAATTTTTGCATAATTTTCTGCGTATTTTAAACGTATGAAAATCACGCTGAATTTTGAAGGAGTAACAAATGGTAATTTTTGATTTGTGCAAAATTGATTCGAGTGATACTTGAACGAATTATGGTTAGACGTTAGAGATGACAATATATACTAGATAGGTACACACACTAATCACACCATAGACTATCTAATGTCACACTAATGACTGTCTTTCGTTAAATTCATTCTCTTTTTCACACGCATAAAACCAACACTCACATAAACATATGTAAAATTGCTATCGTTTGATTATCAGCAGTCACCTCTCGAGCGCAAAGGGTTAATCAACGTGGAAAATCATTTAATCGATCCAAACATTGGGTAACGGTGAACTGGAACAGTCTACCGTGCAACACTGTGCGCTGAAAACGTTAACGAGATACTTTGTTGGTTAACGACTAATAAACCTATTCTTCCTTGCGATTTCACGCGAGCCACGGCCGGGGCTCCCTCGTGTCGACAAACTGTACATGGGCGTTCCGTTAGCCAAGTTGAATTTACTGTTAAACGTTGAGACGAAGGCGCTACATAAGTATTGTCCTAGGAATCTGAATTCTAGGTAGACACTACCGCGTAGGCGTCGATGCTCGGAGAGATTTGTTTGAAGATGTATCGAGGGTTATTCAGAGAAGAAAAATCTGTACTTATTTATTGTCAGACGGAAGAGAAGAAATATGGAAAAATATAAACCTAATAGGATAGTAATTATAAGATTCTCTTTAAATAATTCAAAATTTTTATCTAATAATCTATGATACCTACAATTATTTATCATTGAAGAAGAAAAAGGGTGTATAATTATTTATTATTGAAAAAAGGAAAAAGGTTAATAGGTAATTACAATTTTTGAATATAGAAGAAAGCGACCAGAACAGAAGTAATTGTAACGAAGACAAAATTATACCATAAAAAATATAAACCTAATAGGATAGTAATTATAAGATTCTTTTTAAATGATTCAAAATTTTTATCTAATAATCTATGATATCTACAATTATTTATCATTGAAGAAGAAAAAGGGTGTATAATTATTTATTATTGGAAAAAGGAAAAAGGTTAATAGGTAATTACAATATTTGAATATACAAGAAAGCGACTAGAGCAAAGGTAAGTGTAACGAAGACAAAAATATACCATCACAGATATTTTTTGATATAAAATATCTAAATAATAGCCACACCTCTTTACGAATGCGTTATAAAAAATAAAATGCAGAGCAGTAATGCATAATATGAAATTTAAATGAAATTCAAGCTTGAATGAATATCCTAGGCAATGAAAGAATACCAAATGTAGAGTATGTTCTAAAATCAAGAATTATTATGAATACTACAGTGTAAGACGCAACGTTTCTTCTTGATTTACATAATCATATTTTGTGAACAAACTGTTGCATGCTGCTTAAAATTGTACATAAAGATTCAAATTTTTCGTGTGAACTGGATAGAACTTTCTATAACTCACTTTTGAAACCGTTCACCGGTTCACCTCACAATTACGCTCTCTTACGTTGAATTTTCTCATTCTTCCAACCTATTCTCCACGAAACAATTTTCTCAGCCTTTCGGGTCACCATAAATTGAATATTATAAATTGGAGGCTCGTCATCGGACACGCTCGCCATCGATTACTAGCGATGGGGTCAAGTGTATTGCAAGCAGTTTCGAATCTAACCGTGAATCTATCAACAATTTACAGAATCGATGAAATATCTTCTTTCATTCTTGTTTCATTGAAATACAATCATCAATTTCGTCAATTAACTGAAAACTTCTAAAGAAACCAGGAGGAATATCTGTCAGAAAAATACTTGAACAGTGAGTGCACAATTGTATTTACTAATAAAAATTAAATCCACCGCTTAAGAAATTTGTTAAATCGTTATAGAGTAAAGTATTCTCTCTTCTTTCATCGCTTGTTTTATCAAAACAAAATCGTTAATCTCATCAATTAATTAAAAATTCCTATAGCAACTGAAAGGAGTGTTTATCAGAAAAATAATTGAACTGCGAGTTCGTAATTGTATTTGCTAATAGAAATTAAATCCAAGAAATTTTTTAAATCACTATAAAATGAAGTATCGTCTCTTTTTTCATCGCGAATTTTATTTTAGTGAAACACAGTCGTTAATCTCATCGATTAATTAAAAATTTCTATAGAAGCCGAAAGGAATGTTAATCAGAAAAATAATTAAATAGCGAGTTCGAAATAGCATTTGTTAATAGAAATTAAATCCACCATTTAAACAATTTTGTTAAATCACTATAGAGTGAAATATCGTCTCTTTTTGCATCGCGAATCTTATTTTAGTGGAACACAGTCGTCAATCTCATCAATTAATTGAAAAATTCCCACAGAAACCGAAAGGAATGTTAATCAGAAAAATAATTGAGTAGCGAGTTCGCAATTGTATTTAATAATAGAAATTAAATCCTCCGTTTAAAAAAATTTTTAAATCATTATTCTAAAAAATATTAACATTTATTGTAAATATATTAACTTCTTTTCTACTCATGCTAGCTTTAAATTTCAATTGTTGCGTTGTTTTGACTCTTATAATTAAACCGTATCTTCTTCATGAACTCTAAAGGGTTTTTCCCATAAGCAAATGAACAAATAAACAAATAAGGATAAAGTATCATCCGCTACAGACACTGTTCGTATATTCCGTGAAATAAAAGTTCTCTATTGGAATTTACTTAGATTCACGAGTGCACGTTGAACTTGATCCCATCACTACTGATTACCCCGGTGCACTTGCCACAATCGTTCGCACGCTCGATGATAAACGTGCCTAGCCGGAAGAATGGCTGGCTGGTGTGCAGCCTGTTGACCGGGAAAGAAGAGGAAAAAAAAAGGCAGAGAGACGATCGTTAGGTAAATTTACGAGGCCACAGGCCACGTCGGCGAAATTTCGCGGCTGACCCACGGACAATGAGGACGATCGTGTCGTGAGGGACCTACGCGTTGCTAGACCCTCAACCGGGCCCCCTTAACCTCGAGCCATAAAATCCCATGGTGAGAGCCCGCTGGCATCGGCGATACTCTGGCGTACGACTCTATAAATCATGGGGCCGCTAGCATAGCTCGCCTCCAGCTAACTTTGCCGCTACTGGAACCTTAATACACAAATATTCTCCGGTTTGTTGTTTCCGAATTTCAGTTTTGTCTAACGTAAGCGTGAAAAGAATTAGGGGTTCATCGGATCTTTGTTGGTTCTGTTTGAGGTAATTAAGAAGCTTATACTTACATTCGATGACAACACTTTATATATATACGGTAGGGGACAAAAGTTTAACACCAAAGGGTCAAGGAAAATAAATTAATTAATAAGAAATAAGAGTAAAAATAAAATTTGTATTCTATGCTAATTAATAAATAGTGTTATATTAATAGATATCTTAGTAATAATTAAGGATAATATCATTATCGAAAGTACCAGGATTACAATTGTTTGAGTTAAGAAATACGATGATAGAACAGTATAATACCAAAAAAATACAAGATAATAATTATAATATACAATATATAAAAAATAAATAGGCAAAAATATAGCATAATACAATTTATTGCAGCAAATACAAAAATTTTCGTCCCCTGAAAAATTATCCTAATCCTCAACACTGACTACCATAACTCCCACAACTTCGTGTTTAATCCTTCCTCAACAATTTAACATCCCATTCCACCGACGCGCATTCCATTACCCCCTTAATCAGGATCAGATTGTCACCACTCTATTAACTCGAACCAGATACCCGCGTATCTCGTCCTATCGGTGAAGGATTAAAACAGACTGCACGGTCCATCATTATTACTATACGTATTTATAACAAGCGTCACCGGCAACGAAAGTGAAAAAGCGTGCTCGAACGTTGGCGATCCGTGGTGCGGCTAACGAAATTTATTAGGCTGCCGCATGTTGCAATCGGGCATCGGGAATTTTATGAAGTATTAACTATGAGCGACACGTACAAATCGTCGATATTATTAACTCGTTCGTGCTAGGCGAGCGAACCTGAGCCGAGCGAAAAATATTCTATTGCTTTATCGTTATGCTTAATTTATGGCGCGCCGGCAAGTGGCTGAGAACGAAGCCGCGCCCTCGCTCGGCTGCGCCTTTCATGAGGTTTCATCGAGTCACGCGAGTCCCCGGGCTCGTTAATTAATCGTTTTTCTAGGCCGCGATCATAATTTCAGAACGAACGATCGGAAACGTATCATTTAACGGTACCGGGAATTATATGGAAATACGTTCCCCGGTGATGACTGATTTTTCCGCGGCGATCGCGACCGTTGCGAGAGGACATCGAATAAGTAAGCGGACTCGCGTTGAAGAAAGTTATTACGACGATGTGATTACGAAAATTTGCCCGATTTTTGCATCGACCCGTGGTTTCACGGGGCTCTATTTGAAAACGATGCTTGTTCTCTCGTTACTTTGGTAGTTTGTTGATAGTGATCATTTACGGGGGAATATTGGATGGGATAAGGATTGTAAATAATAAAATATGAAGTAAAATTGAGAAATATAAACTAAAATTGAAAAATATGAAATAAAATTGAAAAATATGAACTGAAATTGAAAAATATGAAGTAAAATTGAGAAATATGAAGTAAAATTGAGAAATATGAAATAAAATTGAAAAATATGAACTGAAATTGAAAAATATGAAATAAAATTGAAAAATATGAACTGAAATTGAAAAATATGAACTAAAATTGACAGAGTTGTATGCAAAAATTAATAAGAATTCAAAGTGAAAAAATTTAGAACTGAATAGGGTAATTCTAAATTGAAAGGAGCAATGATCAACAATTTCGAACTAATATTATCCTTATTTCGTTCAGTATCGTATATTCAACCATCTGAAAATTCCTAATACCTTTCCAAAAATTAAAAAATTCAACTAAAAGACAACTTGTATTTCTGTCTATAAAACAAAATAATGCTTCGCAAAAGGAACTTATTCTTTTGTGAACAATTATAATTCGCTCCCAAGTTACGAATGCTCAGAAATCGACGGTAACAGTCTTCTGAACTGTTTTGTTGAGGCTTCAAGAAATTGAATTATTCCAAACGAAGAGGCTAACGTTTCTGTTCTAATACATTTCCTGTTATCAGATCTTTTAATTAAGAGTTTCATCTATTGCGGTCACATCGAGTATTCACCGGTTAATTACATGTAATTAGCTGTAATTGGACACATATTTTATGTATCTGGTGTTTTGCGCTGCCCGACACGGTGCAATTATCTTTTATCATCGCCGAGCAATAATCAGTGAACGGCATTAACGCTAATACCACAATAAATCCTGCGGTTCTGCTCCCTTTTTTCCTCCTTCCCCCTTCCTTCTTCCTCTGTCTGCTTAATGGCATCATTGCTACCGTGTCGCCTTTTTTTTTTTTTTTTCTAACGAACACTTTATGCTAATTTCGAAATAGCTGCCGATACCGCTGATTATGTTCGCACATAAAATCGAGCACATTGAAAGTACTCGGTGTCCCGACACTGTTGTGCTACGATTATATAACCGATGGTAATTATCCTTTACAATCTTTTACAAGTACGGTGGACGTGGAACGTGTAATTAAATTCCTTGCTGTATCGAGCAGGAAAATTTATTGGCCAGCCCGACTAACCGATTGAACTGGAGTGAAAAATACTTGGAGTTACAGGTATTGTAACGATTAAACGACAACCTTTTCAGCAACAATTATCGTGTTGCGCGATATGTGAAAGGAAGATGGGGATACGTATAGAGGAATCTGTTACCATTGTTTGTTTTAAGGAAAATTATGCTAATGAAGAATCTTTGGGACAAAATTTTCTACAAAAATCAATGTTCAAGAAAATGTGTGTAACACGAGAAATAATTTTTTAAGGGAACTTTGATTGAGCAATATCCGAAATCAAAACTCGTTTCTTAAATTTCTACTTTGTTTCAGTCGGCTCAAGTTATCTATAATAGATACGTTTAATTTAAGTTTCATTATGAAGTAATTTTCACTACTTCACTATTTAGCACATAAATAGGCTTTACTTTAAACTGTTTATTCAATACAAGTTTCATAAAAATTCACTTTTATTCTTCGTTCAAGTGCTCGCCCTTTATAACTGGTTCTTTCGTCGAATGAAAAATAAATACAGATATGTACAACGATAAACGGATTAAAGCGGAAGTAAAATATGGATATTTAAGCCTAACCTTCAGATCGCACAGCGTTACTGTTCATTTTTAACAAGTACTATACACAAGGTAATTGAAATGAGGCAATGTTAACTGAAACAAATTTTTAAGGAATTCCAACTTATACTATAAAATTCACCAACTAACACAACCTAAAATTCACAACCTAACCCGAACCAAAATAAGAAAGCCTAATTTTTTTAATGACATTAAATATACAACAACATATAAATTGCATATGTATATTATAAAATTCACCAAACTAACAACCTAAAATTCACAACCTAACCAACCTAATCCGAAGGCTTGATGATTCTAATGGCATTAAGTGTACAACAACATATAAATTCCATATATTATGAAATTCACCAACTAACACAACCTAAAATTCACAACCTAACCCGAACCAAAATAAGAAAGCCTAATTTTTTTAATGACATTAAATATACAACAACATATAAATTGCATATGTATATTATAAAATTCACCAAACTAACAACCTAAAATTCACAACCTAACCAACCTAATCCGAAGGCTTGATGATTCTAATGGCATTAAGTGTACAACAACATATAAATTCCATATATTATGAAATTCACCAAACTAACAAGCTAAAATTCACAACCTAACCAATCTAACCCGAACCTAATCCGAAGGCCTAATATTTCTAATGACTTTAAGTGTACAACACATATAAATAACATATATTATAAAATTCACCAAACTCATACAACCTAAACCGAACCTAACTCAAAGGCCTGATGTTTCTAATGACATTTGGTGTACAACAGCAAAGAAGCGAAACGGATTTCGTCGTCAAGCAGCTGGACGAGTGATTTAGTCGAATAAAAAAGTAACAGCGGGCCAGGATAGAGAGGACAGGACGATGAAGGAAGAGTGGAAGAATGAAGAGGAGGGGGTCGTAAAATGTAAACGCCGGATGTACGTACATGTACGTACGTTACGTCGTCGGTTCTAACGACCGATCGTAAAGAAGCCGACGGCGTATCCAGGAGGTATTGACATTTAAATATCTCCATCTGTTCCCGGACAAAACAGCGAACGCAACACGGCTCGATATATTAATAAGCGATGCTTCTCTACGGGTACACATACTAGTGTCTGCGCGTCGCCATTCTGTTTCTTTATTTGAGGCAGGATGGACCATGTAGTGATGGCTACCGGACACGTCCTCTTAAAATTTTCGATCAAATTCTCATTTCATTGATTCATGCTTCAAGCTAATTTGTTTTTTTTTTAATCCTTCAATATTACATACTAAATTGCAAAACTACAATTATATATACAGTATTATAAACAAATAATTATATAACCAATATTATTTTATTACACCGATTATAAGACGCACCTTAAATATTTCAAGCTAGAAATAAAAAAATACCTGAATTAAATATTTTTATTATGATGTGTAGAATAAACAAAAATATGTATATATTTAAGGAACTAAAAAATATATTCTGTATATTTTTACACGTAAAAATGTGTATCTTATATTCGACGTAACACGGTATACATTAAACCTACAATGCTTTTTTAAAATTATTATACCAAACGTCACACGAGAATTTGTCAGGGTTAGCGCGATTTTTACAAATTTATAATGTACAGGAAATTCTGGGAAAATTCAGTGATTAGGTTTTAAATGAGTAGTTTAATATTTGTCAATATTCATGAGTCAAAGTTTTCCAATTAATTCTTCTAGGTAATTTTAATCCTTGGCTAATTGAATCTGTTAAAACCAGTTTTCAGGTAAAACCAGCTACAAATAGAATAAACTTAGTAACTGCTATTTAAGAGCCATAAATAAATTTATTAAGTGTTTTCTATTCAAATTTATCGAATAAAATGCAAATATTAGGTATTTTATTTCTACAATACAAGGGCAAGAAAAAAACTTAACAGGTACCCTTTTTGCTCAAATTTGTAATGAATTCTATTTCGAATTACAGAATTTCTTCTGCGAACAATATATACTTCCCTGTAAAGAGCATCTAGTCTCAATCTTATAAAATACAATACATTACAAATCGCGCGAAGTTGTGAAACGATAATTGCAGGAAAGTTCGCATAAGAATTTCCTATTCAAATTTATGGAATAAAATGCAAATATTAGGTATTTTATAACTGTAATACAAAGGCAAAAAATAAATTTAACAGGTATCCTTTTCACTCAAATTTATAATGAATTCTATATAGAATTACAGAATATTTTCTGCGAACAATATATACTTCACTGTAAAGAGCATCTAGTCTCAATCTTATAAAATACAATACATTACAAACCGCGCGAAGTTGTGAAACGATAATTGCAGGAAAGTTCGCATAACCTCAAAACCAACACCTTAACCACCGTTCGCAACCGAACCTCTCCCAGATCATAAAGCAACGCGAACCAACTTAATTACCGCGTTTACCCGCGCTCCCAATTAGAAACAGAACATTTTCAGCCGCAGTCTTGGCGACGCGACCATCCTTGAACCCTTTGAAACCCGTCCGACCCATTATTACCGGTTGCACCAGGGGAGCGCGTTTCGTGCCACGTCGTTCCCATTGCTAGACGGCACGTAAGTATGTGGCACCGGTGCCGGTAGTAGCGGATTTATATGATTGTGCACCGGGGGAATCACTCGACGACACGGCTGCATTAAAACGTTCGTCAAAGCTTATTGGCCACTGTGCGAGGGACGTTTTATAACGGTCATCAGGGGAAACGCTGGACAATCGTCTCGATCGTGGCCATTTTTTTCTTCAGGCCGTGCACAAATGGCGGTTCGATAATTTATCGGGACGAACGAAGCCGTCCTGGACAGCCAAATGGATTTCTTTTCCTCATCCTCATCCTCGATACAACAATCCGTTACTCGAAACTCGAGTAGGATGTGTGTGTGTGTGTGTGTGTGAGGGGGGGGGGCAGATGGAACGTATTTATGGGAATGTACTTGCTTGTTCACCATTATAGAATTGTTTGCAGGAAAACGTTTGTTATCAACAAGTGGTACACGTGCATACGTGATTACAGAAGATATATACCCCGTCATACGTCTTCCTGCTCTTCCTCGTCCGTTTCGTTCCTCATGCCGCAGCAATGGCCGTCGCATGGCAATCACGCCAATTCACGCACGCGCGCACACGCACGCGTGCATACTTACATTCGTGCACGATGTGTGCTACGTGGCTTGCATAGTTTCGATTGCCAAGGGACACACGGTGAGTTTCGCGTTCCTTCCGTGCCACTAAATTATTTCACGAGAAAGTTTGGCATAAATCGGGGCTGCTGGTATGCCGTTGGACGTGTGTCGAGATGGGAATTGGTTTTTCTTTGGGATCTTTCGTTACGTCGTTTAGGTTTCCTAGTGGTCGAAGGTGTGGGAGGGTTGGGAGATACACGATTTGGTGATTTAAAAAATGGAAATTTTTCTAATTTGACGTAAGAATGGAGAACGATTTACTCTCAAATAGTATTGTTGGGTAACAGATGGTTTACTGTTGTAGAAGTTTTGCTTATCCTAGTGCAAATTTTTCTGACTTGACGTAAGAATGGAGGACGATTTACTCTCAAATAGTATTGTTGGATAACAGATGATTTACTGTTGTAGAATTTTTGTTTATCCTAGTGGAAATTTTTCTGATTTGACGTAAGAATAGAGAACGATTTACTCTCAAATAGTATTGTTGGGTGACAGATGATTTACTATTGTAAAAGTTTTGTTTATCCTAGTGTATTCAAGATTTCTTTAAATCAGTTGTAATGGAAATTTTCAATAAATTGATAGCATTATATATATTATTTTATTTTAATAATAAACAAAGCTGATGTACAAGTAGAAAAAAATAGAAAAAATTAAAAAAGATTATAATGTTCTTATAACACAAAATTAACAAGACTTTACACCCTATTAACATATCACTCGTTTGTCGTGGCTATCACATATAATTAATAAAGAATCACATTTGTAACTTTCAACATTGACAATTATCTAATTACCATTTCATAATTCTAATTATGAGTTAATAGTAATCATGTAAATTCCTAATTAAATTGCTTACTACTTATTCTGAACGGTTTGGCTGACATTCACAGATGGAAGTTTCATGAAATTTTGAAAGCCTGTGATTTCTACAACTGCCTTTTTACGACGCCCTATGCTATTAGTATCATAACGGTATTCGCACATTCACGGGGTGCCGTTTCTATCGACCCCAATCCCACTTATTATTCTGAGCGTGCATAAATAATCGCGTCACCGTTAGTGGCACGGCACGAGGACACTCGATACATCGAGTCACACAGGTCAGAGGGATTCACGGATGTTGATCCACGATAGCGAATGATGTTCGAGGAATCGCGTGCCGCACGTATGACATCACAATGACCAATCAGCTGTGGGAAATTCATTTCAGCAAACGCAACCCAACCTTAATTCCCAATCTTCTTTTGAGAACTCGAGATGCACACGTTATCCTACTATTCTCTTTTCGTTTAGCAAGACAATATGTCTATGTGTACAATAAGTTTTATAGTTGTTTGTGTCACAGCAAGTTTGACGAAAAATTCAGATCTTAAAACGTAACGTGATCGTATCAAATGTTACTCGACAAGCAATCCGATTTACAGAATTTTTCATACACATCAGACTTGAAAACAAAAGTTTTCTTATAATGTAAGAGTGTTGACTTTCAATATCAATCGTTGTATTTATCATATCCACGTTTTGTGTTATTAACACTTAACCATCAGAACGGGGAAACCTTCCATTCTTTCCTCTGCCATTGATTCTATTTATTTTTTTATTAATTAGTCTTGTACTAATGTTAAATTTATTAAAAATTGTGCTTTGGAAGAGCAAAAAATAAATTTGATGAACTATTAACAGTACTAGTTCAAGACTAACTAATAACAAAAGTAAATAAAGTTAATGGCAGAGAAAAGAATGGGAGACCACCCCATTCGGTTGGTTAAGAGTTAAGATTTTAAATTAATAATATATTAGTTAGTCTTGAATTAGTGTTGAATTTATTAAAAATTGTACTTTGGAAGAGCAGAAAATGCATTTGATGAACTATTGACAGTGCTAGTTCAAGACTAACTAATAATAAAAGTAAATAAAGTTAATGGCAGAGAAAAGAATGGGAGATCTCCCCATTCGGTTGGTTAAGTGTTAAGAGTATATATATTAGTTAAGAATAATATATTAGTTAGTCTTGAATTAGTGTTGAATTTATTAAAAATTGTACTTTGGAAGAGCAAAAAATAAATTTGATCAACTATTAACAGTGCTAGTTCAAGACTAACTAATAACAAAAGTAAATAAAATTAACGGCAGAGGAAACAGTGGGATACCTTCCCATTCGGTTGGTTAAGAGTTAAGGTTTTAAATTAATAATATATTAGTTAGTCTTGAATTAGTGTTGAATTTATTAAAAATTGTGCTTTGGAAGAGCAAAAAATAAATTTGATCAACTATTAACAGTACTAGTTCAAGACTAACTAGTAACAAAAGTAAATAAAATTAATGGCAGAGGAAAGAGTGGGAGACCTTCCCATTCGGTTGGTCAAGTGATAAAATTTTTAATTAATAATATATTAGTTAGTCTTGAATTAGTATTGAATTTATTAAAAATTATACTTTGGAAGAGCGGACAATGCATTTGATGAACTGTAAACAACACTATTTCAAGACTAACTAATAACAAAAGTAAACAGAATCCATGGAAGAGAAAAGAATAGGATATCTCCCCATTCGGTTGGCTAAGTGTTAAGACAAAAAATATATCTGTGTCTTCTAAAAAACAAAATGTCAAGAGCACCTGAATGACATCGTATAATATCGATAAAACGATTTCACAGTTTCTTTATGCACAGAAAAATCGATTATTTATATAGACAACCTATTATATACCGGATAAATCGAGCGTGAAATCGAAGCATAACTAATTACAGACGTTAATTAATGAACAAGCGTCTGTCGATACCGGAAACGCTTGATTAGTAATACAAATTGTGTTCACGCGGTTAATCGTCGATGCTCACGGATTTATCTGACAACGCTCGTGCGATTCTTCTGATACTAATAACTCGTCCTGGATAATCGGTCACTTCCGGTGTTCGAAACCTGAAATTACGGATTTCCTTCGTGGCTGTCGACTAAGCGTGATTTTCAATAAGTGAAGCATCCGGGAATGATTTCTAAGAAATTTATTAATGCTTTTTGTGTTGTATAATTTGTGAACGCTTTCAGAAGAACGTTAACATAAAAATACGGATTTCCTTTGAGTGATCGGTTAATTTTCTTAGAATTGATGATCCTTTCCATTAAAAATGCTCACTTAAGTATCAAAGAGTGAACACCATAACGGATTAATCTTAAACTGTTCCTCCGTTTGACGATGCACTCATGTTTCTTACAATGAAACCAAAAAAATTCGAAGATTGTGAGTGTAAAAATTTATATCGAGGACTAGGATTAACCGATTAATCATAAACGTAATTTAAAATAATTTTTGAAACAGGTGGAAAGAAGCACCCTTATAAAATACAGAAAATTCTTCGAATTAATAACTTATCCGTATATCGTTAATAGAAATCAAATCGGTATCATATGAAATGTACTGTACCCAATTTTTTAATTATTTAGCTGATCGATTAAAAAAGATCTATCATTGGTGATCAAGACGTATCGTTTCAAACTGCCAAATGTGTATATAATAATATCAATATTATTATAACAAATTTTTTCCCTATGTAAATTTATACAATAGCGGACAAAAGGTTAAGGCCAAAATAAATAAATTAATTAATAAGAAATAACAGTATGAATAAAATTTGTATTCTATGCTAATGAATAGATAGTGTTCTACCATAACGACGATAAAAATGAATAGGTAAACAATATTTGCGAACCATAAAATTATATTTTACATTGCCCTGTCGTCTCAAACTTTTGTCCGCTACTAAATATCCTCCAATTAGCGGTAATGTTCAAAATGTTCTAATTTTTATTCAATTCTTACAATTGTAAGTAATTGAAGCACCCCAGTCAGCAATGACCACCGTGACGTCACAAGAGAAATCATGATCGGTCATATATGACCAACGTGGCAGTCAAAGTGTTAACCCTTTGCCTGGTGACTGTTAGTCGTGTAATAATATTAATTTCAAATATTTTCCAGTGCGAAATATTTACTAATATTCGCTTATATTAAACTTCATTTATTCAGTTAAATGTTTCGCTAAAATTTACATATATGACTATTTAACCTCCGGGTCTGACTAATAAACAAACTACGTACGGTCTGAAAATTTGTGGAACTATCATTTGGCGACTGACGGTCGCCTCTAGACCGCAAAGGGTTAACAAGTTTTTATTTTTAATCAGTGATGTGATCACCCTCATGATCAACAACCTTTTGCCATCTAGCATGTAAATTTTTCAATGTCGGATCGATAAAAATCAATTGGTTTTTTGAGCAAAATATCTAAAGATGGAATGAAAGAAACGACATTATTTTTTTCGGTCCCCCTAATGGACAATCGCGATGCTTTCGAAAGAATTCAGAATTTCTGGTGCTCCTGAGTCTCTCATACCTCGTCCCGATTCCCATTCCATCGAACTCGAAAATGCTCGAACGGACGTTAAAGCGAACGTGTAAGCGTAGGGAAAGGTTATTCGTTAAATCGCGAAAAAGTCGCGGCGGGACGATCGATCATCGCGAGCGCGAACCATTAAGAACGACAACATCGATCATTTGTCAGCCTCATTGTCGACGGTTAATTGCCCCTCGCCGGCCCTAATGCTTGTTACCGGAATGTAATTGAAGATGGTTGACTAATTGCACGCTTTACATCTTCGTGAAAACCGGCACGCCGCTTCTTTTCTAATTAACATCCAGACTAATTGAGACGTTCGACTCCCCGGCTCGCTGTTTGCCGCAAATCATCGTCCGTAACGTTCCTCGACGCCGTGATCGTCGGCTGATCATTAACAGGAGTTACCTGCCTACGTTCAACTTGAATTACAACGTCGAATCCGAGAGTCATCCTCGAACGTGATCTTTAGTATTCGTGGATTCGCCTCTAGGATAGTTAATTTTCTTTAGGGCTTTGAAATTTCATATTTCTGTATCTTTACATTTTTGATGTTTTTATCGACAAATTTATTTATTATTTATTATTTATATTTATATTTATTGGAGGAGATAGTTTCGAGAGTTCTTTAAATTAACAAGCGTGTAATATTTTGGGTGATTGTTCCGGTTTCCAGCCTCGAGGGTTCTCTGGGGCTTTGAAATTTCATATTTCTGTATCTTTACATTTTTGATGTTTTTATCGACAAATTTATTTATTATTTATTATTTATTATTAATATTTATATTTATTGGAGGAGATAGTTTCGAGAGTCTTTAAATTAACAAGCGTGTAATATTTTCGGTGATTGTTCCGGTTTCCAGCCTCTAGGGTTGTTAATTTTCTTTAGGGCTTTGAAATTTCATATTTCTGTATCTTTACATTTTTGATGTTTTTATCGACAAATTTATTTATTATTTATTATTTATATTTATGTTTATTGGAGGAGATAGTTTCGAGAGTTCTTTAAATTAACAAGCGTGTAATATTTTGGGTGATTGTTCCGGTTTCCAGCCTCGAGGGTTCTCTGGGGCTTTGAAATTTCATATTTCTGTATCTTTACATTTTTGATGTTTTTATCGACAAATTTATTTATTATTTATTATTTATTATTAATATTTATATTTATTGGAGGAGATAGTTTCGAGAGTCTTTAAATTAACAAGCGTGTAATATTTTCGGTGATTGTTCCGGTTTCCAGCCTCTAGGGTTGTTAATTTTCTTTAGGGCTTTGAAATTTCATATTTCTGTATCTTTACATTTTTGATGTTTTTATCGACAAATTTATTTATTATTTATTATTTATATTTATGTTTAAATTTATATTATTATTTATATTTATTAGAGGAGATAGTTTCGAGAGTCTTTAAATTAACAAGCATGACATATTTTGGGTGTTTGTTCTGGCTTCCGATTTTTAACTGTAAATTATCGGTTTACTTTTTAATTACTTATTTGTATATTACGAATTAAACATTTTTTGTGATTCATTAATTTATGAGCTTGATACAATTCGTCTTATAATGCATTATTTCAATTCTTTATTGAATTAAACGCGTAGAAGCTGAGAGTAATGAATTCATCAAGAGAAAATTTATACACAACAGTATTAATTATATGTTTTTTACAGATGCTCTTTTTAACTTCAAGTTTTTATTATATGACTCTCTTCAAAAACAAGTTCTGTTATTATTATATCCTTAAACACATTTCCAATCAGATTATTGAAAAAAAAATAGTGTATTCATCACTGTTAATTTTTCTAATTCTTTTTTCACCGTCTCCATATATTAAAACTTGTGTTTCAAATGACTTACCAACTGCAAACTCCATTATTTGTTATCACCAGAATTTCCATTGCAGTTCTGTAACAAAAGTAACACCAATTAACTCAGTACTTCTCTCGACTCACACAAAGTTAAGTAAAATATTATTTCAAATACCAGGTTCAAGAAATAAATATTTTTTGTTATCTGCACAGCTATAAAAGTGTTTTATTTGATCCCAAAACTAGAGGAGCTTAATTTTTAAATATTTTTTTAAATAATATCATTATATGCTTACAATGATTACAGTTTTCTTAACACACAATTATTTATTACTTTATGTAATCTACATATTTTCATTGTTCAAAGTTATTTAAGTTAAACTCACGATTAAAAGTATTTAGTAACGCAAGTCAATCAATTACAGATACAGTAGAACCCAAACTGTCTTTTTCTTATACTAAGCTACGTTTATTTAAATAAACACTAAAATGGTTAATAATTGATTTAAACATCTGTGTATCCTATATTTTTTCACAATTAAATCCCACAACTATTACGTATAAAATACTGATCGGATAATAGAATTGCTACCTACAATATTCGCATAAGAAAGGTTCCACTGTGCTATAATTTCACCAGATTTCACTTTCTGCGCGAGACCAAGCAGCGTTCAAATTTCCTAAATTCTCCTCATTTCTGAATCGACACCGGGTACCTACCTATTCGCCAATCGCCAGCCATCGTTCTCCAACCATTTCAAGTACGTTTTATCGCACCATCGTGCCACTCTAAACGTAACGTTCCAAGGTTCGCGTAAACTCTGACTTAACGCGTTCGCGAGCTGTGTAATCGTTCAACGGATCGCGTGAGGGTCTCGTACGGGAGAAATCGCGTTTTCCAGATAGGATCACGGATAAACGCGAAACGCAGCCACGCCGAACAATCGTCGACGATTTACGTATCGCCGTGCAACCGTTCGACGCCTAACGACGCGTTCCCAACAAGTGAATCCGTTCTAATGCGTCGCCCGCGGCCCTCGAAAAATAATGGAAACGGCGATTAAGTTATTACCCGGCCGCGTTCGCGGGACGAAGGACGCGATCGTAAGAAAATCAGCGATCTTTCAGGGTAATTTGAACGTGTCGTAACTCTAGTCGACGCCAAGCGCTGCATGTATGTAAAAAAATCGTTACAAGGATCGTTATCACGGATACGTGTCGGGAAACAGCGATGGCAGCGAGGAACGCGATGGTAGCGAGGTGCCAAATTATATATTATGCTATCGACTAAAGAGTTTGATAAACGCAAACTGCACCAACTTCGTGATGGAATATAAAGCTAAAAGGGCGGTGGTAATTCCAATTATACGACAACGGACATAAGTTTGAGACGAGAGGGCAATATAAGACATGATACTATGGTTCGCAAATATTGTTTGTACATACATCACATTATCGTTACTGTAGCAATGCGATCGAATGGATGCTATTGAGTGGATGCGAGTTTAGGGAAATGTGAAAAGCGCTTGAGTCGAGGGATAGCCGTGTGAACGTAGAATGTTTGGACTCGAGGAGGTTTTCTTCTTGAATACTTGAATCTTCGTACTACTGTGATTAGTTTCTTGTAATTGTACCGCTTGATAGATTTACCATTGTGCCATTTTATCACTGTATTAAATAATTTATGGTGGAACATTGATTATTAGAAGTAGAAGCGCAAGTGTTAGGGGTCAGATTAAATGGTTAGCGAAGGTGAGGGTAAAATTTGTGGCGAGTTCACTGAAAAGACTTGAGATGTAGAGTCTTTAGAAACTTTTGTTTCAGAAGCTTCTTTCTGTTAACCTCTTGACTGTTAAATTCTTCCACGTTATAACTAATGTGGGAATGCGATTGAGTGGATGAGAGTTTAGGAAAATCTGAAGAGTGCTTGAGTCGAGGGATAGCCGTGTGAACGTAGAATGTTTGGACTCGAGGAGGTTTTCTTCTTGAATACTTGAATCTTCGTACTACTGTGATTAGTTTCTTGTAATTGTACCGCTTGATAGATTTACCATTGTGCCATTTTATCACTGTATTAAATAATTTATGGTGGAACATTGATTATTAGAAGTAGAAGCGCAAGTGTTAGGGGTCAGATTAAATGGTTAGCGAAGGTGAGGGTAAAATTTGTGGCGAGTTCACTGAAAAGACTTGAGATGTAGAGTCTTTAGAAACTTTTGTTTAAGAAGCTTTTTTCTGTTAACCTCTTGACTGTTAAATTGTTCCACGTTATAACTAGTGTAGGAATGCGATCGAATGAATGTGAGTTTAGGAAAATGTGAACAGTGCTCGAGTTGAGCGATAGCCGTGTGAACGTAAAATGTTTTTAAGGCGCGAAAGATGAACACTTGAGAAAACTGAGCGACTGAGGGTTTTTGGAATGTATCAAGTGAGAAAGATTGGCCATTAGAAAGAAAGGAAATGAGTGTTTGGAAGAATATATGACGGAGAAAATGCGAGCACGTGGCAGAAAGGATGTAATTCTGAAGGAAGTAAGAACGTCGAAATTGCTAAGTTGAAAAGCCGTTTATGTACTATTAAGTTGTTACTATTAAATTATTTTTAAATATATTATTATCTAAGCACTTCACTTTATTTTACTCAGACCTGAGCCCTATCATCTCTCTACTAAATAATAAAGTAAGAAACTTTATATATATTACTTATTAACTGAAGAATTTTGGGTGAACGGCACTAAATGCATCGGGTGAGAAAGGTTTAGAATTAGAAAGAACGGAAACGAGTGTTTGGAAGAATATATGACGGGGAAAATGCGAGCGCAGAGCAAAAAAAATTTGACTGTAAAGGCAAACAGAGTGTGATTCTGAAGAAAGAACGTAGTAATTGCTAAATTATAAAGTTGTTTAAGTTGTTATCATTAAACTATTTTAAATATACGTTTATTAATATTCTATGCTCTTGTAATTTTAGTACAAAAACAACGTTATTAACGGACGCTCGATTGAACAAATTGTTAAAAGTGTAGTAGCAAAGCAAATTTACGAGACTTATTGTGCTTATATGAAAAAACTACGAATCGGTCGTTTTGATTGTTTTGGTAATTTTAGTACGAGTACAATGTTTTTAACCGACAGTTAATCGAGCAAATTGTTAAAAGTGTAACAAAGCAAGTTTACGAGACCCGTAAAGTTTATTTTAACCGCGTTGGTAATTTTTGTACGAGAACCATGTTTTTAACAGACAGTCGATTGACGTGTTACGTGATTGGTCAGATAATTATGTTTCCAGGCCGCGTATAAATTACAAGTCTGTTAGAAATTTCACAGACAGACCAGAGCTGGCCGATATCAATCTGTTATTGTGCACGTTAACCTATTTCATTACGGAATTAGGCACCCTTAATGCCGTCGTATTAAGTTCCCGCGGTTCGTGTTTTCTGAACGCGCCGCAGAATTTATCGTTGCCCCGTGATACTAATTCGTAATACTAACCTGGCAAGTGTGGCGACCGGTCTCGGGAAACTCGAGAAAATTGCTCGGGAACGTAACGTTTGAACGGATCTAAATTATACCAGTCGCGAGGGAATTGCCATGAGTTCGATCGTTTCATTCGAAACTGTATTGCATTACAGGCAATACAATTACTATTAAATATATATATATATTAATTATATTCCAAGCACTTCATTTTATTTTATTCACACCTGAGCCCTATCATCCAGTCTACTAAGTAAATAAAAGTAGAATTTCCCATACAAATTTTACAGAAACCTAACATATCGTACTCGAACGATGATAAACCTGAGATCATTAACTACCATCAATCCCTGGCGGCTAATCACGCGCATGATGATGAACGATAACGAGCCAGACAATCGAGCATTGTCTCTGATTCCTTCTCGTAATATTGTCCATTAACGCGTTGCATGCAATTATCCAAGTGTCGCGCGTTTTTCTTTTTCGTCTTCCTTCAATTCATACGCCGGTCTCATCCGACAGGAACAATGTAACCGGTGGCTTATACCCCCCCCCCCTTGTCCGTTTCTTATCCCACACGATGAAACAAAGCGTGCCTACGTAAAAGATTAATATCGCCCGAGGTTCGATCGTGTCTCTGCGACTAATCGAGCTTTTGATCTACGATTTCTGCAAACCCGCAGCTATGCCAGTCATTCGGCACGCCCGCTTAGCATTCCCGCGTAATATCACCGATGGCTGTGACGGGATCCCTTCTCGGTGGGCAGTGTTCTTCCTTAACCCTTGCTTCAGCACAATCGGGGTCCACTTCGACCTATGTGGGCTGTTTAGGTCACACTCGTAAACTTATCACGTACAGTAGCGGACAAAAGTTTAAGACGACAGGACAATGTAAAACATAATTTTACGGCTCGCAAATATTGTTTATGTATTCATTTTTATTATCATTAAAATAGAACACTATTTATTGATTAGCATAGAATACAAATTTTATTTTTATTGTTATTTTTTAATAATTAATTAATTTACAGCACTGAACAAAAGTTTAAGACTACAGGTCAATGTAAAACATAATTTTACGGTTCACAAATATTGTTTATATATTCATTTTTATCGTCATTACGATAGAACGCTATTTATTAATTAGCATAGAATAGAAATTTTATTTTTACTGTTATTTCTTATTAATTTATTTATTTACAGTAGGGTAGAAAAGTTTAAGACGACAAGACAATGTGGAACATCATTTATGGTTCGCAAATATTATTTATCTGTTCATTGTTATTGTCATTATGGTAGAACACTATTTATTAATTAGCATAAAATACATAGTTTATTTTTACTGTTATTTCTAATTATTTAACTCATTTATCTTCTTTGAGTTTTTGGTCTTAAACTTTCGCCCACTACTGTACGTTCAATTTTTTTTTAATAATACCTGAAATGCATTCTATTTTACAATTTTTAAAAAATTCGTAACAAATTTATTTTTGAGTAAAAAAAGTTATGATAATTATTAAAAAAACATAATCTTTGTTTTCAATAGTACCTAAAACGCGTCCTCTGAAAGTTTGACAAACATTGCTTCATCAATAAAAGTGTTACGACGATTTTAGTAACGTGTATGTCTTACAGATTCCTTAGTGGTTTGCAATGCGTTAAAAGTTGAATAATAAATAAAATTTATTAAAGTTTATTTACATTGTTTTGCTTCCACATCGAATTACAAAATAATAGCCGGTGACATCAGATAAATTTTCAGTAAAATTGCCGGTCAACAATATGTTAAAGAGGCCGGTTCGCGGATACGCGAGGCTCGGCCACGATAACAAGTCCCCCACGTGTATCGTACGAATTTGCTCGACGCTGATACATCGTGCAGATACCGATAATTCGTCCCGGGGATTGAATAATCCGGCGGGGTACCCTCTCTCACCCTTTCGCGGACCGTGCTCCTCTCGTTCGCCTTTATCTTCGCACGCTCGCGCGCTACACCGAGCCGATCGCGTGGAATTAATTAGGCAACCACCTGTTTTCGATACAGCGAACGCATAAATCGTAGCTAGGCCAAGCTGGGCTCTTTCGTGCCGTCGGTATCGGCACGCCAGATCCGCGGGGCTGAATAATAGCGCTTACTCGGGTTACGGAAAGACGCTGTTCCCCCGGAGGACGGTGAGAATTATTCCTTTGCGCTCGAAAGGTGACTGTTTGGTCGCCGAATGATAGTTTTGCGAATTTTCACACTTTAGTGGGTTTGTTTATTAGTCAGACTCAGAGATTAAACAGTCATATATGTAAATTTTGTTAAGTCACTTAATTAAACTAAATGAAGTTAGAGATTAACTTGAAAAAACCGTATTATTACTGTAAAATCTAGATTCTACCGATCGTAGAAATATTCCAGTGATATAAGAGTTATACTTAAAAGATGTCAGTTCTTGATTAATCCTTTGCGCTCGAAAGGTGACCGTTGGTCGCCGAATGATAGTTTTGCAAATTTTCAGACCTTAGTTGGTTTGTTTATTAGTCAGACTCAGAGATTAAACAGTCATATATGTAAATTTTGTTAAGTCACTTAATTAAACTAAATGAAGTTAGAAATTAACTTGAAAAAACCGTATTATTACTGTAAAATCTAGATTCTACCGATCGTAGAAATATTCCAGTGATATAAGAGTTATACTTAAAAGATGTCAGTTCTTGGTTAACCCTTTGCGCTCGAAAGGTGACTGTTGGTCGCCGAATGATAGTTTTGCGAATTTTCACACCGTAGATACCGTATTGCTACTGTAAAAGCTAGATTCTAGATTCTAGATTCGTGGAAATATTCCAATGATATACGAGTTATACTTAAAAGATGTCAGTTCTTGGTTAATCCTCGCAAGGAATACAGATTAATTTATAGCTACTGTATTGCTATTGTAAATGCTAGATTCTACTAGAAAATTTTCGAACTTAGTATCATTAGACGACTAACAGTCACCTCTCGAGTGCAAAGTGTTAATCGTCGAACAGCTTTCTCTGATTGCAGGGGGACGAATTTTAATCGGGGATTTTTTTAAAGCGATTCGATGGAAACTTAAATTTGCTCGTTGTCGGTGATGTTTTGGTGTTTGGGTCACTGTTAACGTTAAAGGGGTGTATTCAGGTCTTTTGAAAGCGCCGAATTTGTTTATCAGAGGACCTCAAGATTTTTTTTAGTCTTTCTGGACCAAAAGGTAGCTAAGAGCAAATATTAGTGTGTATCTGTTTATTTTAGTTTTTTTAACAAAATAAACAAAATAAAATAAAATAAACAAAAATCATAAGAATAATACATAACAATGTGTAGTTTTTTCGGAATTTTATGAGAAATATCAATTATAATTTTTCTTCTTATAACCGAACGAAACGTTGATTACACGTTAAAGATTAATTTTATGCTTTTGGTAAGACACTTACTTTCTCGCCGCAAACGTGGCAACGCGTTATTATCCGCACATTTCATACGACATACATTCCCTGGCGTGCGTGACACGTTAAAAAGCACCGATACCGATATCGACCGCCGATAGATCCGTATCGCCGATCTCGCGAACACGGCCAACCGTTAAAGTCTAGTATGTATGTTATAACGCATATTAATTCAGCAATTACCCTATCACGCCGTCGACTTGCTCACAAAGTACACACACATCGTGCACGCGTTATCCAAGCGATTACGTTTATTTATTTGTTTACAGGAACAACCCTTTAAAGTACAAAAAGAAGATACAGTTTAACCCCTTGACATACAAATAAATATTGTTTAATTTGGTTCAATTGAATAGTTATGTTCACTCTTAAAAACAGAACATTTTATTTTGTAATTTGTATTGTTATATAACATTTAATCAGGTTAATATATTAAGCAGCATTATAAAATAATAAATTAGTAGTTATGAAATATTTCAAAACATTCTAGAATATATAAACAGTTCTTGCCGTCTCGGAGACGTCTAAGTTTACAGTGGCACATGTTAATGGATGACGTCTCCCAGACGTCATTATAATGTCAAAGGGTTAATTGTAACAGTCAAAACAACGTAACGATTGAAATTTAAAGCTAGCATGAGGTAGGAAAGAAATCAATTCATTTTTAGTAAATGTTAATATTTTTTAACACTTTACCGACAGTGAGCCTATTAATCGACTTTCTGCATGTTCCGTTTGTAAATTTTATAACGCTCCTTCATGCGAAGATAACACATTTCTAAGTGATATCATATGTATACAGTAAAGAAATATTAACCCCTTGACATACGAATTAAATGGAACTTGATGCGACCGAAAAATACCGTTTAATTTCGCTCAACTGAACGGTTACGTGAAGACTGAGAAAGAGTATATTTTATTTTGAAATTTGGATTTTTCATTCAGATTGATGTTAATAAAGAACATCTAAATAATATTAAAAAATAATAATCGACGCACGAGTGAAGCAACTATGTAATCTAATTGTATACTGCACGGCGTCCGCCGAAAAAAGCACTTGACGAGTCTGACTCGTCAAAGTCTACAGTGGCCCGTAAAATGAATGACGAGTCAGACTCGTCATTGTATGTCAAGGGGTTAACCCTTTAAACCCGAGAAGCGACTGTTAATCGTCTAATGATAGTGATCTCAACAATTTTCAAATTCGAAATATTTACTAAGATTCGCCTATACCAAACGTCATACAACTTAGTTAAGTGATATACTGAAATTTACATATTTAAGTATTTAACCTCTAAGTCTGATTAACACTTAGCCGACCGAATGGGGAGATCTCCCGTTTTGTCCTCAACAGAGCGCCCTATTTGCTTTTGTTATTAGTTAGTCTTGAACTAGTACTGTTCATAAATTTTCCAAAATATAATTTTTAATAAATTCAACATCAGCTTAGGACCAACTAATAACAAAAGTAAATAGAATTAATGGCATTGCTTTGTCAAGGAAAAAATGGGAGATCTCCTTATTCGGCCGGCTAAGTGTTAACACGAACTGATGAGGTGGGGCACGGAGAAACCTCATACAACTTTTGCAGTAGTTACATATAAATATAGTTGCATTAACGGTGTTTGTATCGATAGACCTGCTGAAAGAATATTATTTGTCTTCTTCTCCTAGAGAGTAGAAAAATGAATGCTTAATCAATGCTTGGCCAACCGAACGGGGAGATCTTCCATTTTTCCATCGAGAAAGCGATGCCATTGATTCTATTTATTTTTGTTATTAGTTGGCTTTGAGCTAGTGTTGAATTTACTAAAAATTGTACTTTGAAAGAGCAGTAAATCAATTTAATGAAGTATGAACAGTAGTAATTCAAGACTAACCACTAACAAAAACAAATTAACCCTCAATGGGCCGAATTTTTGTTTCAAATATAAAGAGATTGATGGAACGAAAAATCAATAATTATAATTCTATATATGCAGATGAAAAAAATTTTTTCAGTTTAAACAATTTTGCATTACAGAACATTATAGAATTAATATGTATACACCATGTCATGAAAAAAAAACTAAAATTATTTGTTAAAATGTCAATAAATTAGCGTGACCTGATTGTTACACGGGCCCATAAAGGGTTAAATGGTATTTTTCACATACATCAAATTCCGTTTTAACTATAGCCCTCCTCATTAAATAATAGTAATCACTCTCGTTCGTTGCAAATAGCAGGATAAACCAAAGCGAAGGGAGCCTTCGTTCTAATGATACATGTAAAAAGAAACAGTTCTTATCGTGTTGCGTGTAATAGTTTGCATAAACGCTATGAAAAAACATGAAAAAGCGATTCGATGAATAAAAGAGATGAAAGTCAAGCAATGTGCGTTCGTCTTGGCTGCCTACTGCTTGCATCACAGTGCTCGCGACACAACCGTGGGCTTATTAGTGGGATGGCGATCGATCACTCGTCGCAGAGGGAATTGGTCTTCGTTACTAATCGAGCTGCTAATTGCTTGCTCTCGAACGGGGGAGACACTGTATGCATGCTTTAGGATTTGCAACGATTATGTCGACACCGTTGGTGATAGATGGTGCGTGCTCGTTGCGTCAGTTGTTTTACCGTGGCTTTTTCTCAAGGGAAGCTGTTGGAATAAGATCAAAGAGGAAAGCTAACGCTCAACAGAACTGCATGTGATTATAAATACAGAGTGTCTCACCTAAAACGAACCGTTTAACTATATTCTACGGTCCAGTGAAGATTTTGACAAGTTTGTGTAAGTGATTGAGGGAAAAAAATCATGTGATGCCATCGCTGAGAAGACATTAGAATTAGGTGGACCATTTCAAGTAGGACACTCTGTATACATATTTACGTAATGTGCATTTAGCTCTTATTGGAAATATACAACCACGAATTAAATATTCATAGTCTTCGAAAAATGTAGAGGAACGTCTTTCGATTAGTAATTTGTTTGCTTCCAAATTTATGCAGACACACGAACATACGTCTTCGATTTTTGAAACAGTGTGGAATAACCAAAATCCCATAAATTACGAAAGATGGAACAAGATGTAAACGTATACATGTCACGTTTAGGTACAAAATTAAAACTGCTCGTATTAACTGTTTGAGGCACACGATTTTAAAGAGAATCAAAAATTAAAGTTGCACAAATTTTTCTTTTAAATTCAATAACTGAGATGTATTCCACTATGCATAAAAAGCTAAGCAAAAGATGGGATTAGTTTTAACCCTTCCTAACTCCAAAAAGTTAATCCTTATTCTTATCGGAACCACGAATTTAATTAAAATATTAAAATATTTCCCTTAAGTTAGCTAATTTGCTTGAAATAAACAAGGGAAATATAAAAGTATACAATATTTTTAATTCATAGTCTATGAGTCGAATGATTACTTACAGAGTAACACTAACTTAAGTTTAGTTATGTAGGGTTAAAAACGTCCAGAATACTCGCTCTCTTTTACTTCCCTCACAAAAACCTTCCACTACCCTTCAAAGGTAGTTTTCCCCTTCAGTAGCAAGCTTTTAACCCCTTCTAACTTTTCAATCGCCCCTACGAACCGCCATCGCGTAGCGGCGTAATTCGCGACGTTATAACCCTGCCAATTAATACTTTATAAATCAAACCACGAGTCGAGCCAGCGTCCACGGATCCATCGATCGCGGTCGATCTGCTGAGGACTCGCCTTTCGCGATCACGGCCGTCCCGGCGAATCCGCCTGGCTAATGATACCCTGCGAACCGGGGCATAATTGCTACCCTCTGTGTGGAAATGGCCATTCTCACTCGAGATAATCGCGCACAGTCGCACGATTAATAAGCGATAAAGTCGCCGGGCCCTCCTCTTCGCCGCCCACCGCTTCGTCCGCTCTTCCTCCTCCTCCTACTCTTCCTTCCCGTTTCCTCTTCGATCTTTTCGAACGAACGGACGCCTCGAAGTGCACGATGAATAAGCGAGCAATCGTCCTCGATACGCGTCGAACGTCGTGCACCTGTTCGATGATCGTCGAGGAACAGGTAACTTACGCGAATCGTTGTAACAATGTGGCATACGCACGGGCAGAGAGCAATTGCATGGCTCGATCATTTTATTTTATTTAACAATGTGGCGACCTTCCTGCCCTCGCCACTAGAGGGATGAACCGACGAACTTTCTCTCAAGTCCGCCTCAGTTTCTGTATACAAAGTGTTCGAACGAAGCTGGGAGAAAATTGAAGGGGTAACTTTATGCAACATTCTAAGACGGAAATTAAGAGTAACAATATTACGTTTGACGCTTTGTTTATTAGTTATAAGCAACTGAAAGAACGGGCTATTTTACGCCTGGAAGCAGGCAAAATGGGGGCAACGCGGTAGGTAACGTCAATGACTACGCAGTGATGCTTCGTCGCAACTATTTATGGTATATTTTTTAATCGTTACAAAATTCATTTAATGAAAAAAACTTCGACTCCTTCGACGAGATGAAAACTCACATAGAAAAGTTTTTCGCTGAAACACCTAAGAGATTATGGAGGGACGGAATTTTCAAGTTGTATGAAAGATGGAGGAAGGTTGTACAAAGGAATGGCACCTGTATAATTTAATAAATGCATGGTAAAATTAAAATCCCCTGTGCTTCGTTCTTCCTTCAAAATCGTCACGAACTTTCCGGACGACCCAATAGAATTTCCTATAATAATTAGATTTGCAAATTTCTGCAGATCTACCGCAAAAATAAGGTCTCTATCTAAGAACTTTTCTCGGAGATCAAAAGAACCGACTTGTAACTGAATCGACGCTGAAAGCACGATTAAATGCGCCGATTATTGCTGTTAAACTAACACAGCCGCTGGAATAATCGAAAGCGTAGAAAAGGCCTGTTCGCCACTGGCAGGTTCTAATTATTATTTACCGTTTCCATCCACCTTCTCCTATTCACGGCGATCGTAATTGCTCAACGTTTTCATGAATATCCATCGACGTTTCCCCGCCGGCGAAACGTTGCTCTTAACACGGCCTCGCGTAGCCGCGAATAAATAACAAGTTCCCTTCTCGCCGCGAAATTCTACCACAGATGAAATCTGCGAGATCGTCCGAGCGCCGGAATGCTCTTAGATACTATCTTGTCCGACACAGCCTCGGATGGCTTACGCGTGGCAGTCTGTGATTAAAAAATGCACCGATGGAATCGTATTAATGGGGCCATCTTTTGTCCGCGAAACATACTCTTGCTGAACGACACGCGCAATTCCGTGGAAAAAGGGAATTAAATAGAAGCGACAATGATTAACAACTTGATTATCAATTGCTTGTTTAGGTTTTTGCCCGCGAAACATACTCTTGCTGAGCAATTCCATAGAAAAAGGGAATTAGATAATTAACAATTTGATTAACCAATTGCTTGTTTAGCCTTTTGCTCGTTAAACATACTCTTACTGGCCAATTTGATGGAAAAAGGGAATTAAATGATTAACAACTTGATTAACTAATTGCTTGTTTAGGTTTTTCCCCGCAAAACATACTCTTACCTAGCAATTCCGTGGAAAAAGGGAATTAAATGAAATTGGCAATGATTAACAACTTGATTAACCAACTGTTTGTTTAGGTTTTTGCCCGCGAAATATAATCTTGCTAAGTAATTCCATGGAAAAAGGGCTTGTTTAGCCTTTTGTCCGCGAAACATACTCTTACCTAGCAATTCCGTGTAAAAAGGGAATTAAATGATTAACTACTTGATTAATCAATTGCTTGTTTAGGTTTTTGCCCGCGAAACATACTCTTGCCTAGCAATTCCGTGGAAAAAGGGAATTAAATGGAAGCGACAATGATTAACAACTTAATTAACCAATTGCTTGTTTAGCCTTTTGCTCGTTAAACATACTCTTACTGGCCAATTTGATGGAAAAAGGGAATTAAATGATTAACAACTTGATTAACTAATTGCTTGTTTAGGTTTTTTCCCGCAAAACATACTCTTGCCTAGCAATTCCGTGGAAAAAGGGAATTAAATGGAAGCGACAATGATTAACAACTTAATTAACCAATTGCTTGTTTAGCCTTTTGCTCGTTAAACATACTCTTACTGGCCAATTTGATGGAAAAAGGGAATTAAATGGAAGCGGCAATGATTAACAACTTGATTAATCAATTGCTTGTTTAGCGACTTTGTTATTATAATAGAATCTTAGCAATTTATTCATTATGGTATTTTATTAGATTTGTAATTTACACAGTGTTTATTTCTCGTTGGTGATTCATGTAATCATTCTTTAATTTTTAGTGAATGTAGTTTCATGAAATAAAATATCGTTTTGTTGGTTTATTATCTTAATGAATGTTTGTCGGTCTTGCAATTTTAATTAAAACACGATCTGCTTGGGATTAAGGTATGTTTGTTAATGAGTTGTAATACCTATGGAATACTTAGAATACACCTGATTCCACAATTTCACGTTTCTTTTTAAATAGAATATTTTCAGTATAAATTTCTTTGATTTCATAATATGCTGTATTTTGCATTGGTTTTCCGTTTTAAAGATATTTAAGATTTTCAAATAATATCTTCTGTTGAGAGAATTGATGATCAGTAAAAATTGTGTCGAAGATGCAACTTGTAATTGAAGATGAATTATTTTCACTAAATTTACTTTTGTTTAAATAATAGAGGTACATCAATGGACTTTAACGATTGAAGAAGTTATCAATTTTTTTGGAGAAGAAACATTTCTATCGAAATGGACATAGGAAAATTTATTCCTTTGAAGGAAATTAACTTTTTATCGTTACATATTCAAAAAATTAATTAGAATGATCGAAAAAGCATTCTGATATGCAAGTTGCAGGTGTATCGTTGCACCTGCGAAAAACGCAACACGCATTACCTATTCGATTTTATTCCTCTGCCACTTTTTCTGCCTTCAAGGGGAAAAGAAACATGATTTGCCCCAATTGCGCAAATCGAGTAGTTTGAATTTTTCGCGCTGGAACTTACGTTCACTTTCACACAAAAACGTGTTCCGTTTCTTCCTCGTCCTTGATGTTTTCCATATTCAAATCAATCATGATCATTCGTTCGCAAAAGTATAATACAAAGTATAAAAGTTGCAAGAAAATACCAACGTAACGTGTGTGGTCGCTCGTCAGTATTTCTCTGGCGCATTGAAATCAGGTCCACCGTAATAGTGAATTAACATCAAACGAATATCTTATTAGTAGCCGTTAGAAATCTATTTCTTTACGTTTCACCAACATTTTGTCACAAACGAAAATAATTCCTTGTTTCCAATTTTTCACAGTTTTTCACAGACAAATTACTTACGAACAACATCGCATATATTTTTCTTTACAAATAAAAATAGGAAAGTCACGCAACTTAAGATTGAACGTACGAAACTCTGTAAGTCCCTTGTTTAAAAAGATTCTTTTTTCCATAAGAAACACCAGTATCACTAAAATTATCTAACATAGCACGCGTAAAAAACAAGGTTTCACACATTTTGTCTGTAACAAACACTCAAAACCAGTTTCCTTAAAAATTCCGTCTGCATACAGTCTTTTAAACGTCCAATCTACAATTATTTTACACAGTGCTAATTTCTGCAGCTCTATTCGAGCTGTTCTTCACAAAGCAGAATCGACAACAATCGCGTTGAGATCGAGTTATTTATTTATTTATTTGTTTACTTGAATTTAACACTAGGCTTATGGGATCCGTCAATTTGACGAGTTTTGAATTTCATGAGCATAATTTGCGAAAATAATTACCATTATTTCTAGCAATTTTTGGTAACTTTTATTGATGGAGCAATACAATCATACCCGAATCTATTTCCCTCTCTGTTCCGCAATTTCAACAAGCATACCTTATTCCTCAATATATTGGGTTGGAGGGAAAGTTCTGTCGTATTTTCCGTTTCCGTTAATTCACGTGGAACCCAAACACTTTGCTTTAACACAAACCCAACAGATTTAATGTGATCTCCAACAGTTGTACGATGAATGACAAACTCTTCTACAATTTCTCGACTTGTTAAATGTGGATTATTTTCCAACATGGATCGCAAAACATCATTATCGATCTTGGATGGTCGTCCAGATCGATCACTTTCTTGGAGGCTCAGATCCCCGGAACGAAATTTGCTAAACCATCTTTGACAAGTACGAACATTTGCAATATCTTTTTCAAATACAGCACATAAATTTTTACATGCAACCAATGCGTTGCTTCCTTTTTGGAATTCATACAAAATGCAGTGTCGTAAATGCACTTTATCTACTGACACGTTTTTCACTTTAAATATCACAAGTAAATGATGAACGGTAAAAAAGGATTCCTTTTATATTATACAGCAAGTAAAAAAAAAAAAACAAAAAAAATTCTCAATGACTCACTAGCCAGATGTTTTTTTTATTTATAAAAAAAATTACCTGCCTATTTAAAATACGACAGAACTTTTCCTCCAACCCAATATGTATATTGGAAATAGATGTACAAGAAATGTCCGTAAATCTAGTGTCAAACAATTCACCAATTGAAATTTAGAGCTAGCACGAGTGGAAAAGAAGTCAATAGATTTACAATAAATGTTTATATTCTTAGTGATCCACGCGAAGTAGATCCATCGTCGATTCCTGGCCGCAGTTCCAGTTTATCGATTATCCACGGCAAAAAGTGTAATAGTTGGAATTGGCAACCGGTGTGTCTAGCAATCTAGCCTCGAGGAACGCTCGCGAACAGCCAGGACAGTCTATCTCCTACTGTTTTGCTTCATAAATAATTGAAATTTAGCAGCGTGCTGCTTATAATTGGAACGGTTGAAACGATGATGGTGTTACGAGATAAATCAGCGATGATTCCGTAGAATATTAAGGGTACGAACGCAAAGCATAACGTTTGACTCCTTTGTTAGATATCTCTTATTTAATTAACCGTTTGAGTCCCAAGCAGCGCGATCGCGTTGTTCAGATTTTATGTCGAGAAAACCCAGCACGTTTCGAACGTTGTGGACAACTGACGGTGCGTTACTGATTGTCGAAACGCGCTCAGATTTGCTGAAGCAAGTACATTACACAGCTCCTTTTAATGTAAATAGTACATTTTGCAATAGCTAGAATAATACTATAATAATTTAATAATACATTACAAAATAAAAATGTTAATGCAAGCGCTATTGCGCCGCTTGGTATTTCTCTAGATAAAATAAGACAAGTGCTATCGGGCTGTTTGGGTCTTTTCATACTCATTTAGAGAAAGCGCGGTCGCGCTGTTTGGGATTCTTCGACAGTGTTTTTTCAATACCCCCTGGGACTCAAACAGTTAATGTAAATAGTACATTTGACAATAGGTAGAATAATGCTATAATAATGCAATAATACATTACAAAATAAAAATTTAAATACAAGCGCTATTGCGCCGCTTGGGTCTTTTCGTACTCATTTAGAGAAAGCGCGGTCGCGCTGTTTGGGATTCTTCGACAGTGTTTTTTCAATACCCCCTGGGACTCAAACGGTTAATGTAAATAGTACATTTTACAATAAGTATAATAATACTATAATAATGCAATAATACATTACAAAATAAAAATTTAAATGCAAGCGCTATTGCGCCGCTTGGTATTTCTCTAGATAAAATAAGACAAGTGCTATCGGGCTGTTTGGGTCTTTTCGTACTCATTTAGAGAAAGCGCAGTTGCACGGTTTGGGATTCTTTGACAGTGTTTTTTCAATACCCCCTGGGACTCAAACGGTTAAGATAACAAGCCCCATCTACTGTAAATAGTTACATTTACACTCATCTATATAGCGTTGAAAGTTAACCCTTTCTCTCAAATATTCATCTCGAATATTTTTCTCAGGGGAAAAATATAACCTGTGATTAATATTTGTCTGTATTATTAAGAAAAAGATACTGCATACTAAACTGCATGTACAAACTTGTATACATTACGTTAGCTCCAAGAAACACTAAAAATCATATGTTGTGTTATCATTTTGTCGCGTACTGTAGCCAACGTCTAAGATGGTGCGGAATATAAAAAGGGTTAAACATAAAGCTGTAGAATTGAATTAGAAATTATCGTGTACTGTATACTTTCGCTATCAATCATATTAATAATAATAATGATAATAATAAGACCTTTTTCTACTAAATAGGCTGCAAAAATCTACCTTTCCCTTCCCGATACAGCTTTTCTTTAACCCTTTGCACTCAAAAAGCAACTCTCGGTCACCAAATTTTCAAATCGGAGGTGTTAAATGGTCAAATGAGTACATTTTAGCATATTGCTTAACTCTTTGGGGCACGGTGGGATTAAAAGTGTCCCACCTTTTTTATGTATTTCACGGCATGGTGGGACATTTTTAGTCCCACCTCGAAATCTTGCGGTAGCTGCATGTGCATAGGTTTATATTTTGTCTTATTTACGTAAAGCAATTGGTAACACCTTCAAGCAATGTTACAAATGTATTCCTTGTGTTGGCGACATTCAACACGCAATTACCGGTTGACCAATTGTTATAAACGGAAGGTTTATTGCGCTAATATTTTTTTCTTAGTTTCATGTAAAAAATCGCAGAGATAGGTTAATTCTTATAATTAATAAAAATATATACCAATTTTGTTTCGTTTAAAATCCAATAAAATTTCTGTGCAACATGGGTCTATTTTTGATCTGAAATCCTGTGCCTCAAAGAGTTAAATAAACCAAATGAAGTTCAATATGAACGAACCTTAACACTATTCCTACCGACACTTCACATATACCTATTCCTACCGCGACATTTCCACGTAAGACAGACTACAAATTTTTCTCAGAAAGTAAACAATGAAAAAAGTAGTGAATATTGATTAATATATTATACGTATATTTAAGAAACAGTCTGAAGTTTAAAGGCGATTCAATTATGTTGTATATATGAAATTGTAATCGAAATTTTAAAAACGGTCATTTGACCGATCGTGGTGGGAATGGTGTTAACGAATGATTTGGCACTTGAAAATCTTTGAAATTAGTATTAGTGGAAGACTATAAGTCGCTTGTTGGGTTGCTTCAAAATAGACACGAACGTACAGCAACGTGCAAAAGTTCCGGACCACCCATCTTGTACGCCCCTTTTGCTTTATTACACAGGTCTCTGCCTCGCGTCGTTTCTTTTTTTTTTCTTTTCACTTCCGCGACGTTTGCTCGATGTTACTTTCGAGTAAACGAAATTTATGATCTCGCGCCGGGGCATTAATAAGACATTAACACTTAATTATAGCCTTTCAGGCTTCCACAAGTTTTTAATCTTGGCTCGTGACACGAACGATGCGATGTTCGTACGAAATTTGAAGAAGTACCCAATACATTCGTGAATGTTTTTTATGCGCGTACGCGGAAGAATAAATTTGCTTTTGGAGGGTAAGTGCGAGTAATTTAATTAATTATGGGATCTTGTTCTTGAAGATGTTATCGTAATCGTATCAAATGTTAAAAATTGTTTTGCACTTGTTACGATAACAAAGTTCATCGATCATTTAAGGATGTCGGAAATATGTAAGCGTGTCAGTGAAAATTTACGTTACATCGTATTTTTTTAATTAGGTACAAATACTTATTTCCTGGAGGATAATAAATTTGGAAGTTTAATTCCTGATGTAAAATATTTTTAATTGTCAATTGATATATCATAAAACGAATCAGATCGATAGATTTTATCGAGAAATTATTGTGAGAAATTTTATGCAAACTCGTAATATTTAAAAAGGCAACGAAATAAATGAAATTTGAATAAAGACTGCTCGTTTCATCTTCCAAAGAAATTTTTTCTAAATCTGTATATACTACAAAATTTTTGTTTTTAGATTAGGATTAATAGACTTTTATATAAAAAAGTAATCAATTCGTCTAAAATAAGAATATACCACACAGTGCTTAATATTTATAAAATTGCTGTTTTACTTATTTTATTTTAAATTTATTAAGTAAAAAGAAATCTAATGAGTCATTGAAATTATTTACATTTGTGAATAATAAGGATATTTTTGATATATTTGCATCCAGTGTCACTAAATTTAAAACTAGTCTTCCTAAACTGTTTCCTGACTCTTCTCTAATCATCTTAAGTTTTGTTTTTGTTTTTTCCTAACTGTTGTAAAAATGAGTTCTTACCCGGATATGCATATATATAAATAAATAAATAAATTCGTATCGCGGTTCGGTATTTTGTTTGAATCTGACTTTGGCCGCCTGAACGTCCCCATAGAATTACACGTACGATCGGTATGCATCTTCACAAATCATTGTGTGAAGAAGGTTTTACGAGGACCGTGTTTCGTCCGAAAACAATCGACTCACAAGGGAAGTTTGCGAACCCGGAAATTCAAAAAAATATGAAACTTGGTGTACAGGTAGAGTAAATCATCCATAATACATACCTATTTTTTGTTCGTGCCCAATATCATTTTCAAGGGGTGATTTCACCCTTTAAAGAAAATGTAAAATTATCTTTCTTCTCGAATATCTCGAGAACGGTGAGAGATATTGAAAAAGAGTTTAAACAAAAGTTGAATGCTATTTTTATGTTTACAAGAATGTATAAAAAGATTTTTCGAAAAATCGATATTTTTTGAAATTTAAGGTCTGGCGGAGGGGGTAACTCAAAAAATATCGATTTTTCGAAAAATCTTTTTATACATTCTTGTAAACATAAAAATAGCATTCAACTTTTGTTTAAACTCTTTTTTAATATCTCCCACCATTCTCGAGATATTCCAGGACAAAGATAATTTTACATTTTCTTTAAAGGGTGAAATCACCCCTTGTAAATGACATTGAGCACGAACAAAAAATAGGTATGTATTATGGATGATTTACTCTACCTGTAGACCAAGTTTCATATTTTTTTGAATTTCCGGGTTCGCAAACTTCCCTTGTCAGTCGTGTGTTCGTGGCTGAAATTGAAATCCAAAATCATAACACAACATTCGAGCCATCGACAAGTGGTCTTCAAGGCCGTTCGTTGCCAATTGTTTTGAATCCGGAAGACACATGGCCTCGAGCGCCATCGACATCGTGCAGCGTCGCCTTCCCAAAATTCGTCAACACACCCTGAGGCGAAACTTCCGCTACGATTTCAGGTGGTGTGCGTAAACATACGAGTCCAGTCTCTTGTCGAGAGCGGTTAATTAAGCTTTCGCGAGTTACAACGAAGCACACGGCGACATAATCGCGCTTAAACAACGCGATCGCGCCCGTTCGATGCTCGCAGGTGTGCGCGGCCGAGTTTTCGATGACTAACGATCTCCCCTTCGTGGCGTCGGGGCGGCAGAACAAAGGCGAATTAATTAACACCTTCGCCACCTGCGTTCGAGCCCGCGTTGCCGCCACGATTCGCGGTCGAGAGCCCTCGTGGCGCGCGCCGCTGTGTATGGTAAACAGTGTTCCCGGGGAAAGTGAAATCATCGAACGCCGAGTTTCGAAATTCTGATCCACGGAAACGCGATCGTTAATTGCCCGCCCGCGATCCCCCTTCGCCGTTCGCGAGGAATTACGGCGTTCCCCGTCGGCTCGTCCGGTCACGATAGCGGAGCGATGGCGCAACCGCGCATAATTTGTGAAAGACCACTTTCAACGCTAATTCACGCTTGCTGGTGTTACACACGAGACGACGAGGATCTGGTTTTCGAGGTATGTACACCGATTTCTATGCCGTTAACACATTGTATGCCGGTGGCATCTGAGGCATTTAAAACTGTAGGTGAAGAAAATATTTAAAATTTTATACATTATTGTAAAACACTAAAATTGGTTTGCATATTCATTATATGCAATTTAACGATAACGAAAAATAGAAACAAACAAATCGCCAAACAAAAGAATGTTGTATTATCGCAAACCCGGCGCTAAAGCAACAGACTTCCAAACCCGCGTTTTCGCGGGGCCGGCATACAATGTGTTAACACTGTTGACATTAGAACTCCTGAGAATCCTAACGGGGAGTTCCTTGATCCATACATCTTTTTACACATTTATCCTGGAAAACGTTATTTTTTGGAAAATGTTTTGTAACGTTAGGGTATGGTACAGCTTGTAAACAGATCAGCATACGTTTTTGCATTCAATTTGTATTGATTTATATATATATAAAGTGGGTCAAAAAGGTATTCGTACACCTAACTTTTTTGCAATAACTTTATTTAAAGAAATGATACACAAACAGAAATTGTTTCGATTAATAGTCTATTATGTACAAAGATAACGTGCAAATGAAGAATCTTTAATAACGCATAACAAAAAAGAAATACAAGAATTTGAGAGCAAAAAAGGTATTCGTACAGTAGAAAGTATTCGTACAGTTTATGATTATCTCAGTTCTACTTAGTAACTAATATTTAGTATGCATCCCTTTAGCTTTAATAATGGCTTCTAATCTTCTAGGCATGGATTCCACCAATTTCTTCATTTGCACATTATCTTTGTACATAATAGACTACTAATCGAAATAGTTTTTATTTGTGTATCATTTCTTTAAATAAAGTTATTACAAAAAAACTAGGTGTACGAATACTTTTTTGACCCACTGTATATTTATAAAATAAAATAATATTATTTGATACCACTACCGCATATGTGTATTAGTTTATAAAATTGGTTGTTGTTGCCTATTTTAAATGTTATAAATACGTCCTAAAAAGATTCATATTGTTTGGGAACTTATTCTAACGAAGAAGACCCTAAGCTATGGTACAAGAATTTCTTTTCAGACTCTGATAACGAATGTATTAAAGGTTGCTAACTTATCTTTATTTAAATCACTCTTATAAAACGTATAATATTAATTTTATCAGGTATACCACTATTATAAAACGTGTAATATTAATTTAGGACTGTACAAACAATTACAAAGTTTATTGCTCTTCGGTTACTTTTACATCCCTTACGTTTATCTAGAATACTGTTGTAGGATGTCTAATATTAGTTTCACCCAGAACACCACAGTAAAGTGTTCAATATTAACTCTACTGAAACTTCGGGACATTTTTGTCCCAGACGAAATTCTATTTCATTGAGAAATCTGATTATGCTCATGCGTTAGATAAAGAAACTGTCACTAGCGATTTGCTATATCCTTTTAGCTTTATGTTAAAGAGTCATTTTTCTACAAATTAACAATTCTTTCTAATGAAATTAACTCTTTGGAAATATCTGACAAGTCTCATCTGCTTACTTAGGCGAAGTTGACGATGTGGACCAGTCTGACTCGTCATCTGAATTTAAGAAACAGGCGTTAATGTTTGCGGCACCCCCACCAGTGGCTGTTCTTTTGTTTCATTTATATATTCATTTATATTTTGTAATTAAAATGCTGTTTCAAAAATATATTTATATCACCAATATAAGTGAATTCCAAATAAAATGTATTATTTTTACATATTAATCCATATAACGACAAATTAAATCCATTCCATGGGCATTCAAATCTTCAAATATTAGGTTGGAAGGAAAGTTCTGTCGTATTTTTCGTTTCCGTTAATTCACGTGAAACCCAAACACTTTGCTTTAACACAAACCGAAGAGATTTAATGTGATCTCCAACAGTTGTACGATGAATGCCAAACTCCTCTGCAATTTCTCGACTTGTTAAATGTGGATTATTTTCCAACATGGATCGCAAAACATCATTATCGATCTTGGATGGTCGTCCAGATCGATCACTTTCTTGGAGGCTCAGATCCTCGGAACGAAATTTGCTAAACCATCTTTGACAAGTACGAACATTTACAATATCTTTTCCAAATACCGCACATAAATTTTTACATGCAACCGATGCGTTGTTTCCTTTTTCGAATTCATACAAAATGCAGTGTCGTAAATGCACTTTATCTACTGACATGTTTTTCACTTCAAATATCACAAGTAAACGATGAACGGTAAAAACGGAATCCTTTTATATTATACAGCAGGTAAAAAAAAAAACAAAAAAAATTCCCAATGACTCACTAGCCAGATGTTTTTTTTATTTACAAGAAAAATTACCTGCCTATTTAAAATACGACAGAACTTTCCTTCCAACCCAATGATTCAGTACTCAAAGGATTAAAGGACCTTTGATTGTAACAAAATTTGTGGTACGCAGCACGGTTATAATATTATTCTAGAATACGTTTGCATCGTTAGATCAATCAAGAGAGTTCGTTTTCCTCGAAATCCAGGGAACGCAGCAGGGTTAATTTTATCCTAGCATACGATTGTATCGTTAGATCAGTCGAGAGGGCTCCTTTTCCTCGAAATCCAGGGAACGCAATCTTCTTAGGCGATGTTCTTCCTATCGCAATTAAGCCTGTACTGGCTGGGGGATATCGTAATGCTCGACTCATAATTCGCGGAACTGCTATCCGTGCTAATTTACGTTAACAGCCACGAGCCTTGTAATTAAAAGGGAACGCTGCGCGCGAAAGGAAGCCGCATAAATCCGTTCAGGTGCTTCCGTTTGAAATCGGCACGGTATCGAGTAACAACGGCGATAAAGTGTTTCCAGGCGACTTTATCGCGAATTCACGATCCGTCCCCGCGTGTAACCGCGTTAGGCTGCACAATTTATCGCTGACTTTTAGAAGAAAGGAACGCCCGCTGTGAAACGCTTCTAAATGGCGAAGTAAGTCGAGATTAGGTTCGGTAACGATCTGGATATACTCCTAATTATCGGTATACTTGAAAATATTTGATGTTGTAAGAGATATTTTTGTTTGTGTTAAAACGTAAACATTGGGGTTGTGAATGATAGGTATAACAGTTGTTTGAATTAAGCAAAAGAATATAATTAACTATATAAGCATGATTAATAATGATAAAGTGAACAAAAATTTGAGGAGTTAGGAATTGAAGTATTTAAGCGCTTGAAAATTTAAAACGTTGGGAATTTGTAAATCTTTTAATTGGGGAATCAGCAAATTTCATAATTTTACAGTTCATGTATATGAAAGCTTGATTATTTGAAATTTTTAGAATTTCTAATGTGTAACAATTGTAGAACCAAGACGTTCAAATATTGTGAAACTCGAAGAACGATCGATAATCTTCATAATTTTCTAATTAATTATAGTCCTTCCAACTAATCATCAAACTCTACTCAAACGCCTCCGTTTTTCACCATCCTTATTCCAATAGACTCGCAAGTCGTAACCCCATACAAATGACTTGACCATAACTTTAAAATTAAAGTACATGAGTGCTTCATAATTCGAAATTTTTGAAATTTTTAATGTATAACAATTTTAGAACCAAGACGTTCAAATATTGTGAAACTCGAAAAACGATCGATAGTCTTCGCAATTTTGTAATTAACTATAGTCCTTCCAACTAATGATCAAATTTCACCATCCTTGTTCCAATAGACTCGCAAATCGTAACTCCATACAAATAACATAATTTTAAAATTAAAGTACATGAGAGCTTCATAATTCGAAATTTTTAGAATTTTTAACCTGTAACAATTTTAGAACTAAGATTGTGGAGCTTGAAAAACGATTGATAATTTTCATAATTTTCTAATCAATTATAGTTGTTCCAACTAATCACCAAACTCTACTCAAACGCCTCCGTTTTTCACCATCCTTATTCCAATAGACTCGCAAATCGTAACCCCATACAAATGCCCCCGACCATAATTTTAAAATTAAAGTACATGAATGCTTCATAATTCGAACTTTTGGGAATTTTTAATGTATAACAATTTTAGAACCAAGACGTTCAAACATTGTGAAACTCGAAAAACGATCGATAGTCTTCATAATTTTCTAATTAACTATAGTCCTTCTAACTAGTCATCAAACTCTACTCAAACGCCTTCGTTTTTCACCATCCTTGTTCCAATAGACTCGCAAATCGTAACCCCATACAAATGACTTGACCATAATTTTAAAATTAAAGTACATGAGTGCTTCATAATTCGAAATTTTTGAAATTTTTAATGTATAACAATTTTAGAACCAAGACGTTCAAACATTGTGAAACTCGAAAAACGATCGATAGTCTTCACGATTTTGTAATTAACTGTAGTCCTTCCGACTAATCATCAATTTTCACCATCCTTGTTCCAATGGACTCGCAAATCGTAACCCCATGCAAATAACATAATTTTAAAATTAATGTACATGAGAGCTTCATAATTCGAAATTTTGGAAATTTTTAATGTATAACAATTGTAGAACCAAGACGTTCAAACATTGTGAAACTCGAAAAACGATTGATAATTTTCATCATTTTATAATCAATTATAGTTGTTCTAACTAATCATCAAACTCTAATCCCCGCCTCCGTCTTTCACCGTTCTTGTTCCAATAGACTCGCAAATAAGCCAAGCCGCAATCCCATGCAAATGCCCTCGACCACGTTACATTTTGCAACAGCCATCCGTGTTTAAACATCTTAACTCTCCATTAAACATTAAGCTCGTTATGCACGCGCATATTTTTCCCGTCCCCCGTTGCGGCTGTCAATATTCCGTCGATTCATAAACGGCATCCGCTGTCTCCGCTGAACACGGCCGATAGCGTATTCCGCTGCTTGCATACGCTTTACATTAATCGCTCGGCCAAACGTATCGCCAACTTGGGGAACGCGATTTCCTCCAAGGACGTACTAACCCGTGCTGGTGCTAGTTCCATGCCATTTGTCAAGCAAATTCCACGCTTCGCTGGCCTTTGAGACTGAGCATTAAATCGAGGGTGTGTAGATACATTCGCTTCCAAAAGTTCGGACATATGCAGGCAACACTGGCGATTGCGATATTTTCGAACTTTTATTTTTAATCTAACGTCGAATGATAAATTTTATGTCTGTCGATTGGCAACAAATTGTTTAGTGATTGAATTGTATCTCGTGGCAGCTGAAACTGTTGATTTTTGCCTGATTCTAATTTAACTTATTACTATGCGTATACGATGTGTTGGAAGATTAACAATTAAATTTGTGAAACTGAGTTTGGAGATTATAAAATTTGTAATATCGTAAAGAATTGTCAGTAGTGTAGTATCGTGTACCATAAAAGTTTATTATCTCTGTCTGAAGAAAAGTGGACACGCTTTTAGCAGTTAAATTGTAGAAAATATGTGCGAGGATTAAGATATGATGAAGTATTAGAATTAACAGTTTGCATTTAACTGTGAATATGAACAGAGTAGGTATACTGAAGCTTTTGTGTAGTATGAATTTGAAAGAAAATAAAGTTTTATCACAGTCATATAAAATCAAGTTATCACTTGCTAATTATTTATTTCATAGGAGACGTTAAAGTATACTGCCTTTTAAATACCTTAATAAGTATCCATTAACAGCCTTAGCTAATGTTCAATTTAATTTAACTAACCTTAATATTTAGTTGCTTTTTTGACAAAAATCTTCTTTGGTACCTTATTAACTTCAACTTTTCAATTAATTGGTGTAATTCGTAGTCAACAAGTTCATTTCAGTCGAATGAAGGCAAATATAAAGTACGTTTCACGAATAAAGACTTTAACTCTAGAATTCTTCTTTATTTCTTAATCCCTTGACATACAAATAAAACAGAATTTAATTCGTCCAAAAAATACTATTCAATTTGTCCCAACCGATCAGTTATAGGCAAGCTTGATGAGAGGAATTTAAATGTTTAAGCGTTTGAAAATTTGAAAGATTGGAAACTAGGAAATTTTTAAATTCATCCACCAAATTTCATAATTTTTAAGTTTAAGTATATGATAATTCGAAATTTTTAGAATTTTTAATATCTAAAATTTCACTGGTGCACGTCAACTTTTGTGGCTGACTGTACACCGATCGTTCCTTCGTACGAGCCAATCATTTGATACGTGGACCCGGCGCACGACGGATATTTTCGTTCCTCCGTTTCAGAGACATCCCGCGTGCCTACCTGTTCCTCGGCTAAACCGCATAATTGTGCTTGATTTAAACTCCGGTTAAGTGGCTCTAGTTTACGAATCAGGATCCGTGGCTGGCACGAAACACGTCGTGGAACGTGTCATTCTGGAATGAACGGGACGCCGGGTAATAACCGTGAATTAACGACCACCCCTTTGAGCGATAAATGCACGAGCGTGTTTTACGCGACGCGATACCGGAATTGGGCAAAAATCGGTACGTTTTTCGCTTCTCTGTCCATGGAAAACCGATAACTTCGAGGTTCCGTTGAGATTGTGCTTACGCGTGAATGCGATTCGTGATTTACTTAATGTTACAGTACGTGTCTGACTTTATTGGACGGGTGATCGTTGTTCCCGAACAATTTTATTCAAGTGCTGATTCTTTTTATACGTGACAGGTTAATTCTTAGGTTGACAATGAGGAAAGATTTGAATAATGTTGCTGTAACTTTCGTTCAACTCTTTTCCTTCGAGTATAATTTTGTATCGCGTAGATTGTGTTTATGGTTCTGATTTGATTATTAGAATACATACAAATTTTGTTGAACGATATTCATTACGTTGCAATCGATTTTTCCTTTTCTGGTGAATATTTAATTTTTCTTTGTATTGAATAATATGCATAATAATTGTTATTGTTCTAATAATAGTGGTACTCGTGTAAATTATCACAGTTTATAATATATTACAATTTTATCTTATTTTAATACTTTTATTTTAAGGTATTTTATTTTAATGCTTTCTCTAATGTTTCAAAAATTTTCCGAAAGCCAATTTTTTCCAGGATAAATGTATAAAAAGAAGTATAGGTTCGAGGACTCCCCCCCCCCCTTGGAATTTTATGGTTAATCGAGACCTGTTTGAGCTTATGCTTGGCATAAATTTGTTTTACACAAATCTGTCACGTGTCACGAACATCTGAAAGTTGAACAAAAAGAATCTGCGTTTCTTTCTTCGATCCTCCCGTCTGTCGGGCTCTTGTTTAACGGTAACACGACGATAATGGTAATGATCACAACAATAACGCCCACGGTGGCGGAGCAACGCAATTATCAGTCAATGAGTCCCACGCGCGGACGAAATTAGCCGACTGACAAGAACGAGCTGATCGAAGGCTAACGGAAACACGTGGAAGCACGACACGTGTTGGCCGCTATCGCGTCGCCTATGAATTCGGAATCTGAACGAGTTGTCGATTCGATGGTGAAATCGGCTACCGATTCTGCGTCGAAGCAGGCTATTAATTTAAATTGAATGGTAGGCCGTTAAATCGCGATGGGCTATTAATTCAAGTTCAATGCGAGTTGACGTGCTTTGAACTGAAGAGCGGTACTTTAAGGTAATTCCTGAAACTTTTGGGAAATATTTAATTTTAGTAGAATTTTAGAATTTTTAAGTACAACCTCCCATGTAAGAGTTAATAATAGGGAAACAGAAGTGTTCAGATGAAACAATTTTCGAATAATAGAACAATTATCTTTTCTTAAGTCCTGAAACTTTTGTAGAATATTTAATTTTAGTAGAATTTTGGAATTTTAAAGTACAACTTCCCATCTAAGAGTTAATAATAGAGAGACAGAAGTGTTCAGATGAAAGAAGTTTCGAATAATAGAACAATTACTTTTTCTTAAGTCCTGAAACTTTTGTAGAATATTTAATTTTAGCGAAATTTTGAAATTTTAAAGTACAACTTCCCATCTAGAAATCAATAATAGGGAGACAGAAGTGTTCAGATGAAAGAACTTTGGAATAATAGAACAATTACTTTTTCTTAAGTCCTGAAACTTTTGTAGAATATTTAATTTTAGCGAAATTTTGGAATTTTAAAGTACAACCTTCCCATCTAGGAATCAATAATAGAGAGACAGAAGTGTTCAGATGAAAGAATTTTCGAATAATAGAACAATTATCTTTTCTTAAGTCCTGAAACTTTTGTAGAATATTTAATTTTAGTAGAATTTTGGAATTTTAAAGTACAACTTCCCATCTAAGAGTTAATAATAGGGAAACAGAAGTGTTCAGATGAAAGAATTTTCGAGTAATAGAACAATTACCTTTTCTTATACTGAACTTTATTTATTTAAATGAACATTAAGAAGATTAAGGGATCCTTTAAACGTTTGTGTATCCTTCATATTTTTCTCGTTGTCAAATTTACTAATTTAAAAAAATGAATAGCTATTGTTTGTATAATAGAATAGATACGAGTAATATTTAGATAATAAGTGTTCAAATAAGGAAGTTAGAGATTAACTTGTAGATACCGTATTGCTATTGTAAAAACTAAATTCTACTAGAAAATTTTCGAAGTTAATACCATTAGACGATTTTACAGTCACCTCTCGAGTGCAG